>CM053791.1:54893648-55493648 GCA_028749045.1 Cupressus sempervirens
GTGGGAGAGGGAGTGGGAGAGGGAGAGAGAGAGGGGAGGGATGGGAGTGTGTGTGTAAGAGAGACAGAGTAGGGGATGGAGAGAGTGTGAGAGTGAGTAGGTGGTGGCAAAGAGAGCTCGTACAAGATGAGAGAGAGAGAGTAGAGAGGGAGAGAGAGAACTTGAGAGAGAGAGAGAGATAGTAGGCAGTAGGAGAGGGAGAGGGAGAGGGAGAGGGAGATAGATAGGGGGGATGGGAAAGAAGAGAGAGGGGGGATAAGAGTGTGTGTTTCTACAAAAGAGAGAGATTAGGGGATGGGAGAGAGTGTGAGAGAGAGTAAGGGGTGGTAGAGAGAGAGTGCGGTGATGGGGGAGAGAAAGTAGGTTGTGGGAGAGAGAGAGAGAGGGGGGGGATGGGAATGTGTGTAAGAGAGACAAAGTAGGGGATGGGAGAGAGTATGAGAGTGTGAGAGTAGGGGATGGGAGAGGAGAGAGAGTAGGGGATGGGGGAGAGAAATTTGGTGGTGGGAGAGGGAGAGGGGGGGGATGGGAGTGTGTGTGTAAGAGAGACAGAGTAGGGGATGGGAGAGAGAGTGTGAGAGTGAGTAGGTGGTGGCAAAGAGAGCTCGTACAGGATGGGAGAGAGAGAGTGAGATTAGGGGATGGGAGAGTGTGAGAGAGAGTAGGGGATGGGAGAGAGAGAGTGAGAGTAAGGGATGGAAGAGAGAGAGAGAGTGGAGAGGGAGAGAGGGAGAGAGAGAGATAGTAGGTGGTAGGAGAGGGAGAGGGAAAGAGATGACGGGATGGGAGTGTGTGTGATAGATGTAGAGAGTAGGGGATTGGAGAGAAGAGAGTGGGAGGATAAGAGTGTGTGTGAGAGATCTAAAGAGTAGGGGATGGGAGAGGAGAGAGGGTGAGAGAGGTAGAGAGAGTAGGTGGTGGGAGAGGGAGATCGAGAGAGAGAGTAAAGGATGGGAGAGGGGAGAGAGAGTGTGTAAGGGATGGGAGAGGGGAGAGAGAGTAGGAAGAGAGAGAGGGTAGGGGATGGGAGAGAGAGAGTAGGGAAGATAGAGAGTAAGGAAGATGGAGAGTGATGCATTTCCACATAGTGCGTATGCACTATGAGAAACCACCTAAAAATAGGCAAAAAGAAACTTTGGGGCCCATTTCATCCATTCTCTACTTTTGGTCTGTTATGCACTCTATTATTCTAACAAAAATCATAGGTTTCAACATAGCAAACACTATTTCAACACTTTTGGAAGTTAGCAAACACCAAATTCAATCATTGGATATGTGATTTGAAGACTTTTTGAATATTCCTTGCATAGAAAAGGTTAGTGCAATCTATTTTACATATTGTTTGTTGCTATATAGATACTAATTTGATTATAATTTGACATGTTGTTTAATATATAGTGAATTCATTGAAATTTGTATGTTTGAATGAAATTTTATTTTGAAATGGTTAGAAATTTGATAATTCATTTGATATATATTGTGTATTCATTCAAATAATTATAATTTTTATATGTATTTGAATAATTTGTAATTTACACATTTTAAGTAATTCAGATGTTTGAATAATTTGACATGTAGAAATCATCATCATGTCAAGGAAGAAACCAAAAACTCAAACAAATGAAGATAGAGAGAGGGATTTGGCAATTAAAAGAGGTAAAATAAAATTACTACGTGAGCAAAGAAAATTGCAAAGCAATAATGGAGAATTGACTTTCGAAGAGGATCAAGAACCACTGGTACAAAGAAACAAAGAGGAAGAATTGGAAAGACAAAGAGAATGAATGAGACTATTACGCTCAAGAAGACAATTGAATTGTGAAGCTACACCATCTTCCAATGTTGGATTCATATCGTCCGCTACACCATCTTCAAATGTTGGAGTCATATCGTCTGCTACACCATCTTCCAATGTTGGAGTCATATTGTCTGCTACACCATCTTCCAATGTTGAAGTCATGTTGAAGAGACATTGATTTGTAGATCTGACAATATACACACTCCATCATGTCATGTTGAAGGCACAACATCAATACATCAAGTAGGTGATATTCCATCTTTTGCATCTTACTGTCAAGGCACATCATCTTCAGTTCAAGGTACGCAATACACTTGACCTTATGTTGATGTTCAAAATATTGAGGGAATGGAGGAGATTATAACACCTTCTAGAATTTATTTTAGAAGACCAAAATATTTGATTGATATTGATACTAACATTTTGAAATCAATGTCTGATAAGATTAGCAAGCATACTTGTCAAAGAAAAGTTAATCGTATCTGGAGATTATTTTTTGAAGAATTAAATATTATAGGTCAATGCCAATTATTTGTTTAAATGATGAGAAATTTGAAATTTAGGCCTATCATGAAGATTCTTGGGCTAAGAACGATGGACAATTCAAATGAAAAAATAATTGTAAAGAATCTAATGAGTGCTTATGAAAAAGTGGGTTCTAAATCACGCACCAAAGATAGTAATATCACAACACAAGTACTTACATCGATAATAGTAAGTAGCCAAATGAAGAAAGGTCGACTCATGAGAAAAATAAGAAAAACATTAAAAATTGGTAGAGGTACATTAAGGAGAGCCATGCTAAGGCATGAGATATTGGAAGATCCAACAAAAAATGAGTTATGGACATTTAGCAATAGACTACCGCGAAAGGATAAAGAAATTAGTGAAGCCTTGAAATCATTGATCGAAGATTTTTAGAAAAATAACACACGTGTTTCCCCTAATCAAAGAGATGTTGTAAGAAGGAGGATTGGTAGCCAAAATCGTGACCCACATGCGAAACATTTTTTGACTCAACTCAGACACAATTTTTTGCAAAATTTACTGGTATGTATCCTCAAATTCAAATAAGTCAAAGATTTTTTGAGATGGGTAAACCTTTTTATGTGAAGATAAATCACACACACACACAACTTGTTGTTGTAGGATACATATTAAATTTTCTAACCATTTTGATGTTTTTAGGCATATATGCATAGTTTTGCATTCTTAGTTTGTTTTGTAGGATTGTGACATGAATAAGCCACCAAGATCTTCAAGAAAATTCATATCCAACATTTTATGTGAAATAGGGGACAGCCAATAATTTTACAAGACATCATGCTTGGATTGTACGTGCTTATTTTGTGGTTCTTTGCAACTTTTATCAACTTGTCAACATATGGATAGTACACATGCAATTGAAAATGAAATAGTAGATTACAAAAAATTTAAGATAGTGACATATGCTCTAAAAGATGGCAAACATGGTAAAAGATGTGATTTAGTCATTGAAAAGATTCCAGCGTATGAGTTCATAAAGATTTTTTGTGAAAAGATTATTTACGAGTATGCAAAGCATACCCATAGAGCTCAATGGCTGGATTTGCAATTCAAGTTGTGCAAGGATACGTTTCCACTGGATACCATTGTTTTGGTTGTAAATTTTGCAGAGATCTACAGACTACAACCACAAAATGAGGTGCAAGCAAAGTATTATACTTCTCAAAAGGTTTTCATGTTTGTTCACATAACATTCATGCATTCACCTACAAGTACAGAGGATGACAGAAAAATTTTGAGGGAGTACCATTTTTACATCAACGATGATTGATCACATTCTACAGAGTTTGTACATGGTTGTTTTCAACTATTTTATGGAGATTTTGCTAATAGGGGCTTAACATATCATCAGCACATTATTTGGTCAGACAATTGCGCATCTCAATTCAAGAATGCACGGATGTTCTATTGGTTGAGCAGGATGCATAGGTTGTGTAGAATTTAATATAGGTTATGATTAAACTCATTACAAGTTTTAATGACCTTAGAAGGCCATTTGTAAAATGAGAAAATAATAACATAAAGAGGTCAATTAGAGTTAATTTATGTCCTCAATTAGCATGTGTACAATAATTCACAAACCACTAATAGATGTTTGAACTACCCATAGCTAGGAATCCCTCCTAGAATTTGTGACAAAATTGAAGAGTACTGAAGTTCTCAAGGAAAAACCCCGAAAGTAGTTCCAAAGAGAAAAAAGAAGCTAAGCCCCATGTCTCATATTCTAAAGATAAAATCTCACCTCATATTTCCCTTGAAGAATTTCCTCTTGATAAAAAAATGTGAAAAGAAAAGCTTCGACTACTAAAAGTAACCTTGACAAAACTAGAAAATTGAAACCCCAAAAGAAGAAAATATATTGGCATTGACCAAGGAGATTTTGACAAGGAAACCCAATAAGAGGAGGATAGAAAAATGATACATGGAAAAAAATAAGAAAAATTAGTCTATCTTAGGAGAAAGGAGGTTGTTGAGGTTTAGAAGTAAGAAAGACACTATGAAGAAAGTTAAAGAAGAGGAAGCGGCTTGTAAAGAAAAGAAAGAGTATACCTTTGTGGATCCTAAAGAAACCATTAGTTCTAAGGGAAAAGATTATGAGAAAGAGGAATAAATTGAGGATTCAAAGGATGAAAATTCTACTCATACTTTAGTAAATCAAAGGAATGTGCAAGAAATGAGGAATTTAGAGTGTAATTCCCTACCCATGTAGGAACTAGGAAGGAAAACCCTATTCAAGAAAGCCAAATGCAGAGTGCTACTATTGAAGGAAATGTCATGGGTTATATTGAGACCCTACACAATAGAACTCTTGCATCAAAATAGGTCATTCCTAATACTATCTCAATGGAATAATTTTATTCTTTTGTCACTTCTATATGTATGGTACAAGATGGTCTAATAATCTGAGAAAACTAAATAAATACTTGAAAATAAGTAGGAAGGAAGAAGAGAACAAGGATATTTAGGCAGAAGAGGATGAAGAAAGATAGAAAAGATAGCTTAAAGGCATCACCAAACATTGGGAGGATATCAATAGTTCTAAATGATTTTATGCTTTGTTAGTGTCGACAACACTACTATGGTTTTCTAGACTTGGTTGTTATCTTTCTATTTGTATAACATGCTTAAGAATTCAAAGGAATTCATTCCTACTATTAGGTAGATAGGGTCATGTTTTGGATAGTATGTTGAACCTTTCAATAGCTTTGTACCTTTCTCTACTCTTTGTACTCAAGTTATTGGTAATTCTTATCATATCACAACTATTCTTGATGGTTCATGCCCATTATGTGTTTCCCAATCTCATGAAGGAAGTTTTTGATCGATGAAGCATATATAATGGAACATATCTTGATGTTCCTGACCTTATGTGGACTTGAATCTTGGCTTTCCACTAATTTCACATCTCATGGAAATAGATCCATATTATTTGGTTCCTGGCCTATATTTGTTATACATTTTCTTAGCATTTGGAAATTTAATATTTATTATGTTGATGTGTTGGTCACATAATTATATAAATTTAGGTAGTTATCCTTAATCAAGAAAGTATTATGAAATTAGTAACAAGACTATATCTCAAAATTTTGAGGATAAGAGATTTGAATTTGAAGTTAGAGTTGTATGCCTAACATGTAAAACTGCATGTTACAGGCTCATTGTAACTAAATTTCTAAATCTAGTAGTTTTATCATCCTTGTCTCTCAAAGAAATATCTTAGTATGACAAAATATACTAAGGAAATTTATTTATTAGATATCAGATCTAGGGTTATAGAGATGATGAAGTTAAAAGGCTTGAAAGGTATTTGAATACTTTTATAGAGCTTCAATACAAGATAAGATTAAATAAGTTAAGTTTCAAAACATAACATAAGATTATTAGTACCCTAAAGACTAAGTATAATTTTAAAAAAGATGAGAAAACGTAAGGTGGAAGAGGTGGAAGATTTCAAGATGGAATTTTTAGGTCAACTCAAAATGAGCAAATTTGTAACAATGTGCCAAGTGACCCTTCTAGGTCCTGATGGGCAAATCCCACAAACAGTCAACTCTAGGATGTTTTTAGGCCTTAATAGGTTTTTTCTAGCCTATCTAGCATGTTCCCATAAACACCTTTCAGTTTCCATACCCTGCAAGCCAAAATGCATAATTCACCCAAATGTTGTCAATGCATTTTCACAAGTCTATGACAGCAGCAAGACAAAATGATGGATAACTTTTGATTTTTTCAAATGACTCCTTGAATAAATGACCTTTCCAAATACCCTCTATCCTTTTCTAAAATATATGTAAGACTTAGATGCAACTCCTTTAGAAAATATCTGAGATTCTACACACTGCCCATGTTTTCATCAATGAAGCAATAGTGCATTTACAAAGAAACATATAGAAATACTCAATGTATGGACTTAAAACTTTTCATAGGCTCCTAAAATGACTTCAATTAGAAAAATCCATGCTCAATTTCAGTCTATGGGTTCCCTAACCCCAAAAGCCCCAATTCACCTTCTCAAAACCCTTATTCCTAGGGCATCACCAATCTCACACGTGCCAAATCTTCTTGGACTAATTAAAAATTCAGACATCTATGTTTTATCACCATAAACATGAATCAACTCACAAACACTACCCTCCTTAAGGAAAATCTCTTCCTAATTGATTGTCCCCTCCAAATAACCCTTTGTTTTCACAACTTTATTTGATTTGGTGGCCACCAATCTCAAGTTAGATCTTCATTTCATGGTTAGAAATATTTGTAGAAGTTAGATAAATGGCATCCCATGAAGAAACAGTGAGCATTTCATGGAACGACCATGATTAGATGCAAAAAACTATCAAAATGCTTAGAAATAAGACTGTTACAACCAACAGTATAGAAATTTGATGAACAAAACTTCAAGTTTGAATGCTAAACTGAGTAAAGAATCTCAAAACATGTCTGCTAAGATGTTACCAATCATTCCAAAATGTGAAAGAACTCACAAAGCAAAGAGATCTTCAAATTACTCTTGAAATCAAGCACTTTCCTTCTATTTTTCTGAGACAGTCCGTACAATCTATGTTTACAGTCCGTGCAAAACAAATATTTATAGACTTGGGAGATAGAAACTAACCCCCTTAACCAACTCCAACCGGTTTCACTTCCTATTCCTTCATAAAATTTAAACTATGGATTTTCCCTCCAAAATGCCCATGTAGCCATTACATTCAAGATTTAAATTTTTTAACTATTAAACTATGTTTTTAAAGACCTTTTTGAATCTTTTAACTTATCAAATGGCATGCTAAGGTTATGATAACCTATAGGACCCTATCAAAGGACTCTCCTACCCTATGAAATCCCTAGATCCTATTCAATGGCTCAATTACAACTTTTCCAACATTGAAATCCATCAAGACATCATACAAAATTATGACTTTTTTATGCTTTCAAATGCCATGATTGGTTGTAGGATTGCCCAATTGACTCTAGGAGATTCTCCATGACCTCTGTGATGACTTGGACCTCCAATGTGCCTCTAATAAGCATATGATTCTCCTGCATCATAGCCTAAGCTTTTCTTGAAACTTGTTTTATAGTTCTTAATTTCAAAATAGATATGACTTTTTCATTGTAACATGTAGGCACAAATCTCATAATTTTACTAATGTTCATCATCATTGCTTAATGGTGTAGGGGCACCAAGGTCATTCTATGAAGATACATTCATTGAAGACACCAAGGACTAAGGATCCAATGGACTTCTAATACAGGGAGACTCTACCCTACAAGTGGACTCCACTTCATAAGCCCAACCCTCAAACTTAGGGTACTCAAACAACTTGGATCAACACTTAGGAACTCCCTGCCACCAATAGGCCTACAAAGGAAAATACTTCTTAAATGGTTTCAACACTCAACTTTTTAGATGGAATTGGTTATTATAGACTCAAACCAACAAGAAAAATCTCAAACTTGAGGTTTCTCAACACTTAACAATCAAATTTCAAAACTGTTACCAATACTTCCTACTAGGACAATTTCTAGTTTTAATGGTCAAACTCCCAAACCATAAAAAGGACCCCCTATTATTTTTTCATTTTTAAATACTCTTCAACATCCCCTAAGAGATTCCAAAAGATTAACCAACAACTTGGCTCCAGCATCAAGTTATGCCCACTTTGTGTCACAGTCCTAAATGACCAGTTTAGGATGGGTTACAAGGAAAACATAAAAAAATGGGTTCACATACTTGGTTCAACCCCTTGGATCTCTGATATATATCAAAATTTTCCTTCTACACCCCTCACTTAGGTCATATTAATCAGTTTAGGAGTCTGATCCTTATTTTTCCTTCAAATCTAGACTAGACATAAGATTATGTTCAGTCTAGGGCTTGCTGGTAAAAATATATGCCATGATCCTACAGCCCTAAATCTCTTCCATCTCAAAGAAACCTCTCCTAACTTGTATTCCACAAAGCGACATTGAAATCCCACAGTGGGTTTTGCAAGTTAGGATTCCATCTTGCTGAAACTCTCAAATTTGGAGTAAATCTGACCTACCTACACTAAAACTGATATATATTTTTTTGTATACAAGATAAAGACCTCAAACCAATTGAAATAGAATCCTGACTCAGCCCTCTATCCAATGATATAAGACTTGTACCACCAACACTCCGTACAGGCCGTACATAATTGAAAAAATAGTAAAAAAGGCATAAAATCTAAATTTTTTATTGACCAATGTTGTCCACCATCTGTATAATGACCTTTTCCACATGTGGGGATCTTAAGTACATGCCTTTGAGTAGTTATAACTTCCATTTAGATGGTTGGAACACCATACAACCACATGTTCAGTTTGACAACTATTATTTGCAAAAATTGCTCTTAGCAACTTTTTGCATTTTGTAATTTTTTGCACTTTTTTGCAATTTTTTGCACTTTTGTAGGTTGGTTTAGTGGTTTTGAGTTTATAATAATCATTTGGAATAATTAGGATTCATTTAGGTTGGTGGTTAGTTGAAATTCCAAAAAGTGCAAAAATTGCAAAGTTGCATTAGCAACTTTTGCAACAATTTGGCAACTTTTAGGAAATAACCATAAAACTATCTATATTCCTATATTCCTTTGAGATTTTACTATTTCCAAAACTTTTCTAAGTCATAGAATTGGAATCAAGTGAAAAATGTAAAAATTGCACTTTTTGTGCAAAGTTGCATTGTTGAAAGTTGTAAAAGTTGCTCAAATTTGCAACTTAGTGGAAAAAGGGTTGTGGGATCGAACTGTCTACTCTGTTAGCTCCAGGTGGCCAGGTAAACCCTATCCCCAACCTTTTCCTATCCCCTTCAGTGCTCAAACATTCTCGAGCACGCTGAACTGGAATGTCCCTAAGGGTCACTGAATGCCATAGGGCTGCGATCTTTGATGGGGCATATCTTAGAGCTCGTGTGAGGTATGGATGTGATTCTAGTTCTAATAGGACCATGTTGTGGAGACCTACAATAACCTCTCTCACTTTTTGGAGATCACACTCTATTTTCATTTTACGATGCCATCTCAGGTGATGCTAAAACTTGCAATATTGGCCAGTACAAAGTTGCCAACTACCAAATCTCTCTCACCTTTCATCGTGGGATTGACCTATCTGCTTTGTTAGCTCTAGGTCACTGGGCAAACCTGATCCCTAACTTTGTTCTATCCCCTTCAATGCTGGAACGTTCTCAAGCATGCCGAACCAGAATGTCCCTAAGGGTCACTAAATGCCATAGGGCTGTGATCTTTGACAAGGCATATCTTGGAGCTCGTGTGAGGTATGCATGCAATTCTAGTTCCTACAGGACTGTGTTGTGGAGACCTACAATAACCTCTCTCACTTTTTGAAGATCACACTCTGTTTTAATTTTACGATGCCATCTCGATGATGCTAAAACTTGCAGTATTGGCCAGTACAAAGTTGCCAACTGTCAAATCTCTCTCACCTTTTGTCATGGGATCAAACTGTCTACTCTATTAGCTCCAGGTGGCTAGGTAAACCCTATCCCCAACCTCATCCTATCCCCTTTAGCACTCAAACGTTCTCGGGCACGTCAAACCGGAATGTCCCTAAGGGTCACCAAATGCCATAGGGTTGTGATCTTTGATAGGGCATATCTCAAAGATTGTGTGAGTATGGATGCAATTCTAGTTCTTATAGGACCATGTTGCAGAGACCTACAATAACCTCTCTCACTTTTTGGAGATCACACTCTGTTTTCATTTTACAATGCCATCTCGGGTGATGCTAAAACTTGTAGTATTGGCCAGTACAAAGTTGCCAACTACCAAATCTCTCTCACCTTTCATTGTGGGATCAAACTGTCTTCTTTGTTAGCTCTAAGTGGCTGGGTAAACCCTATCCCTAACCTCATTCTATCCCCTTCTGTGCTGGAATGTTCTCGGGCACGCCGAACTGGAATGTCCTTAAGGGTCACTAAATGCCATAGGGCTGCGATCTTTGACGAGGCATATCTCAGAGCTTGTGTGAGGTATGGATGCAATTCTAGTTCCTACAAGACCATGTTGTGGGGACCTACAATAACCTCTCTCACTTTTTGAAGATCACACTCTATTTTCATTTTACAATACCATCTCGGGTGATGCTAAAACTTGCAGTATTGGCGAGTACAAAATTGCCAATTGCCAAATCTCTCTCACCTTTCATCGTGCGATAGAACTATCTACTATGTTAGCTCTAGGTGGCTAGTTAAACCCTATCCCCAACCTCATCCTATCCCCTTTAGCACTCAAACATTCTTGGGCACGCCAAACCAGAATGTCCCTAAGGGTCACTAAATGCCATAGGGCTGCGATCTTTGATGGGGCATATCTCAGAGCTCGTGTGAGGTATGGATGTGATTCTAGTTCCTATAGGACCATGTTGTGGAGACCTACAATAACCTTTCTCACTTTTTGGAGATCACACTCTGTTTTCATTTTACGATGCCATCTCGGGTGATGCTAAAACTTGTAGTATTGGCCAGTACAAAGTTGCCAATTGTCAAATCTCTCTCACCTTTCGTCGTGGGATCAAACTGTCTACTCTATTAGCTCTGGGTGGCCAGGTAAACCTTATCCCCAACCTCATCCTATCCCCTTCAATGCTTGAACGTTCTCAAGCACGCTGAACCGGAATGTCCCTAAGGGTCACTAAATGCCATAGGACTACGATCTTTGACAGGGCATATCTGAGAGCTCGTGTGAGGTATGGATGCGATTCTAGTTCCTACAGGACCGTGTTGTAGAGACCTACAATAACCTCTCTCACTTTTTGGAGATCACACTCTATTTTCATTTTACAATGCCATCTCGGGTGATGCTGAAACTTGCAGTATTGGCTAGTACAAAGTTGCCAACTGCCAAATCTCTCTCACCTTTCATCATGGGATCGACCTGTCTACTTCATTAGCTCTAAGTGGCTGAGTAAACCCTATACCTAACCTCATCCTATCCCCTTTAGTGCTCGAACATTCTCGGGCACGCCGAACCGAAATGTCCCTAAGGGTCGTTAAATGCCAAAGGGCTGCGATCTTTGATGGGGCATATTGTGAAGCTCATGTGAGGTCTGGATGTAATTCTAGTTCCTATAGGACCATGTTGTAGAGACCTACAATAACCTCTCTCACTTTTTTGATATCACACTCCATTTTTATTTTACAATTCCATCTCAGGTGATGCTAAAACTTGCAGTTTTGGCCAGTACAAAGTTGCCAACTGCTAAATCTCTCTCACCTTTCATCGTGGGATCGATCTGTTTTCTTTGTTAGCTTTGGGTGGCTGGATAAACCCTATCCCTAATCTTTTCCTATCCCCTTCAATGCTCAAAAATTCTCAGGCATTCTTAAACATTCTCCACTACACTAATTACAAACACTTTCGAGTTGTTTAGGAGTCTTTAAGACCTTCAAAATTGACTTGTAACTTTTTATGCCAACTTCAAAAACAAGAAATTTTATTACATTAAATCTAGGCATTATCTTTCAACAAAAATTTATTAGCATTCTTATTTAGCCCCATCCAAAGTTTTGAGAAAGGTCTAGGAATAATTTGTGCTGAAATGTAAACTTAATTTAAATAGTAACCTTATGCAAATTCAAGGTTGACATTTTCCATCAACAAATCATTGCTCAATCAACCTTGTCCTCTCCAATTTGGAGTTCTCCCTTGTCTACCAAATTAGTCTACAAAAAAACTCAAAAAAGCCTAATCATTCTCAAATTGATTATGTTTGAGAAGGGTACATTGCACTCACCTTCAAGGTGTGAATCTCTTTGTAATGATAACATTGCTCTCACAAAAGCCATAATATTGAAACCCAATGAATGCATGAAAATACCACATTGTAGGTCATGTGTCTAATGGCTTCTTGTTTACTCTTTTTTTTTTATATTCATTACACATCCAAATTGTCACCAACTCTGTAACTCTCTATCTTGCACTAAAAACATCAAATTGCTAGAGGCAACTCATTGTTCTGTGTTGTTTGTCATGACTAGGGATGATAAGAGTATGAGTAGATATAAAATATTTTCTACAAAATATAAATATATTCCTATGTGACAATGGATAATCAATATTGACTAACTTTAAAGATGTTAAGAAAAAGGGGAAATTTAGTTTAAAACATTGGAAATTTAGTTAAAAACATTGATAAATTGTTAATCAAGATAAAATATTGAATGGACTTATATCAAAGGTAGTGATGTAAAAATAGAAGATATGAGTCAAAGGGGGAGAAATGAACTATTGGCGAATGCTACTCAGGGAGAGAAGTGTTATAGTTAAGATATGAGTCAAGCAGAGACATGAAGTAGATAAGTGTTGCAAGGAGGAGATGAAGGGTTTATTAGTTCTATGAGTATTTTCATAAGGGGAATATATAATAGAAAAAAGTGGAAACATTATTGTGTTTCATCATAATTGAAGATGATAAATATTGGTGAGTAGAGGAGGTTTGAGGCCATGCACCAATTATATAGTAATTACTTTGAAAACCAAACCTAGTGTGACCTTATTAGGTCTATGTACTTTACATGGGTTAGGTGCTACAAGAATGGAATTGGGAATGTAGGCTTTGGAGTATTAAATAAATTTCAAAAGGGTGTCTGAATCTACTCATAGAATAGTTAGATTTCAACCTAAGAGGAATTTAAGTCCAGAAAATCAGAGTAGGAGACCTACAAGGAATTCTATGATAGTCAACATTTTTTACTATATGACAATTGGAGGGTTAAACCAAGAGTTGATTCTCAATCAGTTCAACATAAGGAAGGTGTCCCAATAGAAACTTGGGGTTGGTGAATCCATTGGTGAAGAGTTATAGTTATTGGCTTGGAATAGGGCTAGTATCCCTAAAACAAAAAGGTGCAAGATCTTGATTGGAGAAGTACTCACCTTGGAGGAGTTCACAAATGACCCCATCACTTTGGATAGGCCACAAAAATGATATCCTAAAGGAGTACGATATTAGGAAGGCCACAAGTTTAGTTTGGTAGATTAGGAAGAAGAAAGTGCTTAAACCTCACTTCTTGCTCAACATCTCTGCATTAGTGAGGGGGAGATGACGAGGATAGATGGCTACATAGATATGGAAAAAATAGAAATATAAAGAGGAGGTGGGGGGGAATAAGAGAGAGTGAGATACAAGATAGAGTGAGATACAAGGATAACATGAGCCAAAACTACCAAATTGCAGTGCTTGAATCCTTCATTAGAAAATCGACACCCAAATTTGAATACGAGTCTACAAAACAACATGTTCCTTCCACTTGTCATACTCTTTTATTTCCTTTTAAAGATGCTCTATGATTTTCCATAACATGCATTGTAAATTTGTTAACAAGTATAGCTCCCTCTTACAAGTATCTTATGTGTCATCTTAGATTCATCCCCTCTCATGTGAGATATCTCTCTTTCTTATACATCACAACTATTTATTAAACTTTTATTTTTACCTTAATCTAGTTACTATAGAATAATACAACACATTCCAATCAACTAGTGATTATGTTACAATCATTAATGTATGAAAAAACTTAAAACTATCAGTGATTATGTTACATTTATGATTTTTAAAATGACTTTTTTTTGCAAATAATCCATCTTTTCTCTACTATCTCTGACATTTTTCAATTGATGATAAAGAATGGTGGCTATGTATTGAAGCTCAACAAGCTAATTGTGTTTTTTCTTCTTGTCTATATTCTTTTTGTAACAATGATTTTTTCTTCTACACAAACTTTGTGACCACTTGTGATCAAATTTTTATCTTATTTTTAACATAAATGTTTAGAGAACTTTTGATCTAATTTTGTTGGATAGAGTAATTTCAAACTACTGATTTCTTTAATGGAGTTCCTAATAAATCTCAAGGTTCTTATTTAGGTGACCAATTTCCAAGAGGTCCATGAATATTGCCTGATAAAGTTTATTGCCAAGAGGTCCTAATCAATCTTGACTAATAAAGTTTATTGCCAATCAATATTGTATCAAAAATTCAAACTAATTAGGTATTGAATTAAACTTGATAAACAAATGATAGAGAAGGAAAACTTTAAACATGAACAAGATCATAAATCATATAATTATGACATATTGCAAATGATTAACTTATGCTTAAACAATGATAAAGTTTATTGTTAATCAATTTTCTATCAAAGTTTTGAATAGATTAGGTATTGAATTTAATGTCATACATAAACATATCTAATTTAATGTCATACATGGACATATCTAATTTAATGTCATACACAAACATATCTAATTTAATGCCATACATGAACAAACATATAATATAAAATGATAACCAATAATGTCATGTACATTAACAAACACATAATATATTATGATAACCAATAATGTCATATATGAACAAACATATCATATATTAACCAATAATGTCATAAGTCGAATAATGTCATACACCAAATAAATGTCATACATCAAATATAGAATGTCATATGCATCAAATGTGTATTGAATATGTCCACTAATGCCTATATATATATATATATATATATATATATATATATATATATATATATATATATATATATATATATATATACATGTCTAGATCAACTATATCTTTTCCTTCCCACAAGGGGAAGGAAACAAGTCTCTCGATGTCCTCTACCATCGTGTGGAGGGAGAGCGTGGAGATGACAAGGCCCTTCTGACACGCTCACTCGACCTCTTGTTGAGGCTCTTCTCCAACTCCAACTGATACAAAGAAAGTAGAGATGAATCAATATTTATTATAAGTTGAAATCAAATATATGTACACACAAAATCAATTATTTTATTACCGCCATCAAATAGTCACTCTGTAAGTCCACCTCGAATTCTCATGGACGATCAGGCGTGACGAGACCCTACAACAATTCAATAAATATAATCACTTATAAATAACATTAGAAATTTTGAGACTAACTATTATAAACAACAACTAAAATGAAGAAAATTCTTTCATACCTCCGTCAATGGCTGTGAGCTAGCCATAGTTGTAGCCACTCCACTATCAACAGACTATCGCAGATGAGGAGGTGTGTCCGCCATCATGAGCTACATGTCATACAATAAACATTACATCTAACATGAAACATGAAATAAATATAATCAAATGAATTAAACTAACATGAAACAATTGTACCTATGTAAAGCTCGTACGATGTCTATGCTCTAAGTCTGTAGTAAAGGTTGAGGGTCCTGTGGAGAACTGATGCACATGTATAATTTTTTTTTCAATCCTTAATATGATTACGTAATAAATATATGTATTAATTAAAATGATTAAATCGATACATACCTCTGGACTCGTGGAAGGGACAAAAAATGGGCCTGGAGGATCGCTGCTAGGCCCAGCAATAGTCTGACCCTAAATTTTGAACAATGTCAATAGATGCTAATTAATTAATCATTCACTATACATGTGAAATGTGATCAAATTAGTAAATTATAATTTTAATTTACCTATGTGTCAATGCCAAATTGTAATAATCAAATTCACAATATAATTTCTTCAAAAAAAACATGAGGACCTTGTGATTGTTGCGAGGGGCATCAAAAACCATCCACCATCTATCCCAAAAATTATTTCTAATAGCATTGTGTATGAACCAATGGATGGGGAATCATTTAGTACCCTCTCTAACAGTATATTTCTCACCGGGTTTTCTAAATAATGCACATATACTACCTTTTGGTATTTCTTTTTTTTTAACATCTTCATATGACAATTTATTTGCATAAAATATTTTTTGTTCATCCCTCTTAACCCGCCAAATATCTAACTGACCACTAACTGAGGCTATTTGGGTGTTAATGGATTCGAGAGATGATGCCAATTGAGCCCTCATTGGATTGGTTTGTCCGGATTCTTTCA
The DNA here is from genome assembly GCA_028749045.1 of Cupressus sempervirens. Taxonomy (NCBI): domain Eukaryota; kingdom Viridiplantae; phylum Streptophyta; class Pinopsida; order Cupressales; family Cupressaceae; genus Cupressus; species Cupressus sempervirens. Next base: position 54,909,901 of record CM053791.1, read on the forward strand.
ATCAAGCAATGAGTCTTTCTAATTCAGTTTTGCCTCTCTCTATTTCATTTATTATATTTTCTTGTGTGCCTAGCGGAGGTCTTGCAATTGGTTTAGGTTGTGGAATTTGTTGTTCTTCTTGAGGAGGGTTTTGGTTTTGAGGTTCTTGAGGGTTTTGAAGTTCTTGTGGATTTGCCAATTGATTATGGACATTTCCTAATAAAAAATTGATTGAAATCCAAATAAATAAACAAATCTAAATGAAATTTGTAAAAACCCTACAAAACAATATAAAAAACCTACAAAACAATATGAAAAACATCTCAAACAATGCAAAGTTAAGTTTATATCACTTACGACATCGTTGTGGGTGTGCTTGTGGTCTTGGATTTCGTCGGCGAGGAGGCATTTTGGCAAAGGATGGTGAAAATGTTGGATTTTTAACTCGCGCACGCACTGCTCTTTGTAGAAATAGCAAAAAATGCTGATGAAAATGATGGGTTTCATGTGTGCAACCCATCATATATAATTTTTTGATTTTGCTAATAGCGCGTACATGTTATAGCACATACACGCTATAGTGCGTATGTGCTATTGAAAAAAAAAAAAACTTGTCACCTTTTTGGCACCACAACTCGGTGCATATGCCCATGTGGTGTAATAGTTTAAGGTATTTGTATTATTTGCACACATTTTTCTCAAAACTTTCCTATCATTACTGACATGCATTCAAAAATCGATCCAATTGTACACCTATGTTCTCCTTTCTATCAAGTATCACACCTAGTGTCACCTCAGGATGATTAGGGTCCAAAGGACCAACCACTTCATGCAAATAGCCTCTTAGAAGATCATTCTACTTGTAGAGCCTCACCAATTCATAATCATCTTGTTCTAAGTTTTTAAACACTTCTTTAATTCATTTGGTGAGCAATGCTTTAGCAGTGTCCGCAATGGGCTTTTCTAGCAAGACCTCTTTAATCTGATAATCTTTCAGAGTCAGATCTTCAATATCTGCATGGAGAGGAGGGATAGAAATATGAGCCTATAGGTCCTAATTTGGGTTCTTCATAATGAAAGCCATTTTTTATGCATCACCTATAGGTGGCTTAGGTTTCTTGAGGGCTTTAACTTATTCTTTGGTTCCCTCATCCACATTATAATACAGTTGTCTTTTTTGCCTAGCCGTCACCTCCCTCTTCAACTAGCTTGGAGTAGTTCCCATTGGAGACATATACTTAGTTAAAGAGGTTATTTGTACTACTAGACCCTTTCCCTTATCACTCCTCTCTAGATTCTTCTCTTTCTATGAGAGATATGCAACAAGCATCCTTGTGTCTATTGAGTCCATAGTCCTCACCTCTATATCTTGAGAAGTTTGTTGAGGTTCTTCATATATTTGCCCCTTTTCTAATACTTCATCGGCGGGTCTTTTTTGTGGCTCTTCTTCTTGCATAGCTTGTGTTTTCTCTTCATTAATAGGAGGGAGAGGAGTGGTTGAACCTTTATCCAAGAAAGATAAATCTTGACTTAATGATGGTGGGGCACTTAGAGGTCCTTGTGGAAAAGGTGGCAGTTGACTCCAATCTTCTCATAAAGGTTGATTTGTTGGTGAATCCCTTATTTTATCACCTGTTATTTTAGTACCTTTAGGGATGAATTCAAAATCTAACATGTCAAAGATATATCAGTCCCTTGACCCTCTTGTTCACCATGCCACTATTTTTTCTCATCCTCTGAAGTTGTAACCTAAATAGGTTGTGTGGGAATAGATGGTGGCATTATAGGAGAACTCCTTTTCCATTTTTCCTCAGTAGCCCTAGTTAGATGATTCCTCTAACACAAGGGAAGGTTATCCTCTTCATTTTCTTCATCCTCTTTAGGAATGGTTTCTAGGACTAAAGGAATAGGAATAACCTTTGTTTGCACTTTCTATCTTCTAGTCCTTTTGATTGGAGTTTTAGTCTTTTTTCTCTTAGGAGCTGATGGGGAGGCTTCTTCCTCTTGAACATGTGGGGACACCTCTTGTGCTTCTTGTTCAGGTCCTTGTCCCTATTTTGGTGGTGGCACTTGTAGATTATCCTAAGTTTGATTAGCTTCTACATTTTCAGGTTCTTGGTTCTCATGTGCTTGAGTTGTTTCCTGAGCTTGAGTCCCTTCAAATTTGTGCTCAATTTGTTGAGGAGAAACTATTTTCCTTTTATTCTTTCCTTTCTCTACCTTGAAGTATCCAACTTCCCTATCATGTTTATATACCATTTTTGGCCTAATTGGAGACTAACCAAGGAATGTTGGTCTTGTAACTTTTGCCCCTCTTCACTTTATTGGGCAAGTTGTGGCCTGGAAGACTATTGTTTGAGAAACTGGGTCCAACTTAAATGGCTTCTTAATCCATTCCTTGGTCAACTAGATGATATGCCTCACCCTGTAATTGATATCTGTATTTTCTTCTCTATCAATTTTGCATTTATAATCGGTCGATCATATATCTTATCCCGATTATACAGGGGATCCAAGACACCTGAAGTGTCTTATTGAACAACCTTTAATGGGACCTTTATTTTCAAGGAACTGCCTACCAAATAAAGAGCCATCCTATAATAATCCCTTTACTAGATATTGTAGTCATCTATTACATTCATCCAAGGATCCTCTATGGCATCTTCATGTTCAAATCATTTTCCTACCAAATATTGAACTCTACCAATATTGCCAAAACATGGACAAGGGGAGTTATAGTCCTCCAAGAGATATTGATCCCATTCTTAATCAAAATTCATGATATCCTGCTTCTATTTAACACAAAATAGACCTATTATGATGGGCCATATCCTAGTCTTCTTATGTCATTTCCTCACTCTGTCATATACAGATGAGAGTTGTCTCACAATCTCTAGTAAAATGAGCCTATTTGACAAATATCTTAGGAGTTTCTTTGGATTCATAGTTGTGTCTTCTACCCTTAAGTAGGTGAATGTCTTAAACTAGATTTCGTACCTGCACCTATTTCTACAATCCTTGATGTTGCCTCTATTGACATCATTTTTGCATAATCCCCCTCAATGAACTGGATGACTACAAAAATGAAACCATCATTCACTATTCTATTTTTTTTCTCTGATCCAAGAGCTTCTTTTTTACTAGCTGGGGGTATACCACATGATGCCATGCATTAGCATCTTGTATGCTTCCCCTCTTAAACAATCCTGGATAATCCATGGTCCTTGCTACTAATAGATATACCAAATAAGATGTTATATAAAACCTTGGATCAACTTTGACCATCACTAGCTATTCATCTAAATTCTCACTAAGAATTATGGCTCAATCAATTGGCATTTTTGCCATTCTAATGGTCTCGATGAAATGTACCATCTAGATGTTCAAGTGTCCTATTGTTGGTAAACCCATTATTCTACTCAAAAGATGTTGGACTAACTACCAGCCTTCCCCTTCAAGATTTGTGACATGGCTTAATCACCTCCTATTTTCTATAAGTCTAGTGGTTGTATCAGGCATTAATAGGTCAATCTTTTGGTACAACGACAACTCTAGCTTGTAACAAGTGGTATTAGAGCTTGGTCATAGGTTCAAATCTCCTTTGATAATGTTGAGGGGGGAATTGTTAGACTAATTTCTAGCCTTCCTCTTCGAGATTAGTGACATAGCTTAACTGCCTCCTATGTTCTATAAGTCTAGTGGTTGTATCGGGCATTAACAGGTCAATCTTTTGATGTAATAGCAACTCTAGCTTGTAGCAAAAGCACAATGGAATAATTTGATATTATCCTTCATGTACCCTCTAGTCATGTCAAATTTTCTAGCTCTTTTTCCCATGGGTGTTCTATCAATCAAATATGATGATTGAATAATTTTTGTAGCTTTCTACTTATTATCCCTATACCACCTCTCTGTTTGATGATAAGTCAATCTTACATATTGGTCTACCCTTGGGAGATGGAAAACATTCTTGATATTCTTCAGTCTTAGATCTAGGATGATCTCCCCTATCATGTTCTTCACCACTCGCTCCTCTGACACATAATTATATGCCAAGGTCATAACAAGCTTTGAAGACTACACTAATGTAGGATGTGAGGCTGCATTAACTAACTCTGATCTAAAAAGTGCTAAGAACACTGAGGACCTCTCATTTGGTTATTTTTAGAGTACCAATATTATATTCTAATCAATATGACTAATTCAATGTCCCAAATCTCTAAGTGTGCATCCTAGAAGCATGGTTTTGTCTGTACACCTTAAAACTTAAAGACAATTAGTTTTGGAGCAATCTTCACTACGATTGAAGATGAGGAGGAACCCATTTTATCTGCTCAAAACATAAACACATTAGCTCAAAAGGTTATAGTTTAAACCCTAAACAAACCCTAGTTACTAAAAAACTAGACCCAAAACCCTAAAAACTAGCAAAAACAACTTTAAAACCCTATTTATGCCCTAATAGGCAATTTTTTAGCTCACCTTACACACCTTAACGGTGTGCTAAGTGCACTTACATTGCATAGGAACTAGGCCATCTCTAAAAGACTAAGGGTGTGCACCTATGCACCTCGTGGGGTGTGCATGTGCACACCCTAACTCTATGTAAAGACTTTGTAAGTGTCACATGCACATCTTGGATAGGGTGCACATGTGCACACCATTGTCTAATTGTTCTTTATTAGTTTTTGAAAGGTGTGCATATGCACACCTTTCACTTAGGTGAAGGTTTTAGGTTTTTTAAGTTTGTTAATTATGTGCAAAGGTGCGCACTTGCATACCTTGGATAGGTGCACAAGTGTGTGCACCTATTGACCTTAATGTTTACATTATGTTTGTTTGATGTGTGTGTAGGAGAAAATGGCATACCTAAAAGGGTGTGGAGGTGCACTCGTCTATGGCTTGGAGGAGATGATGAGTGCAGAAGAAGGAGTCTTAGGCTTTAATAAGCCTAGGATGGAGTGTACCTCCAAAGGGAAGTGATTTGCACTAGTGGACTTAGTGCACTAGTGCACCTTGAAAGGTGTGCATGTGCGCTATATGTGCTAGTGCACTCCTTCTACTATAACTCACTCTTTCTCTCTAAAATTCTTAATTTCTAGGATTTGGTTTTTTTAGACAGAGGCAGGGAAAGACCTAGATTCTAGGTATAACCCTAAAAATGACTTAGACCCTAGACTATGGCTCTAAGAAAACAAAAATAATTACCAGGGTGTCCCCAGTTCTAGGAGAAATTGGTTGTGCATTGTGAAACCACAACAAAACCTTGCTCACCATGATTTTCAATTTAGGAGGAAGTGGCTCCTCTAATACCATTTACCTTCTAACAAATAATTTAAAATCACCAATAACAACCACAATGCTAGTGAAATAGATGATAATTATTGCTATTGACTAGAAACATATGGGGAGATGAACATTTACTACAATTTACAAGTGAAAAACTCGTTGATTCAATAATATTGTACACGTGTGGCTCAAGCATGATCACACATTTCTCCAAATAGACATATCAAGCATGGTAATTTGGAACACTATCAAATTATCTATTAGGACTAAACATTCTTTGTCATGTTATTATTTAGTTTATAACATGGCCTTTTTTCAAAATTTGAGAAGTTGAATTTGAAATTTTCTTCCTCCACAACTTCTAATTAGATTTAATATTTTGTAGAAATGCTTGACCTTTCACAATCCTAATATATTCTATTGTTATAAGAGTTTTGCATATCTCAAACTATTGGATTCTTTAAAGTTATAATTTATTTTAAACTAGAGCCATGGAACTAGCAATCTTGAACCATGAAAATCTACCTCTAAACTATACTGGACCTATACACTCCAAATTAAACCAATTTGAAACTCAATGTACTTTTATTACTACACTTAACCATCTGGAACCTTTTTTAACTCTATTGAACCATGGGAGCTACTCTAAATCTATTGGACCATTTTGAATTGGGGGAAGACTCAAATTGGAATTTTAAATTTTGGTCCATGAAAGGGCTAACACTTATACAGAATCTAAGAATTCTATGATCAAGCATCTACAAGTTCAAGTGCTCTTGCATTCAAGACATCAAGCCTTCAAGCATTCCTCCATTGAATATCAAGGATTCAAAGCATTCAAGAAATTGAAGGAGTTTATCTTCAAGATCTTCTTCAATCTATTCAAGATCATTTGTTGCATCTTCTACATCTATTCATCTTCATGTTCTTAATCCAAGTCAATTGCTAAAGTTAGTACATTGCATTCCATTCAAGAGATATGGCTATCATAAGGTGAATTTGTACATTTAATTTACATTCATTCTATTTCAATTATTTCACTTCAAGGTTAATTCCTCCCACCCCCAATAAAAAACAAAAACATTTTTTTGTGAAGGTTTTGGATATCAAATTGATGAACAGGTTGTAGATCTGAGTATCCTTTTTGGCTTTCTTTGGAACTGTGAAGTGAAATTAGAGTCATAGTTTTCCCTTGATCACCCAATTCACCCTTGATCATCTAGTTTGACCCTAAATTATTGTCAAATGATTTCTTGGTTTTATTTTTTACATAGTTTCATGTCGAGATGTGATGATTTCAATCCATTGTTATTAGCACATGAAGCTTGAAAACATATTCCAAAGGTGTGTTATCCACCATCTTTGTTCCTCTAGTATATTTACTTATATATAGCTCTAGCTTCTCACATAATGTAGGGTTTTCAAGGACTTTGATATATTTTTTCCTATTCTTCCAATCTTAGTTTGCATTAGTGCTTCTTACTTTTTTGGTTAGCACTAATCTCTCTAGACCTAGTTCTTTAAAATTGGGATTGAAAGGAATTATCTCCTTGATTTCCCTCCCTTTTTTATGTTATGTATGTTTGGTTATGTGATTAATTTAGGTTCTTATCCTCAATTCACATTTTTACCACCCTACAGGTCCTAAATTTCAACTAATTTCCAAAACTTTCCAAAGATAGAAAGTTAAGATATATGCATTTTAAGTAGAAACCCAAGGTGGGTGAGGGTTTTCAACCTATCTACAAAAATTTAATAATATCTTCTACCAAAAATAATTAAATGCCTTAAAACTAACATCTTCCAAAAGCTAACTCATTTTTCTAAAAAACTATGTATATTACATCAATTGATGAATCTGTACAAGGTTGTACACATCAAAAGAGTAACAAAACTAGTAAGGAAAATGAAAAAGTTTTATTGCTTCACAATACCAAATCTTCAAGATCATATTTGTCTCAACCACTATAGGCAAAAATAGACATTAGAAAACTTCATCTAACCATTCCAACTAAAATTAAAACCATAAGTGGCCATTGTAAGGAAAGTTGTAAAAGTTGCATAAATTTTTTGTTAATGTTATCAAGTAACATTGACAACATTTTTAACAAACATGACAACATTTTTCCTAACGTGAAAAATTTTTGCACATAGCATCTGATCAACCTAGGATTATATCCAATTCATATGTCTAAACTCAAAACTTCATTAGACAACAATTTAACTTGCACCTAGACTCTTACTAGCCCTTTGACAAGATTTAACCAAGTTGGTTTATTCTTGCCTAACAAGGACAATAACCTTACAAATAGGTCAAAATCATACAAAACTTTACTAAATGTCTTAATTTAATCTATGAGACCTTATTAAATCCAAATATATTCATGGATAATTATGATACTTTGTGATCCTCCTTTTTGTCTTTGAGGTGCTCCTACACCATACTCCTAGGGTTTACAAAAACTCTGAGTCTCTTGAGGAATCAAGTTTAAATAGTAGTTTCATGTTTTAAAATGGAATATTTAGTCATTGAAGTGGTTTCATCATCTAGAAGACTCTATTTATTCTTTTTAAATCTTTTTACTTTTCTTCTTGGCCACTTTGGTGTCTAAAATGTTACCAACTATAATGGTGTATTAGGTGGGATATCTTTAACCAATTTGATGATCTAGTACATCAAAATATAAATAAATAGTACCTTTAAATGGGAATAAATTATAAATATTGAATATAGGATATATAGGTAAGCCATATTATAATTTTATTTTATATGCATGTGTCCAAATTTATGCACTATCCTACAAGGACCAATCTTGTTCATGAGAAACTTAGTAGGTTAAACCTTTAGATTTGTTTATTTATTTAGATAGGTCATTAAAATATCACCAAATTTACTTAATACATACCTCTTCTTCTCATCATCTTTGGCTTTTTACTTCACCATACATTTTATAAGGATCCCTTAACCATGTCATGAATATCCTTTATTATGACTATAAAATATTCCTTGAGCACTTCTTTCCTCCATATCATGCAAATATCTTTATTCTAGAACTCCTCTAGGATACATTGCATACACTAGAATCCCTTTAGGACATATTCCATACATTATCTCAAAGCGGATTTTACATGTGCTCCTATTGGCCTTACTGATTACCATGTCCCATAATTTTGCATTTTGCTTAGTTAGGCACCTCAAATGGCTCCTTAAGGACCTATTCACTGCCTCAATTTGATCATCTATCTGAGGGTGTATGATGAAGAAAATAATAGTTGAGTGCACAATTTTTTCCATAATATATAAAAAAGTATCCCACAAACTTAGATACATCATAAATTGAGGAATTATTTCATTAGAATTTTCTATTGTAATAGGCCACTTATTTAGTTGATACAAGAAGCACAATACCAATGTATTATTATTTGGTTCAAACTCAGACCCAAAACACAACTTGTGTTGGACACAATTGATGTTTATAAAAGAAAAGGGAGATTATTTAATAAAATAATAGAACCAATATATGAAGAGTTTGTAGAAGAGTTAGATTAGTTATTATGGTGTCATTGATGTCAAGACAATTGATAGTAATACTTCATGTAAGTTGCAATCATCTAAAGGTTGTAATTTTGAATAGATAACTAGAAGATAAAGATAGAAGATGAGATGTAGAAGTGATATTGAGCATGTGAACCTAATTGGAAAACTAATGAATTGTTCTATGATAGCATAATATTGGTTTGATTATTTTTATAATTTCATGAAGTGTTGAGATGATGTACAAGAAAGCTAGTTTGGTCATTAAAGGAAGGAATGAAGTTGGCAAGTGAAAATATAAGTAATCAGTATGTTTCGCCAAGCTAGAAAAGGTGTTCATAATTAAATGAAGAAGAAGAAGATAAGGTTAAGTAAGAATAGTATTAACCAAGTAGAAGAGACAACTGGTTAAACTTGGTGTTAACCAAGTGATGGATGTTCAGCGAAGGAAAAAGATAGTTTGGTAAAGGAGAATAGTTTGAGAAAGATTGAGTAAAGGATCATATCAAGAAAAGATTTAGACTATTCGAGAATATTATAAGATAAGGATGAAGTCAATTAGTAAGATCAACAACTGGAATAATTAAGGAAATATTTGATGGTGAAGATCTTAGAGCTGTTTTGAGATCCAAGAAAACTTCTCAATCTGAGGTGGAAATATAGCTGGGAAGATTAAAAAAAGGGTTTACCTAGCACCAGATTCAATAAACCTAGTGTTTTGAGATCCAAGAAAACTTCTCAATCTAAGGTGGAAATATAGCTAGGAAGATTAAAAAAAGGGTTTACCTAGCACCAGATTCAATAAACCTAAGTTGGTTAATGATCGTGAAGATGAGATACTTTGTGGAATCCATAATGAATGATATGAAGCGGCAAAAATTTGTCTATATAAGGAAGAGACAAGAAGGAAAATGTTGTTGGTCCATTTGCTAGTCAAGTTGGTGGTAAAGTTGTTGAAGAAGTTGATACCAAGAAGATCTGGAATGTGAAATTGAAGTGGAGTCAAAAGTTTATGCGATGGCTAGATAATGAGAAATGATATGAGAAAAAATTATATCTAAACAAGAAAAGTGAGTTGCATATTTATTAGATCATTTCACAATTACTCTCTAACCATTGTAGCAAAAATATCTCTTAACCAAGTGGACTTAAAAGTCTTTATTTGTAAATCCTTTTGTAACATGTCATTACATTGAATGTTTATAAGTCCTTTAGAGAGGCCCCTCATAGATGATCTTTTGTGAAAATCCCCTAACAAGGTCACACCTAGAAATTTTTCTTGTAACCTTTAACAAGGTTGGCTCTTAACTGAGATCATTTCAAAAGAGCGAATTACTTTTGGGTGAAAATTCCCAAGTAATTTTTACCCTAACAAGGTTTCCATGTTAAAAATTATGGCTTTAATGTATGCATAAATATTTTACATTTCATTTTCTCTTACATGGTAAACTATCATTATTTTTCTAATTCAGTTAATGAAATTGATACTCTGTATAGGAAGTGCAAATATGTTTATTGCATAAAGTTGATTAAGCTTACTAAGTTTACTAAGTGGAATTAATGTTGATAAGTTTATGTTAGCATAATTGTGGTGAATTATTTAGAATCACATGAGGATAACTTATTCACCCTATGCCCCCAGTTATCTAATAATCAGTGTCAATGCAAAGATACTTAGAGGAACAAGTTTAAAAGAATTAAGCTAAATATCTAAAGATGTATAAGAGAGAGGTACCAAATTTGAACAAGGAAAAATTCCCATCATGGAAAAGAAGAATGAGGTTTTAATTATATAGCATTGGAGACTCTACACTGTACTACATATCCATAATTAGTACATGCTACCACCTCCTAGACCTATGACAATTGTATATATATATATATATATATATATATATATATATATATATATATATGACTCTTTGATGATAGAGATTGCTTCATCCCTAAATAATGTTGAATTTGATGATATCAAAGGTTGTACTACTACTAAATGTATGTTGGATTAAATTAGAATTTCTCATGGAGGAGATCAAAATGTGTTAAGTGGAAAAATTAAAAGTCTTAGAGGTAACTTTGATGACATGAGAATGAACAAAGGTGAGAACATGTGAAATATAGTAACTAGATCAAGGAAGTGGTTAATGCTATCAAAGGAGATGGTGAAGTCATAAGTGATAAATTTGTAGTAAGAAAAATTCTTAGAACTGTATTACTTATCTATGCTATTAGATTTTCTTCTATTTAGGAGTTCAAATCTATACCTAGAAATGATATTACTCTTGATGCTTTGGTTAGTAGGTTGATTTCTTTTAAGATTAATAAATTTTTGATAACTATTGTTTACCTAATATTGAATCTTCTTTGAAGAAATATCTAACTATTGGAAGTTCAAGGAAAGAGAAGAGCACTTATCACAATCAAAATGATAGTGATTATGAATCAAATGATAATGATCAATAAGCTATTATAACACTGCTTGTAAAGAGGCTATTGAGAGGCAAAAGAAAGTACAAAGATAAACTACTTTTGATTTTCTTTAAATGTAACAAGGTTGGTCATATTGGATCTAGATGTCTTGATATGAATGGAAGTGAAAGGAGTGACAAAAGGGAGAACAAATATGAGGAAATAGAGACTATAATGACAAAGAAAAGAATGATTCTTACCTAGTAGAGGAAGATGACACTGAGTATGAAACTATTAATCAAGAAGGTGAGGAATTTGTATATGTTGAAATTAATGATGACTCAAAAGGAGAAGAAAGGTATGAAGAAGAAAAATCTCTCATTTCTCACGTTAGTGAGAATGATACATGGATTATTGATAATGGTTATACAAATCACATGACTAGAAATATTAGAAAGTTTGCTAATTTAGAACATTATGATGGAGGATTTGTTAAACATGGAAATGATGTCCCTTGTCCTATGAAAGGAAAAGGTTCTATTATGTTGAATGGGAGATGAAATATGACAATACATATTGGGTACAAGGACTAAATTACAATTTGTTAAGTGGGGCTTAGTTAAATAACACATGTCACTGACTAGAGATTCAAAATAGAAACATGTAGATATATGATGATGCTAAAAACCTGATTGGTACTAGTGGAAAAAAAAAGAAGAGGTAGCCTATTCAATGGTCACTCTCTAGAAAACCAAATTGGCTAAAGACTTGGGGAGAAATAAAATATGGTTGGAAGGAGACTCTATGAATATAGTCAGTTATTTAAATGGTATTTTTAAAGCATATTGGAACATTAAAATATAACTAAGAAAACTATGGATATCCTCAAAACTATGGAGAGCTATTATACAACCCATGCATATCACAAATATAATATGGTGGCTAACACCATTGCTAATGTGACAGTGAGGTGTTAACAGAAAATGACCTAGTAGGGTGATGATAGCCTACCGATGAATGTCATATCCTACATTAATTAGGATAAAATAAATGGAAAAGAAGGATCAATTATTAGTAAGGACAAACACATTTAGAAGTGATGTTTTGTTGATTTTGAAATGCAAGGAAGAGAGAAAGGATGGCACTTGTGTTAATGACCCCATTTCTTCACACACTTTTGGTTGGATACAATTGATTAATTGTGTGTTGTCTTTGATGTTGCACAAATTTCATATCAATTGGTAGTTAGTGCATGTCGAGCTCACTTGGTCAATGAAGACAATTTTCCTAGTCTATCGAGCATTCTTGAGTTTACTGTACGCAGAAGGCAGTCTCTACCGAGCTCACTCGAGCCTCAAAGGAAGTTAAGCAGAAAAGAGTGTTAACTGAGCTCACTCAGTTAACAAAGGGAAAGTTGAGCAGAGTCATTGTTAACTAAGTTCACTCGATTACTACAGGAATTTTGTAAGTTTGCAATGTTAACTTAGCTTATGTTGGTTAACATAGGAAATCACTTCAGAATCAGTTTCTACTGAGCTGGGTCGGCTACCAAAGGATTTTCTTATTTTGGCATGTAAAGATTAATTATTTTACCTGTTGATTCTAGATGATTGAAGTAATGAATATTGGTTATTCTAAGTTGTATTTGAGCCGACTTGACAATTTGAAAGGTATAATTAAAAGGTCAAGTTGTAATTTCAAAGTGTGTGTGAGATGCAAGTTGAATGAGTTGAAAGAGATAAGGAGAGGAAGCAAATTTGACGGATAAGTAGATATCTTTGTGGAGCATAAAAGTATTATTCAATTAGGAAGGATCAAGTATGAATCAGAGTAGATATCCATATTCAAAAATTTAGTTGCATCAAAATTAGGTCATTTCATTGTTACTTTCTAACTATTGTAGCAGTAAACCAAAATCTCTTAATAGAGTTGGTTTAATAGCCATTTGTGAATCCACTAACAAGGTGACAATTCCATTGAATTGTTTTAAGACCTTTTTCAAGGCCACTACTAATAGAGTGATTAAATCCTTTAACAGGGTCACACCTAACAGTGTGTTTTTAAACCTTTAACAGGGTTGGCTCCTAATAGGGCTCACTTTAGAAGAGTGAAAAATAGTAGCTAGTTACATTCGTGGTTTTTCTCAAATTGGGTTTCCATGTTAAATCCTAGTTTCTCATGTGTTCATGTTATTTATTTCATGCTTGCAAGTAATTATTGATAATATCTTAAGATTCACTAAAGTAATTCACACTCTGAATTTACCGAGTTACAGCAATTTTTGTGAGTTTGTTGAGTATTAGCAGTAATCAATTTTATCAATTTTATAGTTGGCATCTAAGGGATCTAGGATTTATTTTAATGGTAACTGATTTACCCCCCCCCCCCCCCCCCCCAAGTTACTCCTCTTATATTTCCGATAATTGGTATCAGAGCTTTTGGTGCTTGCAGAGAAGGTTTCAAGGACCCAAGCTAAAGATTAGGATGTCTTACAAGAGAGAGATTCCAAAGCTGGACAAAGATAACTGTGTAGCATGGCAAGGACTTATGAGGCTTCATCTAGCTACCATCAGCGGTTCAGGATGCAAATATCTTGATGAAGAATATAAAACTCCCACTAGAACATTATCAGTTGATGATATTGCTGAAAAGAAGAATCATGACATCATGATGATTGACATTGCATCTATTCTTAGTTATGTTGAATTGGATGAGGTTAAAGATTGTAACACTGCTATTGATATGTGGAATAAGCTAAAAGAAATATATGGAGGATATGACAATGTAAGAAGAGCCAAAGCAGAAAGCCTTAGAGGACAGTTTGATCAAATGAGGATGAGAGAAGATAAAAATGTTGTAAAATATGTTGAAAGGATCAAGGCCAATCTTAGTGCAATCAAAGCATCTGGAGGAGAAATCAAAGAAGAAATAGTTGTAAGTAAAGTACTTAGAACTTTACTTCCCATCTATGCAATTAGAGTATCTGCTATTCAAGAAAAGAGATGTGATCCAAATAACAATATAGGCTTGGATACTCTAGTAAGAAGATTGATAGCCTTTGAACTAGACAACTTTGACAACTATGTTCCTGCTTCCAAGAATATTGAGTTAGCATTTGAAGCTAAATTTTCACTAAAAGAAAAAGGAAAGAAAATAAAAGATAATCAATCAGAAAGTGAGGAAGAAACTAAAGAAAGTTCAGACAGTAATCTTGAAATTGTTGAAGCTCTACTTGCAAAGAAATATTCCAAGAATGGAGGAAAGTACAAAGGTAAAATCCATCTAATATATTTTTCTTGTGAAGAAATTGGTCATATTACTGCTAGGTGTCCAAACGAAGAAGGCAAGGAAGAAAAGAAAATCCACAAGTACAAAGGCAAGAAGGAATTCAAAGGTCACAAATCTCACAAAGACAAAGGTAAGAAAACATGTTTTATGGCTAAAGATTTTGATAATAGTGAAGATGAAATAGTATATATTGCTATAAAAGATGAATTTGATGATGAAGGAGATAAGATGGCACTTGTCTCTCATGTTAGCAAAAATGACACATGGATCATAGATAGTGGATGTTCTCACCATATGACTGGAGACAAAACTAAGTTTGAACATTTTGAACACTATGATGGAGGTAGTGTAAGGTTTTGAAACAATGAACCTTGTTGCATAAAAGGGAAAGGTCATATCTCATTAACCAATGAACTTATATGTGACAATGCCTATTGGGTTGAAGGACTAAAACATAATTTACTAAGTGTGGCATAGCTAAATAACATTGAATTCAAGCTAGAATTCATGAATGGAAAAGCAAGACTATTGGATAACCAAGGAAATATGATTGGATCAGGCAGGCAAGCAAAAGGTAACCTATTTTATCTTGATCTTGGTGATTGTTCATGTTTTACTGCTCAAGTAGAAGAAAGTTGGCTATGGCATAGAAGACTATGTTAGTAAACTTTTATAATATGGTCAAGATTAGCAAACTCAAAAGAGTAAGAGGTCTTCCTAGTTTGAGGAAACCTGATGTTGGATTATGCAAGAATTGCCAAATTGGTAAAATGGGAAAGGCTAGTTTTAAGAGCAAAACTATGAGTCAGGAGATGTCTTGGAAATTGTGCATACTAACTTATGTGGACCCATTGGAATAGAAACTTATAGTGGAGAAATTTTTTTCATTCTTTTTGTTAATGATTATTCTAGAATGATGATTGTCATGTATCTCAAAGAAAAATCAGAAGCTTTTGAGAAATTCAAATGGTATCTAGCTAGAGTATAAAAGGAAACTGGAAAAAGATTGAAATGCTTAAGATCAAATAGAGGTGGTGAATTCATCTCAAATTAATTCAACAATTTCTGCATTGAAAGAGGAATCAAAAGACAAGTATCAACCCTTGGTACTCCTAAGCAGAATGGAATAGCTAAAAGAAGAAATAGATCCATCATGGATTATGTAAGGACACTAATAATTGAAAAGAATGTTTCTGTCAAATATTGGAAGCTATCAACACTATAGTTCATACTTTGAACTGAGTTTAGTTGAAGAAGGACTTAAACAAAACTCCCTATGAACTATGGTATGGATACAAACCCAATATAAGTTACTTGAAAGTATTTGGTAGCTCAAATGTTATGTCTTGAAAGAATCTAGAAAAGGAAAATTTGATGTAAGAGGTGATGAAGGTATATTTCTAGGATATTCCTATAGAAGTAAAACATACAAATGTCTAAATTTGTCTACTCACAAAATCATAGAGAGTGCACATGTGATAATTGATGAGTTTGTAGAAAAGACTAAACAAGAAAGCAAAAAGGAACCAGAATATTATAAAAGATTTTTCTACTATGAACCTGATACATTGCCAAACACATTTGACAAGAAGGATATTTCATCTCCTGAGCTCTCCAAATCTCAATCAATTACCGAGTTGAAGGATGTTCAAACTGAGTCACAAGGACCTGAGTCACATTCTAAAGCTATCAAGTTAGTACATACTGAGTCTGAAGAACCCAAGCCATAGATAGAGGGACTCGAGCTCAAAGTTGAAATTCAAAATGAAGACAATGCAATTCATTCAAAAGTCACAGAACCTGTATTGGCCAAATATGTCAGAAGGCATCATGCACCTGATCAGATTATTGGAGATAAATTTGATGGAACAATGACAGGAAGCAAACTAAAAGGTACATGTATACTTGCTGATTATGAACCTAGAAATGTTAAAGATGCATTGGAAAATGAAAGTTGTATTGAGGCTATGAATGAAGAAATAGAGAAAATAGAAAAGAATAAAACTTGGACTCTTATACCTAGGCCCAAAGATAAAAATGCAATTGGTACAAAATGGGTATTCAAAAATAAGCTGAATGAAGATGGAAGGTTTGTATGTAAAGGTTATTTTAAAGAAGGTATTGATTATGGTGAAATTTTTGCCCCTATTGCAAGATTAGAAGGTGTTAGGACTTTACTTGCTTATGCTAATCATAAAGGATTCAAAGTATATCAGATGGATGTTAAATCTACATTCTTGAATGGAATTCTTGATAAGGAAGTCTACATTGAACAACCAGAAGGTTTTGTTGATCCAAACAAAAAGGACATGGTCTGCAAATTACACAAAGCCCTATATGGTCTCAAACAAGCTCCTAGAGCCTAGTATGAAAGACTACATAACTATCTAATACATATTGGTTTTCAAAGAACAAATGATAATAGCAGCCTATACATCAAGGAAGGACCAGATAAGAAGATTGTATTGGTACAAATATTTTTGGATGATACTCTATTCACAGGAAATGGTGACTTATGCAAGGATTTTTCAAACAAATGAATAAAGAATTTGAAATGTCCATGTTTGGTGAAATAAAATTCTTTTTTGGATTATAGGTATAGTAGAATAGAAATGGTATTTATATCACTCAATCTAAGTACATCAAAGAGATACTCAAGAAATTTGGAATGGAAGATTCAAAACCAGTTGGAACTCCCATGTGTACTGGACTCAAGCTTACAAAATACGATGACTCCAAAGAAGTAGATCAGACCTTATATAGATCAATGATTGGGAAATTATAGTATGTGGTACATACAAGGCCTAATATTTCCTTAGCAGTTGGAATAGTAGAAAGATTCTTAGCTAAACCCAAAGAAAATGACATGATGGCAATAAAAAGAATCTTGAGATATCTAAAAGGTACTAAAGACTATGGCTTATGTTACAAACTTGGAGGCAACCTTGACCTAAAAGTATTTACTGGTGATGATTGGGTAGGAAATCTTGATGATAGAAAGAGCACCAGTGGTGGAGTATTCTTTCTTAGTAAAAGATTGGTATCTTGGACAAGTAAGAAACAAAACCACACATCGCAATCAACAGCAGAAGCAGAATATGTAGTAGTAGTAGTGAATTATTCTAACATTGTTTGGTTCAAATAGTTGTTGGAAGGAATGGAGGTTGAAAGAAAAGATCCAATAGTGTTGTATTGTGATAACACCAGTGCAATTAACATATTAAAGAATCCAGTGATGCACTCCAAAACAAAGCACATTGCTATCAAATATCACTTTGTAAGAGAAATAGTACAAGACAAAGAAATTATTTTGGAATTTGTGCATACAAAAGAACAAATTGTAGATATATTCACCAAGCCATTACCTAAGGATGCACTTTTGTATCTAAGAGGTAAGCTAGGGGTCATTCCCCTATCTGAAATTCACTAAATAAAGTTTAGTGTTGCATCAACAAGAACCAAATTGAAGATCAATCAGTTGATGCAGTATTGACAAGGACATATTGCAAATGAATTTGTACTCAAGGTACATTGCTACTATTCATAATTGTCTTTGGCATGTGTTGTCAAAGAGGGAGAATGTTACTATAATATCTTTCTAAAATTTTGCAGAAGGGGAAGTTAAGAAGTTCATTCACAGAGGGAGAACACTTTAAGAGAATTTTTCTGCATAAAATCAAAGAGGAAGAACCTTTTTGATAGAGGGAGTCTTGTTCTCAAAATTTTACTGTGCTATGACATGTTGTGTTGCCATCAATGCCAAAGAGGGAGATTGTTGGATAGAACTAATTAATTGTGTGTTGTCTTTGATGTTACACAAATGTCATATTAGTTGGTAGTCAATGCATGCCAAGTTCACTTGGTTAGTGAAGACAATTTTCCTAGTCTACCGAGCATTCACTCTATGCAAACGGTAGTCTCTACCAAGCTCACTCAAGCATTGAAGGAAGTTAAGTAGAAAAGAGTGTTAACCAAGCTCACTTAGTTAACAAAGGGAAAGTCAAGCAAAGATAGTGTTAACTGAGTTCACTTGGTTACCAACAAAATTTTGTAAGTGTTAACCAAGCTTCTACTGGTTAACATGGGAAATTGCTTCAGAATCAGTTTCTACCAAGTTGGGTCAGCTACCAAACGATTTTCTTATTTTGGCATGTAAAGCTTAATTATTTTAGCTATTGATTCTAGCCATCTGAGGTAATATATATTGGTTATTCTAAGTTGTATTTGAGCTGACTTGACAATTTTAAAGGTATAAGTAAAAGGTTAAGTTGTGATTTCAAAGTGTGTGTGGGATGCAAGTTGAACGAGTTGAAAGAGATAAGGAGAGGAAGCAAATTTGAAGGATAAGCAAATATCCTTGTGGAGCATAAAAGTATTATTCAATCAGGAAGGATCAAGTATGAACCAGAGTAGAGATCTATAATCAACAATTCAATTGCATCAAAATTAGGTCATTTCATTGTTACTTTCTAACCATTGTAGCAATGAACCAAAATCTCTTAATAGAGTAGGTTTAACAACCATTTGTAAATCCTCTAACAAGGTGACAATTCCATTGAATTGTTTTAAGACCTTTTGCAAGGCCACTCCTAACAGGGTGATTAAATCTTTTAATAGGGTCATTGTAACCTTTAACAAGGTTGGCTCCTAACAAGGCTCACTTCATAATAGTGAAAAATAGTAGCTAGTTACATTGGTGGTTTTTTCCAAATTGGTTTCCATGTTAAATCCTGGTGTCTCATGTGTTCATGTTATTTCTTTCATGCTTGCAAGTAATTATTGATAATATCTTAAGATTCACTAAAGTAATTCACACTCTGAATTTACTAAATTACAGCAATTTCTATGTGTTTACTAAGTATCAGTAGTAATCAATTTTATCAGTTTTATAGTTGACATCTAAGGGATCTGGGATTTATTTTAGTGGTAACTGATTCACCCCACTCTTAGTTACTCCTCTTATATTTCCAAAACTTTCTTGATCATTTTGAGGGATATTCTTATTCATCTAGTTTCTCTACTCTTTTGTGTGGTTTTTCTTTTATTAACTATATCCTCCAAGATTATAGTAAGGTTGTGGGAGGACAATGTAGGCAACGCAAACCATCAAATTTCCAAAAATTGAAGAGGTGAATGAAGGTGTGGGAAATTTTGGAGAGAGGAGGCCTTACCACTTTCATGGTGAGACTTCATGAAGACAATTTGAATTTCACCAATCTTTTTCTGTATAAGTGGAATGATGGCTCTCTAAACTTAGATGGCAAGAAAATCACAATAATTGAGGCACTTATCTCTAGGGTGACAAAAAAATTGATGGTCAGCAACAAAATTTATATAACTCAATTTTTTATGGATGCAACTATTGACAAGTTTCCTAAGAAGCTGGGTGAGAGTGAGATTTTGGTGAAACAAGAAAGTAAGATGTATTTCCAGCATGAGTGCATCAAAAAATTGTTGTGCTTTTTCATGTGAGGTATAATTTACCATATGACTCTAGATGGTATAGTTTCAAGGATATTATCACACCATTTTTTTCTTTAGAATAATTTTAGGCACGGCATTAAGGTTTCAATTCCATTTTATCTCTTATCTTCTATGACTCCTAGTATTAGTGGGGTAAGGGAGAAAAATATGGCTGACTCTCCACTCCATGAGGGATTAATGTTGCTCATGTATGAGCACAATGAAGCCCATCCCATTGGAAAATTCACTGAGGTGAGAGAGATGAAGGATGTCAATGAAAGTGAGTCAAAGGAGTCTCAGGGCCTTTCTAACACTAAAGACTTGTATTTAGAGGATTAGGAGATGGTTCCAAAAGCTAAGGGGAAGGGTAAGGATTTTTTCTACAAATCACCTGTGAAATCTCTGAATAAGAATGTGTTTACTAGGAAAATGTAGAAAAAGAAAATGGAGTCGAATGAGAATTTGTATGAAAAGGAATTTATAGATAGTGATGTTGAATACAAGAAGTAAAATGAAGGTAATATTGGAAACTACAATTGGAAAAATTGTTATGTTGGCATTGATGTCAAAACTATTGGTGAGATAGTTTTCTATCTAATCTAAGGGTCGTATCTAATTGATTGATGAAGAGGATTTGAGAAGTTTTTCATAACAAAAGCATCTAAAGGAAAGGTTGAGTTATGAAGAGGAAACTACAAATGGTCATTTGATTGGTTGGAATCTGATAAGATAAATTGATTGTTTAAATCATGTTACAAGTGGAGATGACGATAATGCTCAAGTCTTGAAAGTGTGGTCAAACATAGATCAAATGCATAGGATTGACCAAGCATTATAGCATAAGACTAAAGAATTTGAAGTACATGTTGAGTGATACTAGTATTAACTAAGCCACTATAAGTGCCAAGAAAAAATAGTGTTGGCTGAGTATCATTATTGTTAGTGTAAATAATTAATTATTATTACACTTTACTTAAGTTTACTTAGGTTAAATGAAATATTTATTAGTTATCATATTGACACCTAGGAGTATGTGTAGTCATATGAATTGTCTTTTTGACAATATAGGAGTTTGCATATTCATCTGAGTTGTCATGGAGACAACATAGTTGTTCGCACTCTAATTGAGCACATGGTGTCTACAATATCTCTTTATGAGATAGACCAATGTAAGCTTATCCTCTCATCATCACACAAACTCCTGTGCTCAATGGAGGATAATCCACTCTTGGTGGACATGTGTTTAGTTGTGAGGCTTATCACTTTGCTAACTCCTAGTCATTCTAGATGTCTTTATATACATGCACTTCTAGTGTGTATTCAATATGATATTCATTCTCATTATTATTATTATTATCATACATTATTGGTCCATATTGTGCTAGTGCTTGAGCTTCTTGATCTTGGTGTTATTTTTCCCTAAGGAAAATTCTTACATTGTATTAGTGTTGAGGGAGCTTCATTTCATAGCCATTGGAGACCATTTTTGCTTCACCTCTCAGAGGGTCATGATTCAGAGCTAGAGTATTTGCAGTTATTGGGAGCATCTAGAGCCAAAGTGGACCTCACCATTGCATCCAGAGCATTGATTCAATGAATTTTGACTATAAATTTGCCTACCATAGGCCATAGTTAAAATTAAGGCAAATTTTTTTGCAAACCAGAACCCGAAGGCCCAATTTGTGAAATTAGTATTATCTTTTAGATCTGTGCAATTTAATTTTTAGATTTGTGTTTTTTACGTTTGTGTCTTTGCAATTTTTTTAGATTTTCATATTCTACAAAAAAATTTGGCCATCAGGCCGATAGGAGAGAAAAAAAAATTGCAAGCAAACTAAGCAATCAAACCCCAGCACCCACAGTCAGAATATTCCATGGCATATTCCTCATAACTAGCTTACTGTTCCACTAGCAACATCAACACAACAACTAGTATCACCATGGTTTGAAAGTTATTTTGTGTTATTAGTGATTACAGTTTTAAACACATTCAAAGTTTTCACACTGCACATGTTAGACTAATTTCCCACCATTTTTTGACCACTTCACCTGACTCCATCGCTAGTATTTCCTTCCCCACTGATGGCTGACACAACTCCCGATGACCAATACAACTCTGATGACTGACACAACTCCGCCAGCCACCAACCACACCACTAGCACCACCTCTACCACTCCCTAGTGTCACTCCATCTCCATCAGTCGATAGAGCTCCACCACCACTGCATGCCACCACATAGGCACCACCACCTTGACCTCCAACACCATGCAACCCAGCATAATCAATATCTAGTCAACTGCCAATGCAAGCCATGTCAGGTGATAGCTCGACAGCCATGCATCCGACACGTCAGCTACCCAGTTAGTGCCCCCTGCATAGTCATTGTATGGATCCATACGACCAGACATGTTAGCATCTACACAATCTGTACTGCCATGTCAGCTTGCTAGGTCAAATTTTTTGTTGACATCATCATTTCATGAGCTTAAATTTGATAGTTGTTTGATCATCACAAGCAGGGCATATTGCACTACCACAAAAATTGTTTGGACATCAAATTTAACATAGTAGTTTCCTATGTAGACCCCTCACCATATGTAGTTTTGATTTGACAGTCCAACTTTGGGAGGCCATATCTCAGTCAGTTGGACTCCAAATCACATGCAATTTTTTTGATGTGGGCTAGAATTTCTGGAGCTTTTTAGCAATGCTATTATTTTTTGGTTTTGGTGCATGGATTTGTCAAAAGAATTAGTTTTTGGTGACTGTACTTGTCTAATCCTATATTTTGCAACATCAAATGCTTCGTACAGGGTCATCTAGACACATTCATGTTCCATTTTTTTGAAAGTGCATAATTTTTCATCTACTTTTCAGATCTATAATTAGATTATAGGCTTGTGTGGACAGAAATACCACTTCCATAAATAGGTCCTTTTTTGCATTATATTGCTTTGATTAAACTTAAAATTGTTGTATATCTAAGCTACATTACTAAGCATCAGATTTGAACTCCAAGAGGAGGTTGTAAATAGCAAAATCAAAAGTCCACTTTTGTCCATTTTGACAAGTGACCTATTGTAAATGCGCTACATATAAATGCCTAAAGCATTCATTTGTGGTTGGGGGGGTGTTGTTCTTTGATTGAGTGAAAAGTGGGGGTGTCTTGTTTTTGTGTCTCCTTGATATTGTTCTCTTTCTTTTGCTTTTGGGTTCTTTTTCTAAGTTAACACCACATAATTATGCTACTTGGAAAGAAAAGATAAAAGGACCATTAGTTGAAAAAGGTTTACTGCATTATGTAACCAATGCAGCAAAGAAACCTGATGATAATGATGATGAGTCTGGTAAAGAAGTCTGGGTATCAAAACAAGAAATGGCCCTAGGAACCTTGTTAAAGAATATCTCAAATCCTATCAAATATCACATCAGGAACATTAACAATCTAATAGAAGTCTAAGATAAGCTTGAAGAATTATATGTGATAGTAGATGAAGATATGGCCTACGCCATTGAGGAAAATCTTCTCAAATTTGATCCTAGGAATTTTGACACCATCAAAGATTATCTTACCCAAGTATACATGTATAAGGCCCAACTTAAGGATTGTGGTGAACCCATCAAGGATGGAAAGTTGATCAAACATGTGATGACTCATCTTCCTCTTGAATATGCCCACTTTTGTTTCCATTTATAATACTCACAAGTTAACAATGGGTAGTGCCTTCACTAAGACTTCATTCTATTCATTTTTAGGAATGCTAGTCTTAGAAAATGAAAAATTAGTGAGTATGGGAATTCTCTAGTCTTTCAAGACCAAAACCTTGGTAGCTAATCAAGGGAATCAAGGTGGTAAAAATTCCAACAAGAAGCAAAAGCAATGGAAGCCTAAGCCACAAGATGACACACAACAATCTTCTTCGCATCAATCTTCCTCCACACAACAATATTTTTCACAAAAAGGCAAGACTTTTTCCAAAAATAATAAGAAGGGCAACAACTTTAGCAAAAGCGAGAAGAAAACTTGTGCCTATTGTAAGAAGAATGGTCATGATGAATATGAGTGTAACGATAAATAAATTGATGAATTTTTAAACATAATGAGGAAACATAAAATTGATGTACCAAATGCCTATAAATATAAGGGATCTTTAACCACTTTAGAAGGCAAGGGACAAGCTTTGGTAGCAAGTACAAACAATTCTGAGGAATGGGTTCTTGATTAAGGAGCTACACATCAAATGTATCTTACATCTATGTGGGAAATGACACACAAGTAGAAGTTGAAGGAAAAGGGAATGTTGAGTTGGACCATGGAGTTTTCAAAGATGGTCTTCATGTTCCCAACCTTATCACCAACCTTCTTTCAAACTACCAAATAACTCACTATGGATGTGGCAATAAAGTGGAGTTCCTTCCTTATTTAGTTTTCATGAAAAATCTAAAGGATGATTCTATGGTGGCAATTGGAAAGGCTAATCATGAGATAAGACTTTTTTCTTTTTTCTCATTTTGTGCCTAAGTCCACTTCCCTTGCCTTGTTGACCCACTCAAATTCACAAAGTAAACTTTGGCATGAGAGGTTTGGACATCTCAATCACTGCTACCTTCAACAACATAGCAACAAGGATATGGTCATAGGTCTGTACCTGAAGTAAATTATTCAAAGGTTGTATGTACAGGTTGTGAAGTAGGCAAGGATCCTGAAGAGAAGTTTGACAAGGGGAAGTCTTGGAGAGCTACTATTGTTCTTGAATTGGTTCATAGTGATGTAGCTAGCCCATTTCTAGTACCATCATTTGGAAAGGCTCGCTATGTTCTCACCTTCATTGATGACTTTTCATGCTATACTTGGGTCTTCTTTCTTGCTCATAAGAGTGAAGTTTTTGATAAGTTTGTCATCTTCAAAGCTCAAGTTGAGAAGCAATCAGGGAAAGCCATCAAGATTCTATCAACAGATAATAGAAGGGAATATGTGAACTCAAGGATTATAGACTTTTGTATTCATGAGGGTATTGATCTTCAACATTCAGTCGCATACACTCCACAACAAAATGGTATTGCTGAAAGGAAGAATAGAACCCTTAAGGAGATGACCACTTGTATGCTACAACATAAGTCTCTAGATCAAGTTTTTTGGGCAAAATCCATGTGTTGTGCCAATTACATCCAAAATAGAAGTCCCCATAAGGCCTTAGATGGAATTACATGTTTTTAGGCTGGGTGTGGAAGAGAACCAAGTGTAAAACACTTTAAAGTTTTTGGTTGTTCAGCATGGGAAAAGATACCTCCACAAAAATGGAATGCATTGGAACCTCAAAGTAAACCTTGTATATTTATTGGATATCCTAACCATCTTAAGGCATACAAACTCATGGATCCAGAGACACATGAAATCTTCTTTGAGAGGAGTGTTCACTTTGAAGAGACTTGTCCAAGTTTGGCTCCTTCAACTCCTCCTTCCTCCTTCATTGAAAGTGATGATAGTGATGATAGTGACTTGGAAGATAATATTCCTTCAACTTTGACTCGTAGGACACCACCTTCATAGGGTCCATAAACAGTTGAGGATATTCCTTCTACTTCTTCCACTAGATCTTGTTGGGCATAAAAAACACTTGATTTAGTAGGTTCATTGGTGGGGAATCCTTTAGATACTAGGAAGACAAGGTCACAACACAAATCATTTCTACATGCATATATTGCCATTGCTTCTAATCTACAATCATTTAAGGGAGCATCACAGATTCCTAAATGGGACAAGGCCATGGAGGAAGAATATAACTCATTAATCAAAAACAACACTTGAGACTTAGTTCCTCTTCTAAAAGGAAGAAAGTTGGTTCAGTGTAAGTGGATCTATCAAACCAAGTTTGCAGCGAATGGAGGTGTGGATAAGTATAAGGCTACATTTGTTGCCAAAGGTTTCTCACAAGTTCCTAGTATTGACTATACTAAGAACTTTGCACCAGTAGCTAAGATGAACTCCATTCATTTGACACTAGCTATTGTTGCAGCTCATGGTTGGGTTGTTCATCAAATGGATGTGAAGAGTGCATTCTTGAATGGTGATCTTGTTGAAGAGATTTATATGGAGCAGCCACAGGGTTTCATTCAAGATTCTACTTTGGTTTGCAAATTGAAAAAGTTTATCTATGGCCTTAAGTAGGCTCCTTGGGCTTGGTATGCCAAGATGGATTCCTTCCTACTCTTAGTAGGATTCACCATGTGTCATTTAGATTTGAATTTGTACATTCTTCAAAAGGATGACTAATACTTGATACTTGTGCTTTATGTAGATGACTTGATCATTACAAGAAGTACTTCATCCATCATTGCCAGTTTCAAGACTTCTTTGCAGGACAGATTTGCTATGACAAACTTGGGTTTACTTCATTATTTCCTTGGTATTGAGATCACACAGTCTTCAGCTAGGATCACACTTTCTCAACCCAAGTATGCTATTCATTTGCTTTCTCTCTTTCACACGAGTGACTGCAAACCTGCACCTACTCCCTTTCTTTCAAGTGTTAAGTTAGAGGCAAAGTGTTCCACTCCACTTGTTGATGCTAAATTGTATAGACAGTTGATTGGGAGTCTTATTTACTTGACACATACATGCCCTAACATAGCTTTTGCAGTTGGCATGGTTTCTCGCTTCATACAAGAACCACATGAGCTTCATTGGAAGGCCACCAAATGCATCTTGCACTACATATAGGGTAAACATACATATGGGATACACCATGCAGTAGGTACTAGACTTCAATTGGTTGGATATATAGACTTAGACTATGCAGGGGATCTTGATTCTCGCAAATCTACTTCAGGTTACATGTTTCATCTTGGTTCTGGCCCCATTTGTTGGTAGAGTAAGAAGCAAAATACTATTTCCCTTTCTTCAACTGAGGCTAAGTATTGAGGAGTTGTCACTATAGCTATAGAAGCTATTTGGTTATAGCATATTCTAAAGGAGTTTGGATTTGACATACCTAAACCCACAGTCATTCATTGTGATAAGTAGAGTGCTATTGAGATCTCAAAACATCCAGTTTAGCGTCAACGGACCAAACATATTGAGGTTCATATGCACTACATCAGAGAGCTAATACATGAGCAGGTCATTGCATTGTAGTATTGTCCTATAGTAGAAAAAGTTGCAAATATCTTCACCAAACTCTTCACTGAGGTCCATTTGCGAGATCTCTTGGGGGTGTGGTATATTACACAAGGGGGGGTCACATGACTCTTCTCTTCTTTATTGTACTTCTCTCTCCTTTTGGGGGAGGATTTTTCCCATGAGGTTTTCCCTCTTTCTCCATTTTCAAAGAGATTGCATCGCATTATATGTAGAGCATTGCATTTGTACATGGGTACCTAACATGGCCTAGTAGTCAGGACCCATCATGCATTTTCATCATAGCTTTTGCTAGCTTAAGTGCATTCCCCTAAGTTGCACTTAAGGGGGGGTGTTAGTGTAAATAATTATTTATTGTTACACTTTACTTAAGTTTACTTAGGTTAAATGCATTCTTTTATTAGTTATCATATAGACACCTAGGAGTATGCGTTGTCATATGAGTTGTCTTGTTGAGAACACAGGATCTTGCATATTCATCTAAGTTTTCATGTAGACAACACAGTTGTTCACACTCCAATTGAGCACATGGTGTCTACAACATCTCTTTACAAGATACACATATGTAATCTTATCCTCTCATCATCGCACAAACTCTTGTGCTCAATGGAGGATAATCCACTCTTGGTGGACATGTGCTTAGTTGTGAGGCTTATCACTTTGCTAACTCCTAGTCATTCTAGATGCCTTTATATACAGGCGCTTCTAGTGTGTATTCGATATGATATTCATTCTCATTATTGTTATTATGATCATACATTATTGGTCCATATTGTGCTAGTGCTTGAGCTTCTTGATCCTGGTGTTATTTTTCCCTAAGGAAAATTCTTTCAATTATCAACTTAGTGATAGTGTATATATTGAGCAAGAAATTTAATAGTGAACAAGTAACCTAGTGATGATTGAGTATCAGAACTTAGTGTTGGCTGAGGAACGACATTTTAATTATTCATAAGAAATCATAATTTCTAATCAACTAAATTGATTTCTTGGAATATGAAAAGCATGTTTAAAATAAGGGCCGATGAGTTGTCCAACATTTAATTGTAGGAGAGGATTAGGTAAACAATCTAAGGAATGGATTCCAAGAGAAGTTTCTAGAAAAGAAGATAAACAAAATAGCAATTAGATTCATTGTATATGATGAATCAAATTTTAAACCCTAAGATATACGATGGTGTTTAAGTGGAAAAAGATCTAAATTATCTATTTAAGGAGGTAAAAAGCCTAATCTATGATGTGTTTGTGCATGTACTTGTTTTTGGATGCTTGTAAAGTTGAAGTAGTGAGTGATATTATTGACTGGTGAACCTAAGTAGAAGGCTAAGAAGAGTTGAGAAGAAGACTGATTTCTTGAAGGTTTGCCAAGTGAATCAGAGACAGAGATGAGAATGAAGGCTAGACAGTGATTCAGTATACTAGACAAATAGATATTTGTACATGCAAAGTGATTTCTACTTAACATATCAAGATGTGTTGTTACTTTCTAACCATTTTAAATAGTATTTGAAATCCTTTAATCAAGATTGACCTAATAGTCATAGTGACCTAATAGTCATATGTAAATCCTTTAACAGGATGACATTCTAATGGAATGTTCTAAATTCTTCTAAAAAGGCCACTACTAACAAGGTGATTAAATCCTTTAACATGGCCACATTTATAACTGTGTTTTGTAAACTTTAACAGGGTTGGCTCCTAATAGAGTTCACTTTAGAAGAGTAGAAATTGGTGACATGTTGCTGGTGGCTTTTCCCAAATTGGGTTTCTACATTAAATTATTTTGTCAAACTTGTGTGGATGTTATTTGTTAACATTAAGGTCAATTTTTCTATTAGTGACTTAACACTTAGTCAATTGGTTTCATTGCTACCGAGCTCTATAGTTTCTACCAAGCTTATCATTCTTCTAGCAATGTTAACCAAGTGTTTTAGTTGTTACTAAGCTAAATAGTCAGATTGTAATTCATGTTGAGCTTTGTAGTATCTAAAAAGCATCTAAGATAGTTTCTAGTATTGCTTGAGCATAGCAGAGTCTACCAAGCTCTCTGGTAGAAGTGATGAAGATCTTAGTGTTAACTAAGCTCTATAGTGTTAACCAAGTACATTAGTGTCTACCAATCTCATAGTGTTAACAAAGAGAATCCAGTGTTGACCAAGTCATGCAGTGTCAACCAAGTGATTCAGTATCTACTGAGTTTCTCAATGTTCACCGAGTCATGCAGTGTTGACCAATTTCCTGCCACTCAAAGTGATCAATATTTACCAAGCTTCAATGCCAACTAAGTTCCAAAGTTTTCTGAGTATT
Source organism: Cupressus sempervirens (assembly GCA_028749045.1). Lineage (NCBI taxonomy): Eukaryota > Viridiplantae > Streptophyta > Pinopsida > Cupressales > Cupressaceae > Cupressus > Cupressus sempervirens. The sequence continues at coordinate 54,939,310 of CM053791.1, forward strand.
GACAGTGTTTGTGAAGTGACAGAACATCACCGAGTTGTCTTAAGAACCCAAGTTAATGTTAGAAACAATAGTCCACCAAAATAGATGAGAGGGGGGTGTGAATCAGTTATCCAACAATCAAAACATTTATTATCCTTAAACAATCTTATCCATTCAACCAAAGTAAATAGTAACCATAATAGGATGCACATAGACAATTACACCAAATATGTTAACTAGGGAAACCCTTGATCAGAGGAAAAACCCTGGTGGGAATGATGCCCACAAGATGATGTACTAATATAAGTATTCCTTGTTAGAGGATGGACCCTATTAGGAGTTTATTACAACATTTAGTACATAGAGTCCCTATCAAGAGACTTTGAATCCTTGTTAGGAGATTCCAACCTAGTTAGGAGTTGTGCTAACCCTGTTAGGAGTTGTAGTATAATATATGCAAGAAGAGCCCACTGCCCAAAAATGCAATTTCAATTACAAGAAGAGCGCACTACCCAAATAATTAATCTACTGTTAAGCTCCTCTTTCCTCTGTTATGTTAATTAAACCAATTACTGTCACACCTTGTAGACTAGGTCACAAACCTTGGATCCAAATATCAAACCTCAAATCATACAATAAAACCTCAGCAATGAAGTTTCCTTCACTTCCACTCTGCTCTGCTCAACTTTGTGTTCTATTCTTTTATTTCTTACAATCACCTCTACCATACTCATAAGACAAATGAAAATGTCCTTCCTTTGTATTGAATCCATAAAAAAAATTCCTGAGTTGTTTGTTATACCTTCTCAATAAATTATTGTAGGACCACTTTAAGAACACATTACACTTAGTGATAACATTAATCTTCTGCCTTGCATCTTAAATATATTTTTGTACACGTAGTATTATGATGAGTGATCTTAACCATGTCATCGTCAACATGTTTTCTACACATCCTCAACCTTGATTCTCAAAATAATAATTCTACTAAGAGATATAAAAAGTTTACCAAAACATGCGTCTATAAACTCTATCTTAGAATAAACATCACCAGAACTTACATAACTTCTTCCAGACTTATCATTTCTTCACCTAATGTTAACTACATATACTAGATACTCATAAGTATCTCCCATAACCTTCAATAATGAGAATACTCAACTAGTCATCCATACCAACTTGATCTTTTTGTTGTTCTTCTATCAAATACTACAGAAAAATTCTATGTTGACATCAATGACAAACTTAGTCATGAAAGTAACATATCATCATAGTAATATATCTACAATACTCTCATAGGAATATCATTAGCATGCATGATTCCAACAATCTCCCCCTTTGGAATTGATGGCAACATAGATGAAAACCATCTAGTTCCAAGAATTCCAACAGTTAAAGACTATTAACCTCTCTTTTCAAATCATCTTCATCAATCATCCTCCAAACTATTTTTCATGCTAATCTTCTCCTCAACTTGAATCTACTCTCCAACTAGTTTTTCATGCTAATATTCTCCCCCATTGATATCAATGTCAAAGGTTTGAGCATCCATCAAACTTCTACAACAATTGATTCTTACTAACTCAAGTGTCCAAAGACACTGATCAAAAACAACATTCAACAAGAGTCCTTGATAACTCTATCCATCATAGATACTCCCCCATATAGGAAGCATCAGCATTCAATCCAAACAAATAATGGTGCTCTATTACATTGGACTGATGCACTCTTGCATCTTCTACTTCGATGTAGGAAGGGGCATAACTCCTAGCATACCTCGCAAATACTCAAAAGTCTCTTTGGGAAGAGGCTTAGTGAATGTATATTCAATATTCTCTTTAGTAATCACATGCTCTAATCTAATTTCCTACAACTTTCTCTCTCAACATGTGATACTTGATAGAAATGTGTTTAGTCTTAAAATGTAACACTAGATTCTTAGACATATTTACTGTGCTTGTAGTGTCACAATGTATGACAACAGGTTCACTAAATTCTATCCTTATATCCTTCAACATCTACTTCATCAAAACAACTTGATTACAATTTTTTGTTGTTGCAACATATTCTTGATCTGAGGGATACTTTCGTCAAAATTGAAGTATCTCCAAAACTCCAACAATCAGCATCAAATTAAACTCCTTGAAATTCTAGACCCAATGCAATTGGAACAGACAAAAACGGAGTCCATATGCAAAAGTTATGGTCAGTCAAAGGTTGGTCAAACCGAGAACGGAGGTCATCAAAAAGGTAAAAAAATAATCATCTCCGAAGTGCACAACAATGGATTTCAAAACAAAGAGCTCATTGAGAGCTTTTCGACGGTGTTTATTTTGTCAAAAAAGGAGCTTGTACGTGGAAGTTATGACATTTTAAAGTTCGGCATGAGAGATGAATATTAATGATGTCATCATGATGTCAGCGAAGTATCAAATAAAAAAGTTTATGGTTGGATTTGAACCCATGACCATTTATTCCCGAAACTCATGCTTCCACCACTATGCCACGCATGGTTTTCAAAATCTATTGGTGGCAATTGATATTTAAGCATTAACTAGCTTCCCCTTTTTAAGTAAGGTGACCACCGGCAGGATTGGAACCCCCGACCGGCGGTAACCACAAAATTTCGTTAACCGTTGCGCCATTTTAGCGCTTAAACACTATTTTGCATGAGTTGCTATTTGACTTTATCCAAAAAATCGCCAACCTTAGTAAAATAAGGTTATTAGTTATTTTTGACCCCAAAATTGACATGATGCCGAATCTTCAAGAATGGCTAAAGGTTAATTCGAAGGGGGGAATTAATTAAAAGGTTATTTTTGTAAAATTTTGTTATAGCCTTATTTTGGCTAATTTCATGTATAAAAAGGGGGTTAGGAGACTCTTAGGGGCATTCAGAAAAAGGAGAGAACGTCGAAGTGCTGAGAGTAAGGGAGATTTGTTGAAGCGTTTATTCCTGTACTTTGAAATAGCGTGATGTTGTTGTACTTCAAAGGAATGACTTTGTAAACATTTGTACATTATTTTTGGAGATAATCGGATCGGTCCCCCTATTGGAGTTGGACCCGGAGACGTAGTCCATACGGATGAACTCCGAGATCAAATTGTTTGCGTCTTCTTTCTCTCATTGTCTCTTTTATCAGCTTAATCTTGTTGTTCTCTTATTTCATTTACATTAATTTGATTCGTTAAAGGTTTAAATTAACTTTATGTAATTAGTTAGCATTCCTCTGTAATAGTCCTAGATCCTAATCAAATCAAATTTGGTATCAGAGCTTTTGTTGGACTAGTATTGCAGATTTGAATGTTAACAAGATCCAGGATTGAGAAAGGCAAAGGAAAGCTTGAGGAATACAATCCTGAGATTGGAAAATGAAGGACTAAACCATCATCACAAATGGCAGACGAAGGTGGACAAGCTTCTCAAGATAAGAGTATTCAGAAGACTCTTCAGAATTTGCAGACAATGGTAGAGGTTTTGGTACGAGAAAGAGAAGAGAAGATGTAAAGACGTGCAGCTCGAAAGGACAAAGGGAAAAAGAAAGGAGCTGATCGTGATCCACCAAAGACACCTCCATCTTCTCCTTCTTCTCCCTCTTCTCCTTCTTCCCCCTCTTCTCCTTCTTCTACCCATTCTGAGTCTTCTAATATTTTCAAAGGAGGACATAAGCCTCGAATTAAGTTGGATGTAAAGTTTGACTTACCAAAATATTATGGGGAGTTAAATGTCGAGAAACTAGATGACTGGATTCAGAAAGTAGAAGTCTACTGTAGAGTTCAAAACCTTGTAGATGATGTTGACAGAATTCAGTTAGCCACTCTTCGTTTAGGTGGTGTAGCCCTAACTTGGTGGGAGAGTAGGTCTCGGGATGAAACTTCACAACATGGTAAGTTTAGTTTGTCTTGGTCAGAATTTGTTACTACTTTAAAAAAGCAATTCTACCCCCTAGGCCATATGCAGCAGTTAATGATGAACTGGCAACATTTTAGGTAAGGGAAAGGTCTGTCTGTCCAGGATTACACCCATGAATTTCGCAAAAAGGCTATTTCATTAAATGTCCCATTGTATACCCAGGACACCTTACTCAAGTATATAGGTGGTCTTCATTCTTACCTAAGGCATTCTATTCTCGTCCTGAATCCTTGTAATTTGGATGAAGTATGTGTCCAGGCAACACATTTAGAATCAAGGGGTAAGGGTACTTTCATTGATAAGTCTGATAAAAAGCCATCTAAGTCTGAGGAAAAGTCCAAAGGAAAAGGAAAGGGTAAAAAGATAGCAACAGTAAAGAAAGAGGGTGAGAAACCCACATGCTCACATTGCAAGAAAGAAGGGCATGAAGATTCTAAGTGCTGGAAGTTACATCCTGAAAAGAGGCCAAAGCGATATGGTGGAAACAAAGGTAAACAGAAAACTGCTGCTGTAATTCAACAAGATCTTGGATCTGACTCTAGGGATGAGACAAAGATTGTTGCTACCGGGATTCAAGGTAAAGGAAAAGGTATATCTCTTTCATCAGCTCCAAGTTCTTCTAGCATAAGTGCAAGTACAAGTAAAGAATCTTCTCCTAAGAATGATAAGCAAAGGAATGAATTATTTCACATTCGAGTTGTTATCAAGCATAATAAGGTTGATACATTATTCGATACGGGTTCCCAAGTTAATTTGATATCTGAGGAAGTTGTTAAAAAGCTTAACTTGACTACAACACCTCATCCAAAACCATACCCTCTTGGATGGGTTTGCAATGATGCACAGTTACAAGTAACTAAACAATGCAAGTTAAGATTTTCTATCACTGCAAACTTTGTGGATGAGGTAGAAGCTGATGTAGTCCCTTTAGATATTCGTGGTCTTGTACTTGGGAGTCCCTATTTGTTTGATCGTCAAGCTATCTTTTATAGGGGGGAAAATAAATATCATTTGTTTAAAGACAAGATTGAATACATTGTACGGGCACATAAGGTTAAGACTAATCTGGCATTAGTCAATGCTGGTCAAATGAAAAGGTTAGTCAACTCTAGTAAGAATTTTGTGTTGATGCTTGTAAAAGCCAAAGAAGATGAAACATCTGAGGCATTTAAGGGATGTGATCCAAAACATAAGGCTGAAATAGTCAAAGTTGTTTCCGCTTATGATGACTTGTTTCAGGAACCAGAAGGATTGCCTCCTAAGAGAGAGATACAACATGAGATTCAGTTGTAGCAAGATGCACCACTTCCTAATATCGGCATGTACCGTTTATCAGTCTTACAAAATGAAGAAATCAAGAAGCAAGTTCAAGAGTTGGTCGAGAAAGGAGTTATCCGTCCTAGTACTTCTCCTTGTGGTTCTCCTATTGTGTTGGTTCCAAAGAAAGATGGGACTTGGAGAATGTGTATTGACTACAGGGCTCTGAACAAGATAACGGTAAAGAACAGGTACCCTCTTCCTAGAATTGATGATTTACTCGATCAGTTGAAACATGCAATTTATTTCACTAAGCTAGACTTACGTAGCGGATATCATCAGATAAGAATTGCAGAAAGTGATATTTGGAAAACTGCTTTTAAGACAAAACAGGGACTTTATGAGTGGTTGGTTATGTCATTCGGGCTTTGTAATGCACTAGCTACATTTATGAGAGTCATGAATGATGTCTTTTGTCCCTTTATAGATGATTTTTTCGTAGTCTATTTAGATGATATTCTTGTATTTAGTAAGTCTTGGGATGATCATGTAATTCATGTAAAGAAAGTATTTGAAATACTGAGAAAAGAAAAACTATATGTAAAGATGTCAAAATGCGAATTTGCAAAGACATATTTAGTGTACTTAGGCTATGTTGTAGGGAATGGTCAACTGAAAGTAGACCCTACAAAGGTCGAATGTATTGTAAAATGGCCTAAGCCAAGTACAGTTACTGAAGTCAGGAGTTTCTTAGGTGCAGTTCAATACTGGAGGAAGTTCATTGCAAACTTCTCTTACATTGCATCACCATTACATGCATTAACCAGTACTAAGGCAACTTTTCAATGGGGAGGTCCGCAACAGAAGGCTTTCGACACTTTAAAAGAAAAGTTGAGCACTACACCAGTTCTGGCTTTACCAGATTTACATCAACCATTTGAGATCGAGACAGATGCGAGTGGGTTTGCCATGGGAGTTGTACTCATGCAAGGAGGTAAACCAGTCTGCTACCACTCTGAAACTTTTTCAGGAGTAGTAAGTAACTATCCTACGTATGATAAAGAACTTTATGCTTTAGTTCAGAGTGTTAAAAAATGGAAACATTACTTAATGGGAAAGGAAACTGTAATCCACACTGATCACCAACCACTACAATATTTGCACTCACAATCTAAGTTGCAACAAAGTAGGCACTTTAGGTGGATGGGTTTTCTACAACAGTTTCATTTGGTAATTAAGTATAAGAAGGGTTCCCATAACAAAGTAGCAGATATGCTATCTAGACCTCCTATTCAGAATGCTTTGATAATCCTTCAAAATAGTTCTATGGTTCATGAAAGTTTTCAAGAACAATATGCTAATGATGAGAACTTTAAGGATATCTATGCAGCTTTAATCCAGGGTAAACATGTAGAAGAGAAAGATTACTATGTGCAGGATAATTTGTTGTACCACTTGGGAAAATTATGTATTCCTAGAAATGAACAAGCACATGTAATCCGTGAAGCACACACCTCATTGATTGCAGGACATTTCAGGGTAAGTAAGACATTAGCTCAATTGCAGAAATATTGTTACTGGCCTCATATGCAGGAAACTGTCACCAAGTATATAAAAGGATGTGTAATGTGTGCAACCAGTAAACCAAGTAATAGGAAATTAGGTTTGTACACACCATTACCTGTACCATCCCGTCCATGGGAAAGTGTGTCTATGGACTTTGTGGGAGATTTACCTATGTCTAGGAAGGGTCATGATTATTTGTATGTAGTAGTTGATCGGTTCAGCAAAATGTGTATTTTAATGCCTTGTAAAAAGCAAGTTACTGCTGAACTGACTGCTCATTTGTACTTTCAAAATGTATGGGTTCATTTTGGGTTACCCACTTCTATTGTATCGGATCGAGATTCTCAATTCTTAGGGGAATTTTGGACATCTTTGTGGGGACTCATGGACACCAAGCTGAAGAAGAGTACAGCCTTCCATCCGCAGACTGACGGACAGACAGAGGTAGTGAACAGGACAGTTGTGCATCTACTTAGAGGCTACTGTAACAAACATCCTAAGTTGTGGGATGAAAGTCTTCATTATGTGCAGCATGCTTACAACCATGCAGCACACTCTTCTACAAAGAGGTCTCCTTTTGAGACTTGCTTTGGTTACTTTCCTAAGACCCCAATGGATTTTGCTTTTGGAAAGGACGATCTTGTAGATGGACGCCATGATGCAGAAAAGGCTTTAAAGTTCGTCCAAAAGGTCCAAGCAATCCATCAGGCAGTAGAAGCACAGTTCGAGCAGAGCCAAGCAAAATACAAGGCTCGCCATGATAAGCATCGCATTGATCACCAATTCCAAGTTGGTGACAGAGTTTGGTTACATATTAGCAAGGAAAGAATGCAAGGTGAAGGAAGGAAGCTCAAACCTATCAGGTATGGTCCTTTTGAGATCTTGGAAAAGATCAGTACCAATGCTTTTCGCCTTAATCTTCCTCCATACATGCAAATTTACTCAGTTGTCAATGTTGAGAATTTGAAGTTGTATGAGCCTCCAATGATCTTGGATGAAGACATCAGTGTTCAGGTTCCATCAGTTGATGATCTTTCACCAGAGTACATGTCAGAATTGCTAGAAGATGTTATCCTAGACAGGAATGTCAGAACTTCACGAAGAGGACCAGTTGAATACCTCCGAGTGGGATTGAAGGGGATGCATCCAAGCAAGGCAAGATGGATGGAGATTGGTAAAGTGAGGGAACTATACCCTCACCTTCTTTTTGAGTAATCCAAACTTTCGGTGGTCCGAAAGCTCCTTAGTGGGGAGGCTTGATCCGAGGGATACTTTCGTCAAAATTGAAGTATCTCCAAAACTCCAACAATCAGCATCAGATTAAACTCCTTGAAATTCTAGACCCAATGCAATTGGAACGGACAAAAACGGAGTCCATATGCAAAAGTTATGGTCAGTCAAAGGTTGGTCAAACCGAGAACGGAGATCATCAAAAAGGTAAAAAAATAATCATCTCCAAAGTGCACAACAATGGATTTCAAAACAAAGAGCTCATCGAGAGCTTTTCGACGGTGTTTATTTTGTCAAAAAAGGAGCTTGTACGTGGAAGTTATGACATTTTAAAGTTCGGCATGAGAGATGAATATTAATGATGTCATCATGATGTCAGCGAAGTGGCAAATAAAAAAGTTTATGGTCGGATTTGAACCCATGACCATTTATTCCCAAAACTCATGCTTCCACCACTATGCCACGCATGGTTTTCAAAACCTATTGGCGGCAATTGATATTTAAGCATTAGCTAGCTTCCCCTTTTTAAGTAAGGTGACCGCCGGTAGGATTGGAACCCCCGACTGGCGGTAACCACAAAATTTCGTTAACCGTTGCACCATTTTAGCGCTATTTTGCGTGAGTTGCTATTTGACTTTATCCAGAAAACCGCCAACCTTAGTAAAATAAGGTTATTAGTTATTTTTGACCCCAAAATTGACATGATGTCGAATCTTCAAGAATGGCTAAAGGTTAATTCGAAGGGGGGAATTAATTAAAAGGTTATTTTTGTAAAATTTTGTTATAGCCTTATTTTGGCTAATTTCATGTATAAAAAGGGGGTTAGGAGACTCTTAGGGGCATTCAGAAAAAGGAGAGAACGTCGAAGTGCTGAGAGTAAGGGAGATTTGTTGAAGCGTTTATTCCTGTACTTTGAAACAGCGTGATGTTATTGTACTTCAAAGGAATGACTTTGTAAACATTTGTACATGATTTTTGGAGATAATCGGATCGGTCCCCCTATTGGAGCTAGACCCAGAGACGTAGTCCATACGGATGAACTCCGAGATCAAATTGTTTGTGTCTTCTTTCTCTCATTGTCTCTTTTATCAGCTTAATCTTGTTGTTCTCTTATTTCATTTACGTTAATTTGATTCGTTAAAGGTTTAAATTAACTTTATGTAATTAGTTAGCATTCCTCTGTAATAGTCCTAGATCCTAATCAGATCAATTCTACTTCTATTGTACTTTGTTAGGTACAATAATGCTTCTTGCTCAACCAAGAAACCAATCTTCCTCCAACAAACAAGGCTCTACCACTGGTGTTATTTCTATCATCCATACTACTTGCTCAATCAACATCAGTATAAGCACTTAGAGTGAAATCAATAGATCTATTATACCACAATCTATTAGAGAATTCTACATAAGAGAAAGGAAAAATCGAGTGTAAAAGTGATGAGAAAGGAAACAATGAGTGGAAAGGAGGTAGTTCTTACCAAGGAAGAAATGGTTCTTACTAAGGAGGTTATGGAAGAGGAAGATTTCATGGAACCTATTTCAAATGTGGTGAAGAAGGATATATAGCCTTTTAGTGTAAGAAAATTGAAGGTAGTACTAGAAATGCTATAATTCAAGAAGAATTTGTGAGTCCACCAAATGGATCTAGAAAAGGTGAAAATTTGATGATGAGGAGAACTTTGTGTAATGAGAGAATTGGGTGAAGAATCCCTCCTGAGGAGAAGTCTTTTCAATACTAGATGCAAGATTGTAGGAACATGTTGTAAAGTGATCATTGATAGTGGTCATTTAGTAAAATTGGCATCAGAGGAGCTGGTTAATAAATATTAGTTGCAAAGGATGAGACACCCTAAACCCTATAAAGTTTCTTGGATCAAGAAAGAGCATAAATTGATGGAGAGTGAACAATGGCTTATGAAATTCAAGATTGGTAATTACTATGATGAAGTTATGTGTGATATTATGCCTATGGATTGTTGTCATGTACTTTTGGGTAAACCCTCACACTATGATAGACAAGCATTGCATGATGGTAGATTGAATCAATATTCTATTTGGGAAAATGGAAAGATACAAGTCATGTTACCTTTGATAGGGGAACCTGGTGACAATCATTGTACCACATTGTGGGTTTGCATGGTTAATAGAATTCAGTTTGTGAAAGATGTGAGAAAAGAGAAGATTTGTTTTGTTGTGATTCCTAGTGCACTGAGTAACACTAGTATTGACTGAGCTCCAATAGAAGTTGAAAAGTTTCTCATTGACTATTAGGAGATTATTTTAGAGAATGTACCTAATGGTTTACCACCAGTAAGTAGTATAAGTCATCGTATGGACCTGCTTCCTAGAGCTTGTTTGTCAAATAAATAACCTTGTGGATTGACACCTACCAAGAATGAAGAACGTAACAAGCAAGTGTAGGAGTTATTGCAAAAAGGTTTGATTAGGGAAACTTTGAGTCCATGTGTTGTACCTATTTTATTAGAACCTAAGAAGAATGGTGAGTAGAGAATGTATATTGATTCCAGAGCTATTTACAATATAATAGTGAAGTATAGGTTTCCTATGCCTATGTTGGATGATATAATGGATTGTTTGAATGGAGGAAAATATCTTACCAATATTAATTTGAAGAGTGGGTATCATGAGATCAGAATCAGAGAAGGTGATGAGTGGAAGACTGCTTTCAAGAAAAAAGAAGGTTTGTATGAATGGTTGGCTATGCCTTTTGGTTTGACTAATGCACTGAGTACTTTTATGAGGTTGATGAATGAAGTCTTGAAGAAATTATTAAGATTATAATTTTTTATTTGGATGATATTATGATATTCAATAAGATAAGGAAGAGCATCTTGATCATACTAGATGATTGGAAGAGAAGTTGTTGATTAACTTGAAGAAGTGCTCATTCATGAAAGAGGATATTGTGTAATTGGGAATTGTGATTTTAGTTGATGGTTTGAGGATGGATTGAGAGAAGGTTAAAGAAATTCTTGAGTGGCCTACACTTGAGAATGTGAGTGAGGTAATATCATTTCATGGTTTTTCAAGTTTCTATAGAAAATTTATCAAAAATTTCAGGTTGGTATGCAATACTATGATTGAGATAATAAGAAGAAATAAAAAGGATTAAAGTGGACACATGGTGATGATAAGAGTTTTGAGAATTTGAAACAAAGAGTTGTTCAATTTTCTATGTTGGTTTTACTTGATTTCAATAAAGTATTTCAAGTTGAGTGTGATGCAAGTGATTGTAAAATTGGAGTTGTGTTGAGTCATGATGATAAATTGGTCGCTTTCTTTAGTGAGAAATTGAATGATTCTAGAAGGAAGTATTTTGTGTATGATCAAGAGTTTTATGCTATTGTTCAAGCTTCGAAGAAGTGAAGACATTACTTGATTCCTAAGGATTTTGTGTTCTATACTTATCATAAGGCTTTACAATATTTGGGAAATTAGCATAAGTTGAATCAGAGACATATGAAGTGGGTTGAATATTTACAAAATTTCATATTTGTGATTAAGCATAAGAGTGAGGTATCTAACTGAGTTATAGATCCATTGAGCAAAAGAAGATCTTTGTTAACTAAGGTGAAGGTTGAAGTTATTGGCTGTGACGAGATGAAGGATTTGTATGACACCAACCCTTATCTTTCTGCGATGTGGAGATAGTGTAGAGCACCAAATCTATCAGATCAATAAAGAAAGTATGAAGATTATTTCATTTAGTAAGATATGTTGTTCAAAGAAGTTTAGTTGTGTATACCAAGAGGATCTATTAGAGTTAATTTGATTAAGGAGAAACATAGTTGCAGATTGGCTAGACATTTTGGTATTGATAAGATATTGAGTTTTCTTAAGTAGAAGTATTATTGGACCCAATTGTATAAGGATGTTCATAAGTTTGTAAGAAGTTGTGGAGTTTGTCAAGTTGCAAAAGGAGTAAGTCATAATACTAGATTGTATAGACCTATTTTAGTACCTGAGAAACCTTGGAGTGGTGTCAATATGAATTTTGTGATTTTCTTACCAAGGATTGTAAGAGGACATGGTTTTGTTATTTTGGTTATTGATAGATTTCTAAGATGGTACATTTGATACCATGTAAGAAGAAATATAATTCAGTGCATGTTGCTGATATTTTCTTTAAGAGGTTGTTATATTGCATGGATTACCGAGGATTATTGTATCTAATAGAGACACTAAGTTTGTTGGTTATATCTAGAAAACTTTGTGGAGGAAGTTGGATACCAAGTAGAAGTTCAGCTCTACATTTCATCCATAGATTTATGGACATATAGAGGTTGTGAAAAAAAGCTTGGGTTATTTGTTGAGATGGTTAGTTGGGGATAAACTGAATCACTAGGATTTAGTGTTGGCACAAGCAAAGTTTGCATGCAATAATTCTCTGAACATGAGTACTAGAAAGAATCATTTTGAGATTGTTACTAGTATGCAACCAAGAGGTATATTAGATTTGAGGGATATTATTGGAGAAGAGAAGTGTTGAAGCTATGAATTTTCTGAATTCATGAAGTCTTTGCATGAGAAAGTGAAAAATAAGTTGGAACAGAGTAATCAAAAATATAAGGAGAATGTAGATAAGTCAAGGAGACGTGATTTTTGAAGTTGGTGATGAAGTGATGATTCTTCTAAAGAAAGGTATATTTCCTATTGGCACCTATAGTAAGTTGAAAATGAAGAATTTTGGTCCTTGCAAAATATTAAGGAAGTTTGATAGTGGTAATTCTTATGAAGTTGAGTTACCTGATGACATGGATAAGTCTCCTATATTCAATATTTATGATTTGTATAAGTACCATGAATGTGACGATGAATTGACATGGTCGAGTGATTATCCTAAGAAGTTGATTGAAGAGATAGAAAAAAATTTGTATCTGAGAGTTGGTAAGAGGACAAGAGGAAAGGATTACTTTGAGTATTTGGTAAAGTGGAAGAATAGGCTAGTTTAAGATGTTGTGTGGATTTCTCAATATGAGTTGGATTTATCTTAGATTGTGACACACTCATGATTCAAGAGAATCATTTCATTTCAACCTCAACTATTTGATGTAGGAGTGTCTTGGGTTGCATTGCTATCATACTCAGTTATACTTGTGGGTTGCTCGATGACTTCATTGATGATTGGCTCAGTAGGTGATTCTACCTTCATTCACCAAATGGCTCAAGTTCTTCTTTCATCAAGTGTTTCTATTATGTATTCACCAAGTGCCTCAGTGACCTTTGTTGTTGTTGTTCAATGATATCTTTCACCAAGTTGTCTGTTTGGTTCTCATTTATGAGATGACTTGTGAATTTAATTTGAGGTCATAATTTAATGTATTGGATCAATCATTGGGATGCATATATAAATCATTATGTGGTTGGCCTTCTCATTATGATGATATAGAATATTTTGTAAGTCATTTTGGCAAGTATAAATACAGGATCTTGGTCTAGGTTTCAAGAGTTAGTGAGTTTGGTAGGAATGATAATTGGGAGTTAGAATTTGTAAAAGGAGATCATAGATCTTGCATGTTGAAGGTTATTTTCGTGTGTATTTGAATCTTTTTATTGGCCATAATCCAAAATTCCTCACAAATGGGCATGTATCAAGAAAATTTGATGGATCAATACATATTGTTGGTTCTCTCTCCTTTCTAGCATTATCTCTTGTGTATTTCTTTCATTGTGTTAACTCTACAATGTCTATTGATCACTAGGTGTGCCTTTGGCCCTAGTTGTCTTTTCCTCCTTGCATCATAAAGTGGTACAAAAAAGTTAAAACCTCTTTTATATGGGCCCTACAATATAGTTTGGTGAGTGGGAGAAGTAGAATATGAGCTCAAGATACAAAAGATTAATGCAATTCATAATAAGTTTCATGTATCATGCCCTAAGAAGGCATTATGAGAACTTATTACTTCTTTGGTAGACCTTCCAAACTTGGATGAGGAAGAAAAATCAATGTTGCTACTTGATGAAATCCAAGATTTCATAAATAGGAGATTAAAGAGAGAAGAAATCAAGGAGTACCTTATCCAATGGAGGGACTTTTCCATGGAGGATGTCATTTAGGAGAGAGATCATATTTTGTAGCATCCTAAAATGCAATTTCTCAACAACAAGCTATTTCAAGAAGATAGGACTATAATGTCATTTTCCATAGAATAGTCCAAAATAATTAATTAGCTTATTTAGCTCTTATAGGCCAATGTATGATAAAAGGGAGTTATTTAATATTATATATCAAAATTTATTTTATGCATAGTATATATTCAATTAATTTAATAAGATTGACAAAATGATTTAAGAGGGTTAGTAAAGGACAATCAATAAATTCGCTCTGATTCTTGAGACTAATTAACATATAAAATGAATAGGAGTTTGAAAATTTTCTTTTGAAGCTTGTTTTGATATGCTTGGATTATTTCTCTAATTTTAGTTTGGATATATTTTCTGGAGCTAGAAACCTTAGAACATAAGCACTAAGGTTGTTGGTGTAACACCCCACTTGGGAACCCAAGAGAAATAACCCAACATGTTTCAATGTTTACTTAACTATTCTTTTTTAAAGTTTAAACAACATCAAAGTAACAATGCATAAGTAATATACACATGCACATCAATTACACATAAGAAAATACCATACATAATTCATTCCTCAAGAGTTCCTTCACAAATTGAGTCACGTTTAAGAAGTTTATCTTAATTAGTTTAAGTCTCAAGTACAATTGTCATGATCACAAGGAAATAATAGATACATCATCTAATAAGAAAATGTATAATCACAACTGATAAAATACATCTAATGAATAACATCCACTACACATGTCATAGGGTATGCAAAAATAGATACAAGTACATGAAAATACATGATACATAATAGCATATATACATCTACTAAATAGAAGTCTTCGAGATAGAAATAAGAATGATTATAGTAAAAAATTCATCCATGAATATCCAACATCTGTCAAACTAAGGGGGACCCAAATGGTAAGAAGACACTACCTCCCGACCACGTGGTTACCTAGTTAGGATTCCACTCCCATCGTGTAGGGAAGAGAATGACTGATCCGCATACGACTAATCAATCATAAAACATTCATAAGAAAGGAGTCCTAATAGCCAAAAACCACCTCAATGGTAACACAAACTACTCAAGAAGAAAATAAAAATTGAGAAATACTCGTTCCAATACCAACACCATATACCAAATCAACATACAAACACCAAATATAAATCAAATACCAAAATCACAAGATAAAGTCAATGAAAAATATCCATCTCAATTCAAAAGCCACATGACAAAGATCAATTACCAACATATAACAACCCTCATCAATAAAAGTAAATCACCAACATAAATAAACCACTAGAGACAAATACAAAATCTACAGAGGAGACTTAGGCTACATTATAGGGGGTGTCATCACATGGTCAAACTACTTAAGTTAACCTAGATTGATCTCTCATTAGACCTCAGACCCTCAAGCGTTGAGTTGCCCTAGACTAGTCACTCTAGACCCCGAGCCCTCATCGTGACACATGCAAAACTATAATACCCTCTCATGAAGATAAGGGAGACTAGTCGTACCTCTCACTAGGTATCATCCAACTCCATCCTTAGCATGTACAAGCACTCAAGGCATTGGGGAGACACATCTCTAACTTATATTTTTAGTGTATCTCAAGGAAAGGGTTACAAAAGATATTTTAATTACCATGTTATCACTTGTTACACAACTTATAATAAGTTTCCCTGATAGTCACTTTGGGCCCCGATCCCCATTGTAAGTCACTCCTGTAGATATGTACCTAGACTACCTTTCCAAAAATCACAAACCACACGTGTCACGTACAACAAAACTAGTACTGATCGAATTTGGTTCCTTAGCAACCAACTTGAAAAATAACATTGGTTCTTGAAACTCAAGTTCTCATAAATGCTCATAAAAATAAATCTCAATTGAAATCATAAAGTACATCATGACATATAGTCAAATAATATCATACAAGAAAATTCAAAGACGCATCTGGTGCACATCCTAACTTGGCCAACTAAACAACCCATAAAGAAAACCATAATGAAAAAAAACATCACAAGACTATAAATAGAATATTTAAGAAAATGCATAGTTTTAGGCCATATGATTTAATTCCATCATTTTCTATTGTTTAGTTTGGGCCATAAAGATGTGTTTAAAAAGTAAAGTAAGGATATACAAGTTAATATATGTTATGCTAATATACTTATTTAAATCAACAAGTATTTAAATGTCAAATCTCTTTATACATAAGGCAAAAGCCTACAACGCAACGATAACTTGCGAGCCTCTCATGTGGGAGGTCTTAGGTTCGAATCTACCTTCGCTTAACATATAATAATAATTAATTCCAACATAGAATAATTAATCTAGGCTTTGGTTGTTTACCAATCAAAATTAAAAATCTCTTTGTACATATAAAATATCATGCAATATTATCATATTTTTAATTTAAATAATCTTAAATCATAAATGATTTAATTAATAACATAAATATATATTATTAGATTACATATTAATATCAATTTCATTTCTAAAATTTTAATTTGACTTCTATTTGATTCTAATATTAATATTTATTTTTTCTTTAACTCAACATGCAATTATTGATAACTCGAACTTGAATTATAATTATAATTAAATTATTTATAATTCCTTTCATAATATTAAATATTTATAAATAGATGATTATATAGTGAACTCCACTATAACTTATCTTAAAATAGAACTAAATCACAATAATATTAACATTATCAAATTTTCACAATCCATTTGTAAAATAAATTATTTTCTCGATTCAATTGTATGTGTTTTTATCATAACATTTTGGAACACACTACATGATCCATCATCAAGATGAGAAAGTGCATGATATATTTACTATCATGCACTTTCTCATCCTTATGATGGATCATGTAGTGTGTTCTAAAACATTATGATAAAAACACACAATCAAATCAAGAAAACAATTTATTTCACAATTATATATTTATTAGTTTGTAACTCCACTTGCATTAATAAAAATAATAAGTTATAACCAACTAAGAGTTTCAAAAAGAATTTATATTTAAAAACTCACTTATAAGAAAATAAGTAGCATTTATTTATTTAATTTAATAATTTTTAATTTTTGAAATTAATAAGAATTATTATTTTTAAATAAATCCAAAAATTATATTATCTTTTTTATAAATAAAAATAAACATGCAATCAGTATTTTCACATGACTTTGATCTCTCAAATCATACAACCATAATATTCTTAGTTTTCTATCTTTAGTGTATTTGTTTTCACATGTATTTATAAGTTTAGTTAGAACGTACTAAAGGATTTGATCAATACAAATCCACAAAGCTCGAATAATACCTGCATATAAAAACCTATCACAAAGAAGAAAAAGACAAGAAGAGGCAAGGGTTTTCTCTGAAAAATATGCAAATTGTATTCTCAGAAATGAAAAAGATGTAAGATGATTACAAACGATCTATTCTTATAGAAGGAGATTAAATCCTGAAAAGGGTAACCTAAAAGATAAATGCTATTTAATAATTACTAATTAATTATTAAATGAGAATGCAAAAGGTGCATAAAGGAAATCTTAAGAACGGAGAAAAGGTAATTTAATAAATGAAATGAAATTAACCTTTTTTCTCTAATACCCCACCTTAAGATGAGCAATAATGCAACTACAAATAATGCAAAAAGAGCAAGGAAAGTACAATGCAATGCAAAAAGAAAACTTGGGTCCTGACAACACAACTTGATGAGGTACCCAATCATAATCAAATCTATATGAAATGGAGAAATAGAGAAAACTTAGTGGGAAAAAATCTACTCCAAAAAAAGAGATAGAAAAGAATGCACAAATGAAACATTTCAAGAAAATCTCTGAAGACCATAAGTACAATGAAATCCTCCATAATAGAAGCTTGAGACTCCATAGCCCCTCTAGAATGGCAGAACTCTTGTGTTGATGAACATACCAATGTGGCTCCAATCTGAAAGAAATAAAGGCAATGGACAAGGATGATAAATCACATGTATGTAAGGTGCAACTAGAAGTCCTAACTGATGCTCAAATGAGAGAGCATGAGAATCCTAAAATAATATCTCCAAAGGAGATGGAATAACGAGTGTGTTAAATCTATCATCTGAGAGGACATGAGTATCCTTCGATATATCCTCAACAACTACAATAGGCAATACTGAAGAGTAATCATGTGCAAGAGATGTAATCTAAATAGGAGGTGGAGGTGTAGAAATCACAACACTAGTCTCAAGAACAACACATAAGTTCAAGCGACCTGACTTCACCTCAGTATAATCTCATGAAAAAAGAAAGTGAGTCTTTGATCATGGATATGGTGGACCAAAATGTGAGAAGGAACATAGGCAGGAAGTGTGATCAATAGTCCCTATAGCAATAATATTGTTTGTCTCATTATCTATGATGTGCATTGAATCCTATGTAAACTCAACTGTCTTCTTTGTACCACTACGTGTAATCTGATAAATAGAGAGAAGGTTAGAGGACAAAGATGGAACACAAAGTACATCATGAAATATACCATCATCAATGTCAATAGAACATTTCCTACATACAGTCATAGCAGTGTTGTTCCCCATTAAAATATGTGGAGTAGGAGAAGCCTCAAAAGAAGAGAACAAATTCTAAGAAGATACCAAATGGTGTAAAGCACCTAAATTGAATAACCATCAAGAAGAATAAGGAATAGTAGTTGCACATAGTGCATGCCCCTTTCCTATATCTTTACCATAGGACTAAAATGATGATGATGAAGAAGATCTATGAGAAGTAGAAGGAATATCAATGTTGCTCTTTTGAAGGAGAGCTATCAAATTTGAAACCTATTTGGCATAGTCATCTAACTTCTTTTCATAGCAATGTGACTCATCATGATTAGGATTATTACAATAAGCACACTTCTGTCTTTCTAGCTTTAGTTTATCCCCCTTAGGAGAAGGTGGCCTTGATGAACTATGAGTGCTAGAATCAGTATGAGACTCTATAGAATGAGATTTTTGTGTCTTCTCCTTCATCCCTGAAGATGATCAAGATACCAATGCATAAGTCTGTGAGCCTATCAAAGATTCCAACTAAGAGAGCTTAGCTTGTTCTTGAGTCAAACGATCACAAAAAACCTCAAAGGATGGCATGGTAAATCTATTACCCAAAGCATCTTTGGTGAAATAGAAGGTCTAAGAAAAAATTTGAAAGTTTCAACAAAGCTTAGAAAGAATTAGGTAGATGCACTCAATATCAATCTCGGTCTTCCCACAACCCAGCAATAAAGATCTTTGTTGATTGAACTTCATCAAGAAGTCATCAATGGAAGGAAAAGAATATGGTACAAGAGAGGTAAGCTCTGCCTCAATCTAAAGTGCCCTGAACTCATTCATTGTACCAAACAAGTCTTTAAGCTTGGTCCATATAGCTAGAGGGGTATTGCACCCATCAAGATGAAATTGTAGACTATCAGATACCTACAAAGCAATCAATTCAGAAACAAAGATCACAAACAACCTACATCAATGCATAGATCACAAAATTCTACCCCAAAATATTTTTAAAAATGTTCGGAAAAAAGATTTTGTATGAGGGAGATATCACTATTTGAAAATCACCTCTATAATTATTTTTTTTGAATCACTGCCATCACACCTCCAAAAATCAAAGACCTCCCTATTTTCATATAAAATGCCCAAAACATGTCAAATCTATTCTATCAAACCCTCGTTCTTCTTTTTCTCCAAATACTGAACAAGCTACAATAGATCTGGCTCTAATACCATGAAGGATTTGAGCAATACAAATCCACAAAGCCCGAAGAATACTTGCATGTAAAAACCTATCACAGAGAAGAAAAAGACAAGAATAGGCAAGGGTTTTCTCTAAAAATATGTAAATTGTATTCTCATAAATGAAAAAGATGTAAGATAATTACAAACGATCTATCCTTATATAAGGAGATTGAAACCTAAAAAGGGTAACCTAAAAGGTAAAAGAGTAACCTATAAGGTAAATGTTATTTAATAATTAATTATTAATTATTAAATGAGAATGCCAAAGGTGCATAAAGGAAATCTTAAGAAGGGAGAAAAAGTAATTTAATAAATTAAATTAAATTAACCTTTTTCTCTAATACATACTTTCCTCTCAATTAATCTTTTGTTATTTTTATAAATTTTGCAACCAAATTATTTTAGATATAAGAAGAATATTTATCTTTATTTAGAAAATTCATGATAATCACATGTTTCTAATGGAAAATTTAAAGTTGAAACTCTCGTTGTTCAATTTGTTGTTTTCTTCCAATTTTCTATAATTGAATTTTCCCTATATTAGAAAGGGTTTTACAAGAATACAGTCATAATTTTTTTCTATATTTTTCTATAGTTTTCCTCAGACAAGTTTCTTAATTAATAAGTTTTCATTTTCAAAATTTACAACAAAATTCTTTATCCAAAAATCAACACAATAAATTAATAAGCATTATGCAAGCACACATGAAGACATCAAGTAGATAGATCTTTCAATAAAATTCTAAAATGGGTATTAAAACCCTACCTCAAAACTGTAGCTAAAATCTAAGACTATTTGTCAATGCATGAAAATCCAAAAACTTTGAAACTTTCAACAATTCTTTTGCTCCAATTCCATTTTTTTCTCCCCAAAACCTATGTGTCCCTAAATGAACTACTAACCCTCTAATGAAGAACCATAACCCTAACTAGGGTTTCTATTCCCCAAATATTAAAAGTGACTAACTTTATTAAAAAAATAATTGTTTTAATTATTTAATCCTTGCATGCATAGTTAAAGAACTTTTTAATTAAAATATTATTTTAGCTTCTTTTCATGCACTTTATGAATTAATGCAAACACTATTTAAAGTGTAGTTTATTATTTAAATTAATAATAATTAAAGCTCATTATTTAAATACAACTTTAATTTAATAACTATTATTTAAATAATTATAATAAAGCAATATTAAACCTTTAATCTTTTAATCTTTTAATTCTCTTTATCCAATTTTCAAATTAAATCTTTTAAATTGAAACACATATTTAATTAATTTTTAATTAATTAAATGTCATCATATTTTAATATTTTATTTTTAGTAAAATAATATATAATAATTATAATATCATAAGATTAATCCAAAGGTCATAATTAAATTATTTACCAAGTAAATCACATAGTCAATTCACATAAAGACAAAATAAGCTTGATCGAACAAAACTAAAATCAAACAAAATATTCAAAGATAAAATCATGGGTTTAAAAATGGTAGGTAGTGAAATACATGTCCTCCTTCTCAGGACAAATAATTATGCCATGGTTGGGATTGGACCTGAACATTGTCTTCCCATTCTTACCATTGAGTTATTGTGATAGTGCACACTCATCAGGGTAATTTAGGGAAGTCAATGTTTGGTGCCTACAAACCTATATAAAAGACAAGCACGTACATGTGCATATATATATCATAGAATATAGAATATAAAATATGTGCATGTACATGTGGAGTATGGTATATTTTATATTTACACGAACATGTGCAACCCTCCTCAATCATATCAAGCATGTCAAATATAAATATAAAATAGACACGCACACACACCATACACATGCAAGTATGAGGTAAGTATAATAATAAATCCTAAATATAATAATATCATATTCTAACATGAACATCTTATCATCATGAGGACTTAATAAACATATTTCTAAGATGCATCGCATGACTTCATCACAAAAGTAATTTCATTAGCTAACCAAGAGCAGTTAAGGCATCATCATTGCAAGTAGGAAATTGCTACAACTTGACATAATCAATTACTCAACATATCAAAGTTATGTATTTCAAATATCAATTAAGGGCTAACACATCTATAGAAGAGCCATACTATAAGAACCAATTTCTAATTAACCTTGCCACATCAACATCAAATACGAAAAATGCAGAAAAGAATCAATCACAACATTGTGAAATAGTCAAACTATTTTACTATTAACAATTAGTTTACACACATAATAAAATCAATAAGATGTTGATCAACAATTCCAATTTGATGCATGATCAGAAAAACTTGATGATACATTAATAATGGTGATGACTAATCACTCATCAAATCTCATTATTTATCAAGTATCAATAACTAGATTGTTGATCCAACATATAGCAATTAACATCAACTAGATTGTTGATCCAACATACAACAATTACAGATTCACTCATAATTTCTAGTTCTTTACATCAGTTCATCTTACATAATCAATTACATATATTAGAGTACATCTCAATGATGAACAATACAATAGATACCATTTCCTATTGTGTTCTTCAGTGTATCATGTCTCCAAAGTCATAGGACGTCTCCCACCTGCTACCTAAGATGAGAGTGTGGCCTAGGTGCTTTAACCTCACCAACCACAGAGTGAAGTATGTTGGAAATATAATTGAAAATATCATTGTAAGAAGAAGATTGATTGAAAAAGGGAGATTGTTTGAAAACTAATTGAGAAAGAATACTATTAAAGAGGGAGATTGTTGCAAAGAAGGAAGATGGTTGATAAAGAATGTTTTCAATCATTGTTTTGTCATTGATGTCAAACCGGCTATTTGATGGAATGAGAATTGCTTATAAGATCCAAGTACTATCACTTAGTTGATTGATGAAGAGGATTTAATCAACAAGATGTAACAAGAGCACCTAAGGGAAAGGTTGAGTTATGGTTTTGTAATAAAGTGCAAGGATTAGTTAAGACAATGATTAAATAATGCATTGATAATATACTTGAAGATATAGAGGTTGGTCACACTTAGAAACATTGGAGGAATAAGTTGCAACAAGGTTGACTACAAAGCTTAATTAAGTTCATTAGTGAGTGTTGAGCAAGCTAGTTAGAGCCGAGCAAATTTTTCAATTAGTGCCAAGAAAAAGTAAAATCTAGTGTGGTGAGTAATACAAGAGGTGTCGAGCGTGTTCAGGTGACGAGCATAAAAAAAACTTAGTGGATGCCAAGTGAATCCATAGTAGGTGTCGAGCATCAATTAAATGTAGTTGATGCTGAGTAACACAGTATGTGCCAAGCACCAGATTTTCAATAGTGTCGAGCTGCTGCATTATTAGAAAAGCCAAAGATTTTCCAAATCTGAGTTTACAAGTTTGTTACCTTAAATTTTGTGAACCAGTTGGAGGATAAGGATGATGAGCTGGTGGCACAGAATTTTATGTAAA
This sequence comes from Cupressus sempervirens, assembly GCA_028749045.1. Classification (NCBI taxonomy): domain Eukaryota; kingdom Viridiplantae; phylum Streptophyta; class Pinopsida; order Cupressales; family Cupressaceae; genus Cupressus; species Cupressus sempervirens. The sequence goes on from CM053791.1 coordinate 54,962,573, forward strand.
CTATTTTTGAGCAAATCCAAGAGGATTCTTCATAATGTTTCTAGAAGGAACAAGATGTGGGTTAGATTCAATGAATCCTACCTAATCAATTTGAACTAAAATTAAAAGAGGGAAGAATCAAGTGGGAAAAGCATTTCCATATTTCTATTTAAGAAGTCACAGACCAAGAAGCAAGAGTTGCTAGAGTGCCATAAATTGTGAAGTGATTGAAAGGTGTCAAGGAGAAGGCATCAAGAAGAAGGAAGAAAAGAGCACAGAGAATTTGCTTCGATAAGTGGTCAGAAGGAAGGTTGCACTAGTACATTGAGCATGAAGACTCAAGGAGACAAAGCTTGAAAGGAGGGCAAGCTATCAAGAGTTGCAAAGATTGAAAGCTAGGCAATGTGTAGAGCTAAACTGTGATATGAAATCTGCAAGATAAGTTGTGAATTGTAATCAAGTCAAAACCCCTTATTGTTACTGTCTAGCAATTGTATCAATTAGGGTAAAAATCCTATGGACTTAGGTTGTTTTAACAGCCATTTGTAAATCTTTTAATAGGGTGGCATTCCAAGTGAATGTTCTAAAGTCCTCTAACTAGGCCCACTTCTAATAGGGTGGTTAAATCCTTTAACCAAGTCACATTTAACAATGTGTTGTAGCCTTTAACAGGGCAAGCCTTTCACAGGGCATCACTTTAGAAGAGTGAGAATTGAGTAGCATGTTACTGGTGGTTTTTCCCAAATTAGGTTTCCAAGTAAATCACTATGTTATGTGTTGATTTTACATGTATTATGCTTGCATGTTGATTTACAGTAACTTGCTAAGTAAGAAAGTCTAAGCTTGGATGAATGAATAGTTTTAAAGGCTCACTTTACTTGATGAAAAAGTTTTAACTAGACATTTGGACCTTAAATAACTGATTCACCCCCTCCCTCTCAATTATTCTAAAGAATTACTAACAAAGTACTCCCCTAGGATTCTTCCTGACACGAAGAATTCCCCAACTCTGGCACAAGAATCCTAGCTTCCCAGAACAAGATGGATCAAATGGATCTGGTGCGATTGTGAAACACACTACATTGCAACCATGTGCCTAGTAGCCTAATCACAGAATGTGGCAGGGAATAAAATATAATAAACCACACATCTACACATATGTAGTAAAACCAAATAAGCATAACCATTTACATATATGCAATATCTGGAAAACATATGGCTTGGCCAAGCACTTAAAAAAATTAGATTTACCTGTAGAAGAAACAAGAATAGCATGTATCCATTCTACAGAACTGGTAGATAGTGAAACTAAGCATGAAGTATCCATCTATCTATCCCATAATTGCTACATTACATCCAACCATGAGGAAAAAAATGCACTCTTATGTGCTAACTACAACAGGTGGTTCAACTAAATCTGATTTAATGTATATGTTCATTCTCTCTTTAAGGCACATCCAAATCATGAAAGTGTTGAAATGAACTATTGTAGACTTTATAAGATTTCTATTTCCATATAGCTCGGTCAAATACATCAATACTAAATTCTAACTTTATACAACCAATAGTAATAGAATTAACACTCATGTATCAAGAAATGGAAATAGCAGTAATGTACTAAAACATTAAAAGTACACTTGAATTTTACTGATGAAATCATAGTACTATTAATAGTAACATCAGACAACAACAGTTGCCAAGTAAGTATGTTACTTCTAATTACTGCAATTCAACATATAAGAATAACACTCCATCAGCTTATTCTTGTCTTATTAAATAAGACAATCATGCACATAAGAGCCAAGTTCCTATTTAAAACATTGCTAGCAAGCATTGTACACTCAGACCATACTGTTGTAAATATCAATTGAAGGAAAAGTACCACCATTAATCTTAATATTTCTTGAAAACTTGGCAACGAAACCTTTAAATAAATTGGAAATATTCAGATGTTAGTCAACATGCTAGCCTATGTGTTATATGTAAAATGACTTCAGTGTGCTAAGGATAATTCGATCACTACTGGGTACTAGTTATTTCAACCTTAGTAGTGCTCTATAATCCTGTCAATTATCAAAAGGGATGACCCAGACATGGCAACATCAGCTCAAGGTATCATTTTGGAAGTAAACTTATGTTTAACCATGTCATTATTCCAACATATGGTCAAGTTTCTTAAGGAAGAATCTCGGTTGTTAGTTGTTTAAAAGGGTAACTGGCTTCTTTGTGACCAAAACGTGCCTACCCCGAATACAGCCTACATAGGGTATATCTATACAATAGTGTCCTTGGCTCAGTTTTACCTAGCACTAAGGTTTATTTTGTGCATAAGTATCCCATTTCATCATAAAATAACAAGACATAAATATGACAATGAATATAATCATTCTAAATGTTCTTCTCATCAGCAGATCGCTTAAGAAACCTAGTCTCTACACATTAACATCCTCCCATTACATCTTGTGCAACATGTTGTAGTTTTTATGGTAGATGTATCATTAGTTGCCTTGATGTTCTTATGGGTGCCGATAAGATTGTTTTACTACATAGAAGAAAGAAAGAAAAACTGTTGCCTAAAGCCATTTACTAGAGATTGCAATGTAGCTTCCCAATAACTCTCGTTCCCAATTGGGAAATTCTAGTCTATAGAATGGCATAACACTTCCTATCTGGTCAAGGAATAACGCTTTTCTAGTGTGGTAGAGGTGTGAGCCAATTCAATCTAATTTGAAGGACCATCTTAAAAAGAAGCTGAAATCCATAAAAACAGTTCTGAACTTGCAAAGAATGAAACATGTCAAATATTCTTCCCATTATACACACCCATAGATGACAAGGAAAAATATGCAATTCAAAAAAAAGATGTGCACCATTTCACTTTCAATTGATTTTAAAATTAGGGTTTTGCAAGTGTGTGTGTGTGTGTGTGTGTGTGTGTATATATATATATATATATATATATTCAACCAAAAGGAGGGAACTTGTTTCAATGAAGTTGCAATAGATGTGTGCCCTTTCTCCAACTTCAATCGTCAATACCCTACCTCCAATTGCAGCCGTCAATATGCCCATTGCACTTCCCTTTTTGTTTTTATAAACCAAATGTCGTTAAGAAATAACTAACCTAATGTCTTGCGGCTTCCATTGTGAAAGATATCTCTTTTTGTGTTTGTGTCATTTTTCCATATTGAAAGAGGTAATATTGTTTTAAAATATGTGTTTTTTTATTAATTGGAATATGTTTTGTTTTTTTGAAAAGACATCAATGTTTTAATAGAAACACACACATAGATAAAAGAACATCATATTTCCAAACTCCTTGTCAAATCAAATTATCCATTATATATGTATATATTAAAAGCAACAACAAAACTATTAGTGATTGTATTTACATTCACGTTCTATCTATCGTATTTAAATCTATCATCTATAAATCAAATGGAACACCTAACTCATTTTTGATCTTTCAAAGTTAGCTCTGGAAATATAACAAGACAACAATCATGAAATTCTACGTGATGTGTGTGGGTGGCAGCATGGCATCCAACACATCCCCTTCTAAGAGGCTAGCCCTCTCTACCTCGACCACACTCTCGTCGTGTCAATCCCTACATCCACTCAGACACTCGCAACCAAAAATGAGTCAGTAACAATTATAATCAATGTATCACAACTTAATTACATCATCATTAAGAAATAAAACATTAACTTAATCATGTATTAAAGCACGACATTTAAGCATACACCGTATGACATCATCATCATAATGTAATCTCATGAATTGTGACACATACAAAACTTTAACAACTAAGTCTACAATGATAGCAAAGGATAGATATTACAATTGAATTTGATAGTGAGACTAATATACCATAAATAGTGGTAGGGGATTTCACATAGGGGTCTCACAACCTTTCAATCCATTAAAATTTCAAAGAAATCTATGAAACTTCTTTCAAATACAAATTTTAATGATTTTTAAATTAGCAAATTTGTTTAGAGACACATTCTATTTTTAACTCTATTTACTAAAGTTATTTTTGTGGATTAAAGTGATTAAAAAGCTATTGTATAGAAGATTAAATGATAATAAAAGACAAAAAAAATTAAATATTAAACAAATCTCCCCAAATAATATTTTTAATATAGTCAATCAACTTTATTTTACAATTGATACCACCCCAATATTTAGTACTCTAACTAATTATCCACCTTTTATAATGTGTACTTTGGCATTGTATATAATAATAATAATTGCATTGTAAAAATCCCTTCCCAAGCATATAAACCTCTCTATACGTCCATCATTCTCAATGTGAATAAGGATGCATAGCATCTAGTTCCTACTGATAGAAGAAAAGAATATGAATTATGTTTCATAGACAGAATATAAAGTATGTTTCCTAGGTAGCTAGAAAAACAAATTTGAGCCAGCATTGAAGATCTATATTCTATTGAAACTACTCTCCTGCTCTGCAACTTTCTCACTCCCTCCTTGATTTGAATTTTGAACTGCCATGGCCCTGGAGGGCCTAGGCATGCTTGATGCCTTGGTGTGTCCAAACCTTCACATGGTGCTAGATCTTTGCAGAGAAGATTCCCTTGTGTTGTCTGTAGTATTGGGTTAGACATGCACCTTTGAACCCCCCTTGTTGGGTTCTGGAGTGTCGGGTCCATCGATTCTATTCCCCCCTCCCCCCCCCCTTGTGGAAGAATTTCCTCATGGGGGAACAGGTGGGAAGCACCAAGCTTGAAGCTCCTAAGGTCACCCATTGAGCTACATGACTAAAATTCACTTTCCCAGATAGTGTTGTAGACAACACTATTGCCTCCCTCAAACATTGTATTATGGGTAGGTTTATATCCTTCAAGCCTTCAATTGAGATGACAAGGAAATGGGTCATCCAAAAATGGAAGGTAAAGGGAAGTGTTAGTGTTTTGGAAATGCCCAACGGTCTCTTTTGCTTTCATTTCACTTCTGTAGAGGACTTGGTGGTCATCCTGTTTGGAACCTAGTACCATGGTAAACACTACCTAGCACTGGCAAAATGGTACTTGGGCTTTGATGTCACTCAGGAGCTTCAAAGCTTGGCCCTAGTTTGGGTCCGCCTACCTGGACTACTATTGGAATTATGGGATAAAAAGATCCTAAGATACATTGGAAACACTTTTGGACATTTCATCACTAGTAACTAGGTAACTTTTCCTAAATCTAAACTTGCTTTTACTATATTTTGTGTGAATGTCACCATTAATCAGACTCTGCCAATTACAGTCATGTTGTCCACTAAACGGGGGAAAAGGGTCCAACTAATCAAATATGAGAATACAAGATTGTATAGCCAAAATTGTGGTTGCTTTAAACATGTGTTAGAGGCTTGCTCTTCCATTTCTATGAAGGACAAACAGAAGGTGGATTTCCTAGGCATTGTTGAGGAATTTGTCTTGGTCAGGGAACCTTCATCCTCCCCTGAGAAAGTAGTAGTTGAAATTATGGAAAACTAACCTAGTAGTAAGAAAGTTGAGGAGGACAAGAGGGAAGGTAAGGTGGAAGAGATTGTTAAGACACCTAAGATGATGACTATGGAAGCTAACGAAGGAGTAGAGATGGAGGAATACCCATTTAGGAGAGAGATTGATGACCTCTTGAAATCCCCAGTAGTGGGAGAAGTTCATGCTAACCAAGTACTATAGGAGGGTGAAATTGGTCCCCTTGAGATGGCCACCCAGGGAGTGATACCTTCAAGTAAGGATCATTTAGGAGGCCAAGTGATTTCAATAGTAATACTACTGGTGTCCTCAAGCTCAATCACTAGGAGATAGACCATGGTGTTGGTAACACATGTAAAGAACTCAATACTAGAAATAGGGGTAGGGGGAGTTCTAAAACAAAGAAACCTAATAAGTTGAGCCAATAGGGGATGTTTACCACAAAGAGGCTAAAATTGGAGTCTCTGAAGGAGGTTGTGGCTTAGGCCATGAGAAGCTTTGAGGAGGCTAGAGGAAGTTTAGCCCTCTCGGCCCCATCCTCCCCTCAAATGAGTGTTAGGGAGAATGGGAGTACCCCAAGAGGAAAACCAGGGGGTCAAGAAACTAGATGTAGGGGTGACAACTATCAAAAGCCACCCAAATAGAAAAACAACTAGGACTAAATAGGAAACAAGGGAAGTGGCCAATGGAAGACAACTTACACTAGAGACAATCAAGAAAGGTAAAAAAATGAAATTCCTCTTGTGAAATGTTAGGGGGCTAAATAATGCCCAGAAATAATATGCTCTTAGATAATGTATTCTAGTGGAAAAGATTGACTGTAACCTCATCCAGGAAACAAAGATGACATACCAAAATTTTGCTAAGGTGGCTAAGAAGATCTGGCTTGAGGTGGCATTCTTCCATTTGGAAGCTGATGGGGCCTCGGGGGACCTTGCAATCATGTGGAACCCTAGTGTCTTGATGGGTAGGGAAGTCCTTAAAGAGAAGAACCTCATGATTTCTGAGTTTAATAATGATAGAATGGTGTGGAATCTGGTGAACATTTACGCCTCTAATACTAGGGCAGGGAGAGGTGAACTATGGGACAAGATTGGAAAAGAGATGGGAGTTCTTAAGAACAAAAGTCTTATGTGTATGGGAGACTTTAACACCCCCTTATACCCCTTAGAAAAGCTCGGGGAGATAACTGACTTCTCAGAAAGTATGGAGGACCTCTTGGAGTTCATAAACACCAATGACCTCCTAGATGTGAACCTACAGGACAATCCTTTTACTTGGTCCAACAATAGGAATGGCCAGGACTTGAGTCAGGTTAGGTTGGATCGGCTACTTGTCTCGAGAGACTGGCCCCACATTATCCACTCCTCCCTAGTGAATCTCTCAAGGACTATTTCAGACCACTCCTTGATCTTGTTCAACTGGATGAATGATCTGGGGAGTGGACCTAAACCCTTTAGGTATGAAATTATGTGGCAATCTCATTCAAACTTTAAAAATAACATGGAAGAATGGTGGAATATAAGAGTGGATGGGATGACTATGTTTCACCTGACATAGAATCTAGATAATGTAAGAAAAAATTCCAAGGAATGGGCTAAAAGATCCTTTTGGGATGTGTTTAAAATAAAGTGAAATGTTGAGGAGGAGCTCAAATTGCTGCAAACTACCATGGCATTAGGGGATGACACTGAAGCAACCATGCTAGAGGAAGAGAGTTGTAGGAGGAAGTGGAAGGAAACTAATCTCAAGGAGGAGATTTTCTAGAAGCAAAGGTCCTGTATTTCTTGGTTGACTAAGGGTGATAGAAACACCTCTTTTTTCCATAGATTTGCTTTGGAACATTAAAAAAATGCAACATTATCACCTCCTTAGCAGAGGATGGCGGAAGGACTTTGTCAGAGTAGGAGGAAGTGGGTAGGCATGTTGTGTACTTCTTCATGGATGCTTATAAAAAAGAGGACAGAAGGTGCAACAACTTAATGAGGAGAAGTATGATGTAATGCCCTAGCAAGGGATCCAAAAGAAATAACCTAAAGTTTTACTAAGTTTGGCAACTTTTTTTTTAAAGAAAGAACAACATACGTGTCAAACACATAGTAGCGGATGCAATAACATACAATCAACCAAAAGCATACATAACAAGTTACATGCCTTCAGGATCCCATGACGTTGAGTCACATTTAAATTTAATTAATACTAAGTCCATCAAATACCACATCCATATGGAAGAATAATTAAAAATTCCAAAGTCCATTTAAATAACATACATTTGTTTTGAATGTCTCTTGGAAAATTAAATTTGGAATGCTTAATCATCCATTGTACATGTCACAGGGTATGAAAGGCTCAAAGAATATACATATGTAGAAATAGAAATACATCACCCTCCTCAGATCCATGATACAAGTACAATACAATAAATGAAAGCATCAACCATGAAAGATATAACCATCCATCATAAAAGATATAATACATCCATCATAAAATATAGCCATCCATCATAATGATACATAGATAGAATGAAAGAAAATGCATACAAGGAAACTCCAGCCACGGTGACTATGGATGGATCTCAATGGTAAGAGTAAAAAAGCACTACCACTCGACCATGTGGAACCTAAATGGCCCACTCCCACCTCGCTAAGGAGATAGTCTCAAGTCTGAAATAGGATATCAATCCAAATATCAAAAATACTCTCTAAGTCCGAGAAACCCTAAAGCAATCTAACTCAAAGGTTCTAAGATAGGTTGACATCTAATTCCAAAAGGCACACAAAGACACATAGGAAACCTACTATGTAAGTGGGCCAATGTCATCACACAAATCACATTGGAGTTACCCTGGTAGTCTCTTAGGACCCCCATGTCCCTAGTGATTCCTATATGGCCACTACTATCCTCTTGTACTAACAAGGCATACTACATAATGCAAGGTCGCAACCAAGCATTCTCTCTACTCCCATCCTAGTCTGTACTAGCACTCGAGGCATGGGAAAGAATATACAAAGACTCTTATTAGTTTCATTTTAATCCCCATTTAGTGTAATGTTTTCACTTATTAAACAACTTACAATGGGTTACCCTAGGAACCACTTAGGGCCCCGGCTCCCATAGCAAGCCACTTCCTGACACTACATGTAGATAACCTACCCTAGGCTCATAAAATAACAAATCAAATAATCATATAAAATCACCTCATCCCTATACAAGTGACTAGAAAGCATCAAAAGATAATCATAATAATCACATTAGTTCTCTACGAGCAACTAGAAAGCATCCCAAGATAATACTGATCAAAGACTCAAAATGGTTAAGTCCAAATATTTTGTAGCATGACATCACCAAGAGCAAAGCAAACAAACACCTCATTCCTATCAAACTGACTGGAAAGAAATCCAAATGTAACTGATCGAGGACTAATAAATGGTTAAGTCAAGTAAGTTATACGTTCACCTTAGTGTCACACAAGAACACTAGAAAACAATAACACTCAATAGATCAAAACATCTAATAGAGCATACTAGACACATTACCATGGTTGGGTCTAAAGAATCAAAATCAAACATCATAACATCATAATCACATAACCCCCAAGCCTCTGGTAAACGTCCTAAATTGGTCAATGCTCTAATCAACCCCAAACCCCAAACACAGACAACATACAGATACAAAGTGTAAGTTTCATGTTTTGGTTTGTTTTGAAAACACATGGTTGGGTTAAATGTAAGGTTTTAGTTTCCAGTTTACTATATGTTTCAAGTAAATAAGTTTCCTAGTTGCCCCTTATAATTAACCCATTCTTATATTTAAATGATTGCATAATTACCCCTATTCAATTAAAGTAATTTTTCCAAAATAATCAAAGGTAATAATTTATTAAAATTATTAAATAATACCTATCAATTTTCAAATAAATCAATTTACAATTTTTAATACACTCAGTATTATCGATAATAATAATTAAATAAATCAAAAACTTCATTTTATAACGTTCTTCCTTAATTCTATTTGAATAACTTTTTATTAAGTTTCAAATACATCAGAAAAAATCTAAAACTCTAAGAAAAAAGATGGCGAGCAGACCAAGATTTGCAAATTTTAATTCAACTTGCGACAACTTCATTAAAACAAATAAATGTAGGCATAAGAAAAAACTTTCGAATGATAAGAAGAAGGCTTTCCTTGGCCCAAAATCCAAAGCTACTCCACACGAAAGAAGAACATGGGTAAGTTTCAAGGAGAGAAATAACAATTTTCACCCAAATTAGAAGGGCTTCCTCCAAATATCAATACCTTTAATAATTTTTTTGCACTCGCAGAGATTCAAAATCTGGACTCTTCGAAACCAGAGAACAGGGTTCAAAGCAGCAACAATTATGAGAGACACCTTCGTATTCATTCGACCCATAGTTTGGATAGACAGATTTATTTTTTCGATCTCACTAAATATGCTAGTTCTAACCGTAATTCCATCTTCCATTCTCAACCAAGCTTTGACACCCATTCTTCCATTAACAGATCCCCCCGCATTTCGGAAACCCTAAGTTTAGCTTCCAAAGAACCCTATATTCCCCTTATTGAAGAACACCATCAAGGACACCGCCCCCCATTCTGGCTATATCCACTCTTAGGCATTCTATTCGAATGATGTCAAAACTAAAGAAGAGATCCTGATTATTAGTAATCAAGAAAGTGAAGAATGTTGGCATGAATGCATGGAAGTGGGCTTATTTGCTTACTGGAACAGCCCACCTACTGAGATTTACAATGTTATTGAGTGGCTAGAAGATTTATGCAATGACCACGTAAGTATCTCTAACTATTCAGATAGATTGTTATATATCCTATGCAATAATAAGAATGTACAGAAAGAGTTTCTAAATAGTCCAGAATGTTTTTTCAATGGACATGCGATTAGATTCTTTGATTGGATACCCAATTGTTGTGAAAAAAACCTAGATTTCTCCATTCCTACTTGGTTCTCTATTAATCCTATACCTCTGGAGTTGAAAGATATTAACATCATTAAGAAAATTGGCAAATCTATGGGTAATTTGATTGGTATAGATAACTCTTTTGATAGAAGCAATAACATCAAACTCCTCATAGAATGTGATATTAAAAAGATAGAGCTTAGGCCAATTAAAATTATTACAAATAGATCAATATAAAGATTACATTTTCAGAGATTTGTAGCGGGTGTCATGGAAATCATTAAGTTGGATGATGGTCGAGAAGATGATTTTGATATTATGTTTGTCTCCTTCGATCTTGAAGAATTTTATCCTAAAAACAGTTATAAAACAAGAATGCAAGAGGAATTTAAGGAAACATATGAGCATGAGGATTATACAATTGTTTCCCAAAGAAAGGAGACCAAGGAAAATGCCAACATCCTTCCAGCAGATGATAATAAGGAAGATCCATTAGGCTCAGATATGAAGAATGAGGAAGAGGAAATTTGAGTGCCAGATAATCATTGTCCTAACTTAGTTATTTGTACAGGAAACAATCACAGACTACAAAGCATTATTGTGGATGACAAGAAGCATAACAAGAAAGGCAAAAAGGATAGGAAAAGCAAAAAATAAAAAAAGATAAGTATAGAGCAGAGAGAGCATATAGTTGACAGAAGCCCTTCTATTCCTAAGGAAGATTCAAAGGGATTAGTTCCTTATTCTAGTTTGAAGGAGAATTTGATGGATAATAACCATAAGGAGATTCAGGGGGTTCAGGCTGAAGTAACCTCTTCTGCTAATTCATTATCTGAAGAGGAACTTACAAAAAAATTAACAAAATTATGGAAGATTCCATCCCCCAAAAAAGAGTCTTAGGATAATAGGAGTTGGGACAAGAATTCAGAGGGGTATAACTCACCTAAAACCACAGTTGAAATTTTACAAAATTTCCTTAATAAGGAACTATCAAAACTAGAAGAAAAGGATAATGAATCTTTGGACAGTATAGATAAGGAAAAAATTGAGAAAATTTCTAAGGAGTTAATCCAAGTCTTCAACTATGAAAATATGAATAAGAATAGTCTCACTCAAAAGGAAGACCTGGTAAAAAAGGTTGTGCAACTAGGAGGAAACAATTACACATCTAAGGATCTCATAAGGGATATTATATCCTTGGAAGAAGAAAGCATGCATAGATCAAATGCAGTAAATATAGTGGTAAATAGCAATGATGGTATTGAGGACAGAGAAATAATGGAAAAGTGGAGTATAACAGAGCTAATATTGCAGGAAGTAGAAAATGATGAAAGTACAAATCATGAGCAACATCATTCAGAAATTGCAACCCATGCTCTAGATTATATGAATCAATTGGGCCTAGCTATGAATCAAGAGGAAATCAAATCACCAAATCTCGGTTAGAAAAAGCCTAAAAGAGGTAGGAAATCTCTTAAAGAGCCCAGGGAGGCAGATGGGTAGGCCAGGGAACAGCAGAAGATTAATCAAATATTCAATGCAGGGAAGGGGAAGATCCTTCCCACGAAACCATGAGGATCACAACTTGGAATGCTAGGGGTCTAAATGACCCTAGCAAAGAAAGAATATTAAAACATAATTTAAAGAAATTTGAATCTAATATTATTTTGCTATAGGAAACCAAACTTAATAAAGCAGAGAGTTCTAATTTGGGGAGATTAATTGGTAACTAGAGTATTGTTACATAGGGGTAATATGGAACCACAGGAAAGTGAATCTAGATTTTCTTAGTATCAACAGTAATTGAGTTAGTTGTAGGAGTCAAAGTTTGAAATCTAATCTTTCTTTCATTCTTATTAATGTATATGGTCCAACTAGTAATTCTAATAAAAGAATTGTTTGGAATGACATTAGTAATTTCTTGTATAATTATCAAAATGAGTTGACTATTTTAGGAGGGGATTTTAATACAATTTTAGATACAAATAAGAAGGTAGGGGGCTCTTCACTAACATCACAGTCATGTAAGGATTTCAGAATTTGGTGTGATCTATAGAATTTGATAGATATTCCAACCAATAATGGCATTTATACCTGGAATAATAGATGGAAAGATTTTGCATATATTGCAGAAAAATTAGATAGATTCTTCATAAAGGGTGAATTAGACATTAACAATTTTAACATAACATCTTCTATTCTTCCTATTGTAGGATCTGATCACTTCCCAGTTAAGTTAGACATTTCTGAACCTCATAAACCTACTAGGAATTCATTTAAATGTGAGAAAATGTGGTTTTTAGATCCTAACTTTCTAGAAAATATTAAATTATGGTGGTCTCAAGGCACCTATGTAGGTTCTAAAATGTTTGTTTTCATGTCCAAAATTAAAATGTTAAAAGACAAAATTCTTAATTGGAACAAAAATCATTTTAATGATATATTCAAAGAAAAATTGGAAGTTGAGTCTAAATTAAAGGAATTAAACAAAGAAGTGATTAGGAAAGGTATGAATAATGAGGGTTATCTCTTGGAAAAGGAACTTTTAGGAAAACAAGAAGAATTACTAAGGAAGAAATCTTCTGGAGACAAAAGTCTCGAGAGAAATGGTTAGATGAAGGAGACAAAAATACCAAATTCTTTCATAATTCTACTCTAGCTAATCGAGCTATTAAAAAAAATATCTAGCATTAAAAATCAATCAGGTGTTTTCAAAAAAAAAACCTAATGAGATTGCTAACGTTTTAGTCAATCATTTTCAAAACATCCTTAATAATATTGAAGGTTCTAATAAGGTTGCCCAAAGAAAAATGTTAGAAGTTATACCTAAAATTATTAATAAGGAAGATAACAAAGCTCTTAACAAACCCATTACTTATGAAGAAGTCAAGAATGTAGCATTTAATATGAATCCTGGAAAATCCCCTGGACCTGACGGATTTTAGGCCTTTTTTTACCAAAAAATATTGGGATATAATAGGTACAGAGTTAGGGGAAGCTATAGAGGCTTCAAGACAGGGGTGTTCTCTACTCGTTGAAATCAATTATTCATTCTTTACCTTAATTCCCAAAAAATCTGCTCTACAAACCCTAGAAGATTATAGGCCAATTGCTCTTTGTAATACAATTTATAAAAAAAATTCAAAAAATCTAGCAAATAGATTAAAACCATTATTATCTAAAATTATATATGAAGAGAAAACGAGATTTGTGATAGAAAGATCCATTTTAGATGGAATTATCACAATTTAGGAAACTATTCATTCTATCCAAAAATCCAAAAAGGCTTGTATGTTTATGAAATTAGACATCCAAAAAGCCTATGATATGGTTGATTGGAGATTCTTGTGCAAGACCCTTGAGGCATTTGGCTTTTCTTGTCAATGGATCAACCTCATCTTTAAATGTTATATCAACCACTAAAATTTCAGTCTTGGTTAATGGCTCTCCAGAAGGTTTCTTTGAAATTTCCAAGGGTATTAGGCAGGGAGACCCTCTTTCTCCTTTCATGTACATCATTATGGCTAAAGCCTTTGGGAGATCATTTTCTAGGGCACTTAATGAAGGAGTAATTAAGGGTGTGACAGTAACTGAGAATGTTCCAAACATCACGCACCAGCAATATGCTGATGACACCATTCTCCCAAGTGAGAGTACTATTAAAGAAGTTGTTGCAGTTAGATCAATCATTAATAACTATATGAGTGCCTTAGGTCATAAAGTTAATGATTCTAAGTCTAAGATTTTTTTTATAAATACTAATAGGAAGTTAGAGAATTAGATATGTAAAATTATGGGGTATAAAAAGGGGGATGTTTCCCTGCAAATACATTGGTATTGAATTAGAAAAAGGATCTAAATCTAGAAAAATCTGGCATAATGTTTTAGACAAATTAGATTCCAAAATCGGTGATTGGAAAGGGAAGTGGCTCACTAAAGCCGAGAAGAAGACCAAAATTAGTTCTATCCTTATAGCTATCCCTACTTATCCTATCTCATGTCTTCCTCTTCCTAAATTTTTAAATCATAAACTTGAGTCAAAACTAAGGGATTTTCTCTAGAATGATTGCGAGGATTCCAAAAAACTTGCGCTGGTTAAATGGGACAAAATTTGTAAACCCAAAGAGTATTGAGGATAAGGAATTATAAAATCTCCAATTACAAAATGAAGCTTTAGGGGCTAAACTCATATGACATCTTTACACTAAAAGGGACAAAAAATGGGCCAAGATCCTTTACAATAAATACCTTAATGTGGAAGATCCTACGTCCCTATTCAAATTCAAATCCCTCCCCAAAGGGTCTGGAAATTGGAACTTTATGGTAAAATGTCATGATCTTATTAGTAAATATTTGACATGGGATGTAGGTAAAGGTGACTCGGCCTTATTTTGGCAAGATTCTTGGGATGGTCTCCCTCCTTTAGGACAAGATACATCACTTGAAAGTTTGAAAACTAAATTGATTAATATTTGCGGTAGTAAAGTGAGTGATTACAAGTCAAAAAACATAAAAGGTGATTTGGTTGAATGGTATTGGAAACCTATTAAAGATATAGAAAATGATCCAACTATTATTAAGGAGTATGAAAAGTTGGTACTTTCTAGAAACATTAAGTATACTGATAGGGAAGACAAACTTATTTGGGTTGTATCCAATGATTGTAAGTATAGTGTGAAAAATGGATACAATACTCTGATTAATTTGGAGAAGTGGGAAAAAGTGAATATTCCATTAAATCTCTATTGGGATTATGCCTGCTTACCAAAGGCTGGCTTTTTTCTATGGTTGGCCTTTCAGAACAGGATATTAACACAAGATAGACTTCAGAAATTTGGGCTTTTTGGTCCTTCTAGGTGTATCCTCTGCAAATCGGATGTAGAATCGGTTGACCATCTTTTATATAATTATTCTTTTGCTCAGTCTTGTTGGGAATGGCTAGTTAAAAAATTGGATTCGTCATCCCCTTTTCCTAGATCATTCGTAGACTTCCTTAGAGGATGGCCGCATAACATTTTCAAGGAGTTTATAGTAAACTTTGGAATATTTGTCCCTCCATCCTGGTGTGGGAAGTATGGAAGGAGAGAAACAAAAGGATTTGTAGGAATTTAGAAATGGAGCCTGAACCGATTATGTTGAAAATAGAGGCTAGTGTAGTGAAAACCATCAATTCTTATCTTAGGAAAATCAGAATAGAAGAAGGCTCCTTTTCTTCATGGGATGGATCTATTAAGAAAACATGGGCTAACCTGATCAACCCTCCCCAAGTTTATTCCAAATCAAACAAGGAATCTAGAAATCTTTGTAAATGGAATCCCCCTCCGAAGGGTTGGACTAAACTCAACTTTGACGGTGCTGCCAGAGGTAATCTTGGCACAGTAGGCATAGGGATCATTATAAACAATGATAAAGGAGAATGGATAGCAAATAAAACTTTGCCCATTGCACCTACCTCCAATAACCTAGCATAACTAAGAGCTTTAGAAGAAGGTCTGTTACTTTGTACTAAATCAGGTTTATGTAATATAGTTATTGAAGGTGATTCCCAAATTGTTCTCAATGCTATCAGAAAGAAATCTACACCCAATTGGGCGCTTCACTCCAAATTAGAACACATCATTAATTTATTTGATAAATTTGAAGATATAAGAATCGAACATATTTTTAGGGAAGGCAATTTAGAAGCTGATGGTCTCGCCAATATGGGAGCATATGGTAACAATTTTGTTGTTTACAACTCTGGCTGAGATCTTTTTATTAATTCTTAGGGTAACTATTAGATGTTTCCTATTGAACCTGGTACAGTTTTAGAAAATTGGGGTGAACTGGACTATAATATGCCTAATTTTGTTGTTTTGGTTCATTATATAGTCTTTTAGGTTGCTATCTAGGAAATAGTTCATGTTCAGTTTGTTGTTTTGGTAAACAACTAGTTGTTAGGATCTTATAATTTATGTTTGGTTCATAGAATAATTATTATACAACATACTATTACAGGGGAGCCCTTTTTTTATTCTCCCGGCTGACTTAGTAGGTTTTATCTATATGTATTAGACTTATACTTTAGAATTATAGCAATTTTAAAGATACACACTACAGTACTTACTTGTTTTTATGATGTTTCTTTTTGCTCTAAGTTCATGGTGTGGGAATCTTATTTATATGTAAATTTGAATTCTAATCATAAGTAGGGCTAGGTGGCTCTGTTATCAATGTTTGGCTGATTATAAACTAGGTTTGTGTTTATTTGGTCTGGCCTTTCATCATTTCAAATGTAGTATTCGGGAATATTCTGTTGGTTGGTTTACAAGCTTTTTCAATATCATTCTAATAGATCTGTATTCTCTGGTTTTATTCGAACATTCAAGTTTGAGGTTCTTCATGTATTTGCAGTTATTTTCAATATGCTCTCCAATACTTTTAATTATTTGTTTGGGCTTATGAGTATAGGTTAATGACTATGTCTTTTTTCTCATATATATATATATATATATATATATATATATATATATATATATATATATATATATATATATATATATATATATATATATATATATATATATATATATATATATTCAATTCCTATTATTAGAGATAACAGTTCATTGGAAGATGACACAATTGGCAGGTCTACTCATATAAGTATATTTAGTATATTCGGCACATAAAAAATGCTGATTCATATATCATATATTTATGTGAGTAGGCTTGTTTATGGTGTCCTATTTGGTCTCTTCCTTTATCTGGTACTTGGTATCATTTCTCATGTGGATATATTCATTTTAGTCATTCCTTAGTTGTTGTAGATTTTCTAGATGTTTAGGTGGAGCTCTAGTTTCCCTCTCATATAGATTATTAGTTTCAAGTTGCTATCTAATTAATTGAATTTTAACCTGTCACCTTTTTATATATTTGGTGATTTTTATTAGATTGGATTGTCTTACACTTATGGATTACTAAGATGATTTATTTGTACTGACCTCTCTACCATTTCTAGTTTTTTGTGGCATTTTTTTGTTTGTATTTATAGGGTTGATTTTACGGTGGAAGTTCTTTCTCTCCAAGATCCTCTGTCAGTCAGAAGTTTCGTTGTATCTTGGATTTTCATCATTGTATTAAATCCTGATTAAGGATCTTTTTGTATTTATATCATGCAATTTTTTCGGATAGGTGAACTCACCTAATTAACGTTGAAATTTGTAATCAAGGGTATGCCCCTTAATATGTATGTAATCTTTTTAGGATGAAAGTCCTAGGCAAGACTGGAGGTTTTCTTCCCCGTTCTTTCCTACCAGTGCCCGTTTGAACGGAGGACATGTAATTTGTGTTATTTGATTAATAAAATATATATCAAGGCTTCGGTCATTTACCGATAAAAATAAAACATTCTTCCTTAATTGAACTAAATTTAATTGGATTAATTAATAATTTTAAAATTAAAAAAACTATATTAATGTCATTTATTTAAGTATTAATTAAATTAATAATAATAAAACTATATTACAAATTCATTAATTAATAATTAAATTGTTAAATACTAATAAATTTTATTAATAAATAATAATTTAATTTAAATATAATTTAATATTAATAAAATTTTAAAAAAACAAATCGCATAATAACTAAGGCATTTTAGGCCCACCGACCGGCCTCAAAGGTTGTTGCCGCAGGCAGCTAGGCTGTTGTAACAGCCTTGTTATCGCAGACAACAGTACTTTGTACTGCTGCTGCGTACAACAACAATGTTACATGCAACAACATTGGTTGTGGCTAGTAAAAGAAAAGGATGATGGGTGGGGGGTTGGTGGCCCCGCCCACCCATAAAAACTTTATTATAATATATTTTTACGAACCTTTCTTTTTTTTAAATAAATTTTATTTTATAAATTTCATAATAATATGAATTTAAAACAATAACCCCCTCTTTAAAGTTAAATATATTTTTAATAGAATTACGACCAAACTCTTATAGAAGAAAAACGATCAACTCGTCAAATTTAATTGCTAAAATTTTGATTTCATTGCAAACCTTTCCCTGTGTAATATTCAAATTTTAAAACTACTAAAGGAGTATTGTAATGATACTTTCAATCTTCTCATTCATAGATGAATCAACATGTACAACAAAATTTTCAAAACTACAAGATTGAAAGATCCATTTGCAATGAAATACAGACAATCAATTCATAGTCACAAAGAAGACAGAATTATTTTAAAAACGTAATCAACTGTGCAATTCAAGACAAAAGAATCTACTTGGATTCTAATGCTAAAATCGCAAACACCCAGAAGATTTGTGAGAGAAATTTCTTATCTCAAAACCTTCTCTCTTTCAAAAATCTTTCCCTCTCCTAAATTCGCAATTTCTTCTCAAAACTTTCGTCCCCTCAAAAAATGAACTCTCAATTTTTGATAAGGAGTTCTCTTCCTCAAATTGGGGGCACTAATTGTGCATTCACCCCGGAGGACTCTTGGCTCACTAGACTTTAACTCTTATTAACTTTTTTTTATCTTTTCCTTATCTTTTCTTTTGCTTTCTCATGCACGTTTATTGAATTATTAAATATCTTTATTTAATTTTTACTGGACTTCGCTTTTAATTAATTTATTAATTTTTAATCTCATGCGCACTTTATGCAATTAAAATATATTTATTAAATTCACTTATTTTATCTTTTTAATTGATCTCTTACATTCTCATCTCATGCACACATCATGCAAACTTAAAACTTTTAATAAATTAATATATTTTCACTTTTTAATTCAGTTTCAAAACTTAATCAATAAAATATTTATTAACTTAAATAATAATAATATTTAGCATTTATTTTAAAATGAACTCCAAATATATTATTATTAAATTAAATAAATATTATCACGTTCTAAATTATTCTTATAAATTTTATCTTTTAAATTTAATTCTTTTTATTTAATTAATTTTCCAATTAATTAAGTATAATTAAATATTAAAAATATCATAATAATTTTCCATTAAATTAAATCATTTAATTTGATTTAATTAATATAAAAACACCTAAAGACCAATAAAACAAAATACAAAAATCCATCATAGAAAAACACATGCAAAATCAAACTAAAGGGTTATAATCAAGAATTAATGTCATTTGATGCATTCGAAGGGTACTCAACTCGGATACTTGTCCTAATTATCTAGGACAAATGGCTTAAAGGTTTAGGATTTGGACTTAAGAATTTATCTCCCCTTTCTTACCATTGAGATAATGCGATAAGGTATGGTCATCTTAGCAATTCAGGGAAGTCGATACCCGATATCTGCAACTTGCATAAAATCCACACATATACAGACACAATATTCCAAGTTAAACAGGCAATGGCAAGAAGTGGTGCATCATGTAGATCCCAACTAGCAGGTGACTACGACTCCCTTCCTTAACCACATTAGAAATGCCATACATAAAGAAAACAAACACGCACACCATACACATGCAGTATGGGGTAGGTATCCATAAGAAAAACATGTATAATAAACCATCTAACTAATCATCATCAATAACTGAAAACACTGTAATAATCATCATGCATACATGAAGTATAGAGTAACAAGTAATCTCTTCATAAAATTAACTAAATCTGGAACAATATCTGATAATCTCAAAACAATACTACTAATCATCAAGCATAAAAATGGCCTAAAAGAGTTTGGCAATGATAACATAAATGTGAACTAGGGGCAAGCACTAAATATGCTCAATAATATCCCAAAAATATTGGGGATGGAGGAAAATGATAAGTTAAAGGAGAAAGTATTGGAAGAGGAAGTTGAGAATGTTGTGTTCTCTATGAATGCCTTCAAGGCCCCATGTCCAGATGGATTCCCAGCAGCCTTCTTCCAACATTTTTGGGAAGTGATAGAAAATGAGCTAATTTGGGCCATTAGAGACATCATTAGAATTGGGAAATGGCTAAAAAGGATCAATGAAACCTTCTTAGTTCTTGTGCCTAAAATTCAATCCCCCAAAACTTTAAGTGATTTTAGGTCGATCAACCTATGCAATACCATTTATAAAGTGTTTTCCAAGGTGTTGGTTAATAGGATTAAACCCTGCCTGGATAAGGTTATTGGGAGTCCCCAAAAGGGGTTCATCCCGGGTCGACAAATTCTAGATGTTATGATTTCCACCCATGAGATCATCCACTCCATGGCGAAAAGTAAAATGCTGGGCATGGCTCTAAAAATGAACATATCTAAAGCTTACAATAGAGTCAATTGGACCTTCTTTTATGAAGTTCTAGAACAAGTTGGGTTCAGAAGGGATATTGTGAACCTAATAAAAACTATGGTGGAAACCACTCAATTTAAGGTTCTTCTCAATGGGACCCCCTGGGGAAACTTTGAGACAGGTAGAGGTTTAAGACAGGGGACCCTCTTCCCCCCCACCTCTTTATCATGGTGGTTGAAGTGTTAGGGAGAGCGATCTATAGATTGGCTATGTTGGGTGACTTAAAAGGTATTCAACCAGCTACCACATTGATGCCTGAGGTTATCTAGCAATTTGTGGATGATACCTTCCTCTTCAGCAAGTAATTAATATAGGAAGCTAAAGCTTGGAGGAACCTCCTTTCCAACTATGAGAATTGCTCAGGTTAGTAAATTAATCTAGCTAAGAGCAAGATACATTTTTTTAACACCCCAAAGGTTTTGCAGGTGAAGATCAAAAATATCCTTAGTTGTCAATCAAAGAACCTCCTAGGTACATAACTCAGGCTCCCTTCAACCATGAAATATGTTTCAACCATTTATTGGAACAGTGTCCTAGAGAGAATGCAAAAGAAGCTTGTTGGGTGGAAGGACAAGTTGCTTAGCAATGCAGGAAAACTATAACTACTAGGTGCGGTGCTCCATGGAATTCCCATCTACTTTCTCTCAATTTTCAAGATCAGCCAACACATGGCAAACAAACTCAAAAGAGTGCAAAGGAGCTTCCTTTGGCCTAGTACAAAGGAGAAGAATAAATAGAGTCTGGTGAATTAGGAGACTGTGTGCAAACCGAAGGATAAAGGGGGGTTGGGTATAAGAAGAATGACTAATATGAATAAGGCTCTACTCACAAAAGTGGGTTAGAGATTGGTGGAAAATGAAACTGGTTGGGGAAGAATTATGAAGGCTAAGTACCTTGCCAACACTCACTTTAGATATAACCTCCTAAATGATGATCTGCCTAGTGGGTCTTAGATCTGGAATAACATCCTAAAAAATAAGACCCTTTTGAGAAAAGGTGTGAGATGGTTGGTTGGGAATGGAAAAAGATCAAATTCTGGGAGGATAACTAGATAGAGGGGAAACCTCTTAGTTACAACAAATTTAGTGGCCTTTAGGAACCTCTAAAAAGAATGATGGGGATGAGGTTGGTGGACTATATTAATGATCATGGGAAATGGAAAGACTTATCCATTTTGGATATACCAAATAGTGAGGACTCCATAATCAAAGAGATGGAGGATCTAATTTGCATACTTCATATGCATGATCAGAAGGATGAGATGGTGTGGGATAGGTAGGCGAATGGTTAGTTCTTAGTCAAGTCTACCTACCATCTCATCTTTGAAAATGATCAAACTGCGATAAGTTGGAGAAATATTTGGATTGGTCAGTTATTGCCAAAAGTGAATTTCTTTTGGTGGACTATGATGCATGGAAAAATCCTTACAATTGATAATCTCCAAAGGCGTGGCTTACCAATCATCAACAGATGCTATCTATGCAAGAAGACAGAGGAATGCATAACCCACCTCTTTTTGGAATGCCCCCATACCCTTAAGGTCTGGTCCTACAATGGGAAAAAATTCCTGATTGATTGGGTCATGAATAGAGGAATGGAGTAATTCATGGAGAACAAGAGCTGCCTATTCTACCATCCCCACCTCAGAATCCTTTGGATTCTCCTCCCCCCACATGTTTGTTGGGGCATTTGGAAGGAGAGAAACAACAAGGTTTTTTGTGAGGAGGAGAGGGGTGAGGAGATTGTGTGAGAGACTCTAGGAAAGCTCATAATCGAGAATGTTATGATAGCTAAAATCAGATTATCACAAAAATCCCTAAGTAGGAAAGAGGAGGATATTACTGAGAGATGGAATATTCTTCCCAATTTCCATAATTTTGACAACTCAAAGGTGGTTGCTAAAAGAAATACATGTTGGAACCCTCCCACTGGCCACATTGTCAAATTAAATT
Source organism: Cupressus sempervirens (assembly GCA_028749045.1). Lineage (NCBI taxonomy): Eukaryota > Viridiplantae > Streptophyta > Pinopsida > Cupressales > Cupressaceae > Cupressus > Cupressus sempervirens. The sequence goes on from CM053791.1 coordinate 54,985,196, forward strand.
TTGATGGGGTAGCATATGAGGGGCTTGCAGTAGTGGGTGGTGTGTTGCAAGACAAAAAAGGCAATGTGTTGGTTGCCTACTCGGGAAGTTTGGGTCAAAGAACCAACAATGTGGTGGAAGCCATCACCTTACTATGGGGGCTAAAAATTGTAGTGGAAATGAAGGTCAAAAGACTTTCCATTGAGGGGGACTCTAAACTCATCATTGATTTGGTTCAGGGCTAGGCTCAACCTAGTTGGACACTGAGGCACATCCTAGGGGACATATGACATTATCTTATGAAACCAAATCATTATGATTTACAACACACTTATAGGGAAGGCAATGTGGTGGCAGATGCCTAACTGGGTGTGGTTTTGATTTCATGAACATTAAAAGTTGGAGGAGTACAAAATTGCTACCCAAGAATGTGCATTCCCTCATTTGTAGGGAAAGACCTCGCTAAGTCAAGTTAGATGACTCTCCAACTTTGGAAAATGGACATTTTTTGCAGGATTGCTATTGTTATGATAGTTAAGGTTGCCATAATGTTGACAAGATGGCTCCCAAAGGGAAATAATACTGATTGCATCATGAAAAGGCATAGAAAAGGTGAATCAATAAATAATACAGGCTTTAAAAATAATGCCATTATTGTGTGGTGTTATGGCACAATTAAGGGAAAAGTTCACATTAATACTAGGGCTAGATCATTATGGTATTATGTGCAGAATCCTCACACTCCCCGTAATGATACCACTAACTAGCCTGTACATTGTACTCACAGGCTCCTGAAGAACAAAAAATGAAAGCTTTTTCCACCAGTTGTTCTATTTTTAGGCCCACCTTGGCAATTTTCTGGGTGCAAATGAGAATTACTAATATTGTCCAAGGAGATTTGGTTGAAGAGAAAGTTGCCATGGGTGGGGATTTGGAGCCCAGAAAACTAGAGGACTTCTTAAAGAGGTAGGCCACTTGAATTATGCTTAAGGAATGAGGGTTTTTCCCCTACATGAAGGCCATGGTGGGGTAGAATGAAAGTTGTTTGCAATAGTTCAGTGCTACCTAGAAGGATAGGCGGGTGATCATTAATGGTATTTCTTTTCAGGTGAATGAAGAATTTATTTCTATGGTGAAAATCATGAAGGTGGCAGATGAGGTGAGCCTGTCTAGTTTCTTCAAAGAGAATGAGGTGCTTGACCAGTACCAGAGAGGATTTAGGAGAGACAAACTTCCAGAGCCCTGGGATGACATCTATTTGATGATAATGAAGTCTTTGACACTGGAGGGTAGGCACAATGTGTATTACTTTTATCATTTCTCTCTGCTTAACCATTTTTGCAATAGGGAATTTGTTAGTATTTCTTTCTTCATGTTGCATGCCCTTAAGGACACTGTCATTGATGTCAGAGAAAAGAAGAAAAAATGGGCCAATTTCACCATTCTCCACCAAGGGCTCATGTTCTGCCTCTTCCAATTTCACAAGAATTTAGGGGATGGTATGGATAAGGGGAAAGAGGAGACAGATAAAGAAGTTGAGAAATAGGATGATACCCTTGATGGTGTATGCACCCTAAAATGGTTGCCTAGACTATGGACCCCAATTCTTCAAATTATCAATTTTCTGAACCAATGCATTGCAATATTTTATTGAATCAATTCAACTTCATTTTCCTTGATGAAATTGCAATTAATTTAATTATTTCAATATTTCCTAAGGTTTGATCATTTCATCAATAATCGTATTTAATTAAAAGAAAACATCCATTTTAAATTAAAAAAATAATCTCATTTAATTAAAAGAAAATCCTCTTTGTTTTTTTTAATCGGTAAATGGTCGAAGCCTAGATTAATTATTATTATTTATTGAAATTAATCTATTATTATATGTTAAGTGAAAGTAGATTCGAACCCAAGACCTCCCACATGAGAGGCTCACAAGTTACCGTTGCATTGTAGGCTTTTGCCTAAAGAAAATATCTCTTTTAATTAAATAATTTTATCTTATTTAATTAAAATCTCTATTTTTATTAAATAATCTTATCTTATTTAATTAAATGAAAATATCTTTTTACATAAATAAAATAATCTTATTTAATTAAAATCTCCCTTTTAATTAAATAATCTTATCGTATTTAATTAAAAGAAAATCTCTCTTTCAATTAAATAAATAAATCCCCACTTAAAGCTCTCTTTTGATCAAAAAAGGAAATAAATCAAATAAAATCTTATAAAGATTCATTTTTTTTCACATATCTCTAAGTGGTAGGCTTTTCCTCTTATTTGTCTTTTTAGAGATTTATCCCACATTTCTCTTGAGGGTGCATTCCTCTCCATAGTTTCCTTTATAAGGAGCCCTCTCCTTCTCATTTAGAGAGATGTTAGTTGCTATGGTATTGTTATGTTACAGCTTTGGAGAGTGATTTTGGAAGAGTTTGACTTTTAGGGATTAGACATTGGAGTTTCATTGCAACTTCTCTCTTCTTGTCTTCTTCTCTCATGCATCCATGGCTTCCATCATCATGTTTCATCCTTGCATTTTCATATCTTCTTAGAGTCATATTTGCTTTCATAGATAAATCTTGTATTGTTATTTCCTTTCATAGATTAGATTTTCTTTCTTGCATTGCTTTGCATTGTTAGCATTTAGATTAGCTTGTATCTTCATTTGCATACATATTTGATGATCATGGAGACTAGCACTCTTTCTTTTCCTCTTTGAATCTCTCATTTTATGGTGTACTTGCATGGGCACAAACTAGGTCAAACTGAGGGCCTCCATTAAAAATCCTTGTACTCCATAAATAGAGAGCTATGAGTCGTAATTTGAGATCTCATTCTTGAGCAATCTTGGATATAATGTCTCATAGAAGTGTGTCAAAATTTTAGCACACATTTTTGGCACCCACCATGGGGCAACCCACCTTTACATGCTAGTTTTGGCTATTTTTGGAGCTAACCCCCTTGTGAGTTTGCATTTTTAGGTTAATTTGCATTTTTAGGTTGCATTATGAGTTTGAGAGGGTTTTCCTTCATCTTTCTTGTGGACTTTTAATCAACTGTGGTCATTTCTTGATCTTCATTTCCTTATCTTCTTTTGTGATCTCAATCAAAATTTTCTATCTTAAACAGTTGATTAATTTTGAGGCACTCTCTTTCTTGAGGCAAATTCTCTTTCTTCTTTCCATTTCTTTCCACCTCTTCCAAAATTCTATCTTCCATTTGCTTTCACCCCACTTCTTTTCTTCTAATTCAACTTTGAGGGCATAATCATTCATGCTTGATGATCTACCTTGGTTTTGTGATCCTTATATTTTTAATTTTACATCAAGAACCTTATCTTTAGTTCAATTTGATCAAATTTATCAAATTTTTTTTCTCCTCTATTTCATTTTGATTTCGATCACGAGGGGGTAACACCTATTAAACTGTAATCCTTGATTCAGCTTTATCAATTTTTGTCCCGCCTGGGACAACCTTGTCTTTGTCAAGACAACATTGTTATAAAAATTGTATTCTTTGTCCTGATGTGTCCTTAAGTTGACCACACATCTATGTTATTTTGTGGTCCCAAATTGACCTCACACTTTAACCACATTCTTTGACTACATGTGTTCTCGAAATGATCACACATTAGTCAAAGAGGGGCAAATGTGTGTACCCTAAAATAGTCACCTAGACGATGGGCCCCAATTCTTCAAATTGTCAATTTTCTAAATCAATTTATCAATTTCTTGAATCAATGCATTGCAATATTTTATTGAATCAATTCAAATCATTTTCCTTGATCAAATTGCAATTAATTTAATTATTTCAATATTTCCTAAGGTTTGATCATTTCATCAATAATCTTATTTAATTAAAAGAAAACATCTATTTTAAATAAATAAAATAATCTTATTTAATTAAAATCTCTATTATTAATTTTTTTATCGGAAAATGGTCAAATCCTAGATTAATTATTTTTATTTATTGTAATTAATTATTTTTTAATGTGTTAAGTGAATTTGAACCGAAGACCTCCCACATGAAAGGCTCACAAGTTACCATTGTGTTGTAGGCTCTTAACTATTAAAATCTCTATTTTTATTAAATAATCTTATCTTATTTAATTAAATGAAAACATCCTTTTAAATAAATAAAATAATCTTATTTAATTAAAAGAAAATTTCTCTTTTAATTAAATAGTTTTAACTTATTTAATTAAAATCTCCCTTTCAATTAAACAATCTTATCTTATTTAATTAAAAGAAAATCCCTCTTTTATTTAAATAAATAAATCTCCACTTAAAGCTCTCTTTTTGATGAAAAAATGAAACAAATAAAATAAAATCTTATAAATATTCCTTTTTTTGCACATATCTCTAAGTGGTGGGCTTTTTCATCTCACTTGTCTTTTTAGAGATTTATCCCACATTTCTCTTGAGGGTACATTCCTCTCCACAATTTCCTTTATAAGGAGCCCTCTCCTTATCATTTAGGGAGATGTTAGTTGCTATAGTATTGCTATGTTTTAGGTTTGGAGAGCAATTTTGGAGGAGTTTGAGCTTTAGGGATTGGACATTAAAGCTTCATTAAAACTTCTCTCTTCTTGTCTTCTTCTCTTATGCATTCATGGCTTCCATTGTCATGCTTCATCCTTGCATTTTCACATCTTCTTAGAGTCATATTTGCTTTCATAGATTAATCTTGCATTGTTATTTCCTTTCATAGATTAGATTTTTTTTTCTTGCATTGCTTTGCATTATTATCATTTAGATTAGCTTGCATCTTTATTTGTATGCATATTTGATGATCATGGAGACTGTCACTCTTGCTTTTCCTCTTTGAATCTCTCATTTTATGGTGTACTTGCATGGACACAAACTAGGTCAAACTGAGGGCCTCCATTACAAACCCTTGCACTTCATGAATAGAGAGCTATGAGTCATCATTTGAGATCTCATTCTTGAGCAATCTTGGATATAATGACTCATAGAAGTGTGTCAACATTTTAGCATGCAGATAGTACATAGGTCTTTGAGGCAAACAACACTACTAAGGACCCCTTCCTCAACCTCACAAATGTCTCTGCCACCATCACCTTGCCTTCTGTTGTCAACTAGGAGCATCCCAATCTCACCAATGCCTCCCCCGACACTATTTCCTCCCCAATTGGTAAAGAGGGCCATGAGAACTTGAAGGGCCATGCTAACATTTCTTATGTGCAAGTTAAGTGGAACCCCTTGGAGAATTGTAATAGGACCCTAAAGCTGGAAACCAAGGAGAATGAACCTATTATCCGTAAGGAACACAAGGAGCTGATGGATAGGTGTATGCCAGTGGAAGAGGGATTCAACCTTTTCTCCAAGTTCACTCTCAAAGTGATGCATGCGACAACTACCACTCTTCAACTATTGGCTAATAACTCATAGGAGGAGAACCTTGGTAAGGAGGACATGAAGCTTCTTTATAGCTTCCTTGTTGATGACTGGGCCAAGGTTCTCATGGCTAGGAAGGGAAAGAAAAAGGAGGCTAGTTAATGGCTTTCTAGTTTTTGTTGTTTTTTTGGTACTCTTCTGGTCTCTCCCCACCTGCTACTAATGGTTTTATTTTTTATGCTAAACTTGTTTATTGGCTATAGGTGGTATGATGCGATGACCACCTACATGCATTTTGTTAACTTGTTAAACTCTGTTGGTTTTAAAAGTAGGAATAGTAGTAACTCTATATTTTGTAATACTATTTACAATGTTTTTGATATGAACTGTTATAGGGGCAGTTTGGTTGTGTGTTGGTTGCCAACTAGTTTTGTGTTGGTTGCCAACCCCCTAGTTTTTGGTTTCTTTTTTATCAAAAACATATTTGAGTTAGTTGTAACAATATAATAAATAGTATCGAGCTGAGCTCTTCAATTAGTTTAGTGTTATAAGAGCCAATCTCTCCAAAATAATTGGGATGGATTTTGTAATTTACAAGAACAACGAAATATAAAGTCAAATATTATGTTGGTTCAAATGTAAACATCGAAGAAGAGAGAAGCCAAATGTGATACAATTCTTATTTTTATTTATCATTTTTCTTTGTATGCAATAGTAAATTATATAAAGTCTCTAAAACTATTTGTTGCATTTTGTGTACAAAAAATTGCAAGGCCTATTGTAGCACAAAACAACCAATCAAATTGTCAATAAAAATATTTTTGTGAATTATTTCAAATATAATATATATTAAAACTTTATAGTTGCAAAAAGTAATTGAATAATAAGTTGTTTTGATTGGACAAACATATGAAAAAGTTGCACTCCCTACTACAGGAGAAAACAACCAAGCAAAGTGTCAATAAATATATTGTGTTGAATTATTTTTAATGCAATAAATATGAAAACTTTATAGCTCAGAAAGTATTTGAATAATAAATTGTTCTAATTGGACAAACAAATTAAAAACTTGAAGTGCATTGAATGCTATAGTTTCCTGCCTATGACATGAACTAATAAATATTTAAGCCAATAGGCTTCTCCTTTGGAGGGAACTTCTTACCATAAATGCAATTTAGTGTCTCACGCTCAAACCATGTCTCACGTCCAAACTGGTGGTTTTTATCTCACGTGGTTCTTGCCTAGCAAAATTGTTGGTTCTTTTGACTTGTTCAGCTAATTTTGTTTGATGAAATCGTTGGTTCTATCCTTGGTGTTCCACCTCCACTAGAAAAAAACATCAACCAATATAAAACACATATATCCTACCATGTGACATGACATATATTGTCCTCTTAGTTTCATTTGAGTTATTTTATTTTCATTCATGTCCTCCTAATAATTCTTCCTTCTCTCTTTGCCTTTACATGCTCCTTTGATCTTTATATTCTTTTGACTTTAGATTTGTCCAATTGTTTATACAAAAGATCAAGATTGGCAAAATGTCTGTGAGCTTAAGTGGAATATTTTTGGAACTTTGTTGAAATTTTGGGTAAAACATTTCAAGATGGTTTATGACGATTGATTGAATTAATTAAAAAATTAAAAAAACTTAACTTTTAAATATAGAATAAAAAATTATAGTAAAAATAACGACTATTAGTCAAGAAAAATGCTCAACATTTTCTAATATTTTTTAAAAATAAATTTTATAATCTAATTTAATTTTTTATGTGAACACTTCAAATATTTTCAATAATTTAATAAAAACTAGAGAATTACTATTATTCTAATAAAAATTTAAATAATATTTACATAACTTAAAATATTATTTATTTAAAATTTATTTTAAACAAAAATATCATATTTCCAACTTACTTAGAATATTTTTTTACAATTTATAAAATTATCATACCAAATATTTCTTTTTAATTTCAATCAACTTCATCAATAACTTAGAATAAATATGTTTATTTAAAATTTAATTGAATCAAAATGATTTTTCTAAAAATTAAAATATTTCAAATTATATATATATATATAATTACTATTAAAAGCTTTAACAAAAAAATTAAACCTCATGCAACTTATCTTTTATTTTTTATATGATTATTAATAGAAAATTTTTCAGGCATTTTAAAAATGAAAAATAATATATATATTTTAAATTAAATAAATAGTTTATTGAAATTAATAACAATCTTTAATAAAGTTTTAAATACAAATTTAAATTTATTTAATATATTAATGATTTAAAGCTATTTATTTAGAAAAAAATATTTAAAATATTTCATTGCTTAAGTCTATATTTGGACAAGTACAAAACTAATTTATTATAAAAGTTCATAATAAATACTATTAACCAATATAAAAGTTCACTCTTAATGCTTTCTAAGAAAGAAAACTATTATATAGTAAAAATGTTTTCGAGAATAAGAAAATTAATTTTAACTTCAAAATTTATAAAGTTAAAAAGATAAAAGGAATTGAAAACAATATAGTTTCATTCATAATGATCAAATAAATAAGTGTTTCCTTTAAAACATGTTCTATTGGAAAATATTCAACAATACAGTTACAAGATCTACCAAACTCGACGGTGGTTCTAACTTTCTACTTAGTGGAGGGTAAGGTAGCATCCTTTATAGGGTTTTTGGTGTTGCCCCATTATGAGCCTATCTCAATATGCCAACAAGCTTAATTGAAGGCCTTTGAGGCCATAGAGACAAACATTATGTAAGTCATTAACACACCATTTACTTGTTTATCTTCTATTATTTTCATTATAATTAATGATTTAGAATCACATTCGGTAATTCATCATAAGATGAAAAAGTTAAAAACAAAAACCCTAAACTTTGAAAGTTTTCACATTGATGATGAATCATGAAATATATTTCCAAATATTGCTAATAAAATTATTGTACACAATCATATCTATAAGTTAATCCATATTATCAAAATGAAAAATATTGCTAATTAATTAATTTTACACAATCACATCTATAACTTAATCAAGTAAATAATAATGGGCTTTACACCACTTCAAAAACATGTCAAAAACCTACCTAAAATGCAAAAGTTAATCAAATCAACAATCCACGGTTTGTGAATGATAACATGGGAAGTTGAAAATATAAGTATTGTGAAAATCTCATAGATAGAGATAACTTGAGGAGTTGAAAAATACATTTGTTGTGAAGCACTTTCAATCACTTGGCCATTCTTGTTTCATGACCAAAAATCTCATAAATCATAAGAAAAATATGTTGAACCCTTTAATGATCTATGCAATTTCAGACAATGATAATATTCATAAAATACTCTACTTGCACGTCTAAGTGCAAGTGCTAGTTTAATTATATACTCAATGTAAAAATATGCCCTATAAAAGATCAAAGGGTATAGTTTAATTACCCTACATTTACCTTCCATCCTAGGGTTTTTCATTAAATCAAATTGCTAAGAGAGTAATGTGCTTTGTGCTAGGGCGGGTCATGGAAGAAATTTAAAAACAGTTCCTGTTGCTCTCCGTCGTTCATATCACTCCTTCCTTCAGAGGCGGGCGTTTTGAGGTAAATCGTGGGCATTAAGGGGGATTGCATATACTCCCATTTTGGAATTCAGATTTGCTTCTTTGGTGATTGTTACTCTGAGCAAAGGGCACTTTTCAGGAGCGCGTGTTAGGGTGAAGGGTCGTGGGAAGCACGAGTGCCATTTCTCTGTACGTAGACTGATATGAAGTTTAGCTGCTGCTGTATGCTCCAGAAGTGGTGACTGTTGCTGCTATTTATCTCAGGTTGATAAGACCTCACGAATATATATGTATTTTCTACAGTTGTGAACTCATTTGCTGGTGTAATAAAATAAATATTATGTGCTTCAGTTTACATGATGAAGTTATTGCGTTTCAGTCAATGCATTTTTCTATTTATTTGATCATTTAAACCGTCAAACAAACTATTGACAAAAAATTATAAGGAGGGAATATTACAGAGAATTGATGTGATAATCAGTCCGGGGCAATACATGGAATGCTACTACGATATTGTTATAGTTCCACTGACACAATTTTAGTTGTATTTATGTGAATGGGTAAAACACAACTAGAGGCTTGGGTAATATTAGGGGGTGATATTGGCCATATACAGTGCAAGATCCAAACTTTTAAAGTTTTTTTGGGTTTTTTGTTTAATTTGGCTTTATACAATTAAGATTAAGCCCATTAGTTAGTAAATAAAAATGACTTCTATGCTATTTCATATATCTTAATGTTTATTGAAATAGATTTGTAGGAAAATATGGATACAGAAAAAGACAACGAGAATGTGTGTGACAAGCAGGTCAAGAAATATCTGAGAGGAGAAGGTGTGCACTTAAAGGTAAAAATTTATTACTGCCCTTGAATTAGTTTTTACTATGAAAAGATGTCACGGCAAATAAAGCAGGAAGGAATTCAACTATGCACTGTGTCTTGTCAGCTTAGGGTCTAGGATTAATCATTTATGCTGAGACTGTATACTTCTTTTTTATTTGTAATAGCCATATTATTATTTCATTGTTTTAGGAAATTAAAGATAAGAAGCTTAAAGGGCAATTAGCTACCAAGGAAGCATTGTATGGAAAATCGGCGAGAAGTGCAGCTAAAGTCGAACAGGTTTGAGATCAGCCTAACACGCTTTATCTGTTTTTAGTTTTTGTCCAATTGTAGCTGGAGCCAAATAGAGCCTCAGTACTGAAATAAAGGGAGAATATGTCAAAGTCTTTTTCTTGTGCAAGTTTTGTTTACACCAAGAATGCCAAAACCATATTCGAAAAAGTAAGACTTGACTGAAAAAGCTTCCTTTGCTTCATAATTACACCTCATAAATGCCTAAGAAACTAGAGTGTCCATGAATTAAAGAGGTTTATTTTCAGTAAGATGACAAAGTTGATATGGCTATGCTCTAGACAATGTCAAATTTATGCTAGATCTAATATTGAATGTCATGCCCCTGCTCTTAAAACATTGCTTTTACAGGACAAATCATAGCCTCAATTTTCAAATTTTAATAATTTTCAGCCAATTAAGGAGAACAACTAGGATACAATAACAGAAAAATCATTCCAGATCAGCGATTTAACAAAAGAGTCCGACTAGATAAAATAAAAAATACTACCATTTCATTGTTAAGAAGCCGAGATTCAAGGTTAGATTATTTAATTAGAGGCCAACCAAGGTTCATGGAACTAAATGAGGAGGCTGACTGATATTAATATTTAGGCAGCAGTTATCAAAGAGCATGGAAACTAAAATAAATGACAGTGCTCCGTTATGAAGGAGTGGGAGTCTTTGAAAAGGGATTGGTGAAGAGGTTTGACACCCCTCCACATGCAGATATAAATAGGAGGAATATTCATTTGTTGAAGGTTGATTCTCCACATGATAAAAGAAGAAATTAGTTGATAATCAGATCAGGAATTAATATTAGCATCAATTTATGAGAAATAAGTATAATTATAGGACTTTTTATGTGTCTATGCAATGTTAGTACTTGCAGGAATTATTAATCTATGTAAATAATCTAAATGCTTCTTTGTAATATAGATATTTGATAATAGTTTCATATAATACTACATTTTGAATTTAGAGACAGATTACAAATATGAAGGCTGACCAACCTTCATGATTGAATTAAGTTGCCATGTTGAGTTGAAATGAACAACTACTCTTCAATGCTTGTGGTTAGTAGGTGGAATGGAAGATTGAACTTCTTGCTCTTGTGCTTGATTAAGGAGGATGACTAGCCTCCAAGGTGAACTGAGGGATGGAAGGGCGACCCACCTTCCGTGCTTTCGCAATCAAAGGGCGACCAACCTTGAGATTGTAGTTTGCAAACATTTCAAACGAATTCCTAATGAGCTTATTATATTTATAGGAATCTACCTTCGAGTGACTATTGCCTTAATTGGATTTTAATACGAATAACTTTTGTATGATATCATGATGCATACTAATGCTTATTCTAAATTGATATTATCTTGTCTTGTGGTGTTGAAAAACTCACCAGCAACAGAAACTTGCGAAGGCCCAAAAAAGAAACTTGGCAAAAGACTCCACAACTTAAAAAAACCTGCTTAAATTTAATTGGAAATGCTTTTTTTCCTGCAAAATTCAGTGAGGAGAAGAAACAAGATGACCTTATAAATATTTAATTGATTTAAATGCAAATTGGGTACAAAATGACATCCTTATGTGGAATGCTGATGACTGGTAGTGTAGTTGTCTAAAGCAAAATGATAATAGAAAATTATTTTTGTAAAAAAGAAAGCACAACATCAAGATTCAAAACATTTTACATCTTCCTCTTCCCATCTTGAGTAAAAACTAGTGGATAGGTATAAACTAAGTCACAGGATTTGCCGAATTTCATCCTTTTGATTCAAATTTCAGCGAATTTTAACTCTTTCCGAATGTCATCCGAATTTTATGAATTTTAACATAACACTGTAATTTAATTTAATATTATTTAATTTTAAACTGATATTGAGTTATTTAGTTAAACTATTTAACAATGTTCAACTATTTTAACAATTTTGTGGATATATTAGTAATATTTAAAAATATATAAATATATATAACTAAATTTTAATGTCGAATTTTTTCCGAACTTTTACCCTTGCCGGATTTCATTCGAATTTTATGATCGACGAACTCAAATTTGAATTCAAACCTTGTGACTTAGGGTATAAATATAGGGTCTAGTCCTATGAGTCCTTTGCGGCTGCACCTCCTCACTTGACACAATTTGTGGCTTGACCTCCATCTTGTTTGTAGATGTTGCTAGCATTGGCAATGACTCATCATGCTCAACCTCCTTAGCGTCCTCAATGCCATCCACTGTGAATCCAAATACACCCAATTCTCGATTGCCAATATTTTTAAATCATAAATGTCATCCTTGGTAAACAACGAAGGTTGCTCCTTCGCTTCCAATCACTATAAGGACTTATATCAACCAAATCAATTGGATATTGCCTCTACAGTGCTTATGCACATATGAAGATTATATTGCACAAAGACAAATTCATTGAGGCATATTTGAGCTAACCGATTCCTTTTTTCCACATGGATGGCCTCGAAGAAGCTCCAATTGTACTCACATTTGGATGAATTACAAGGTTGGAATAATATTCGAAGGGTAAATCTTTGGATCTTTGAGGTATTTCTCAGTTAAACTTGGGTACTCGCGCTCCCCACCTCCCTGCCCAGAACCTTGAAGTACATGTCCCCAGATGTTCTTGCATCGGCTATTGGAGTAACCAAGTACGCCACCTCTGCCATTTTGCAACCACGCCCCTGCCGAGCCGGGTACTTGAATTTCTATTTGAATTTGATTTTTGAATGTTATTGGGCATGTACTATGTTACTAGGTTGAATGTTCAATGGTTGTGGTTCGTGTTGCAATTTTGCTATGTTCAACAATTTCAATTTGGTATGTTATATTGAAGCATCATTTCATGTTCTTTATGTATACTTATAGTATACAATAACCCCCCGCCCCTTGTTTTTCCAAATTTGAAACCCTTTGTCCCCCTACTTGGAAACTCTTCCTAGTGTATCCCAACTCCAGTGTTACAGTAGTATTTCCAACCCATTTTCTCCTCCAAGAATTTGCAAAATAAAATATTGCAAAGTTCTGAGGCAAAGTGATAATATATTTTATCAAATTATCAATAGTTGTAAACTTGTAAATTTGAAATTTGTAGCTTGTAAGATGCATGTGGAATACTCCAAATATTATACTTAGTGTTTGAGTGGTTCTTCCTTTGTTGGCCAGCTATAAAAAGAATAACTTACTACTTGATTCCCTATAATTTTTGAATTCAACCACAACGAGGTCTCTCAATTCAATTGCGTTTAGTTGAATGGACTACAAGGTTGGCATAAGATTTGAAGGGCAAATATTTGGAGATTTGGTGTATTTCCACTTCAATTTCTCCTTCAAGAATCAACAAGACAAAATATTGAAGATTTAGAAAGCAAAATGAAATAATAATTTATCAAATTATCAATAGAATAAATTTGAAATTTGTAGCTTGTAAGATGCATGTGAAAGTCTCCAAATCTTATACCTAGTGTTTGAGTGGTTCTTCCTCTTTAGCCAAGTTTAAAAACAAGAGCTTTCCACTTGATTCTCAATGATTTTCAAATTCAGCCACAACAAGGTCTCTCACCTCAAGTTTAGGTGTCATCCTTTAAATGCATGCAATAAAGGCCTCCTTGACCTCCTTGCTAGGATTCGAGTAGGAACTCAAGAAGAAAAAATAAGGGTTGTATCCTACTGCATGAATGGGTTGGCGGAGTTGATTGTTCCACCTATCAAATAATGAACTACAAGGTTGGCATAAGATTTGAAAGACAAATATTTGGAGATTTGGTGTATATCCACTTCAATTTCTCCTTCAAGAATCAACAAGACAAAATGTCAAAGATTTAGAAAGCAAAATGAAATAATAATTTGTTTAATTATCAATAAATGTAAATTTGAAATTTGTAGCTTGTAAGATGCTTGTGAAAAATTCCAAATCTTATACCTTGTATTTGATTGGTTCTTCCTCTTTAGCCAAGTTTAAAAACAATACCTTTCCACTTGATTCTCTATGATTTTCCAATTCAGCCACAACAAGGTCTCTTAATTCGAGCTTAGATGTCATCTTTTGAATGCATCCAATAAAGCTCTCCTTGACCTCTTCGGTAGGATTTGAGTAGGAAATGAAGAAGAAAAAATAAGGGTGGTGTAAAGTTTCTGCAAATTCTGCTATAAATCAGGCTGAAATAATACCTTCTTAGTTGCTTGCTGAAGAGAATCTTCTATATCAGACTTATATGAAGTGTCTTCAATGGTATAATCTCAATTCTGGAAATGTTCTTGCTTTGCAATAATTTGTATAAGGCAGAAATGTAGAGAAGCAGACTTTATTTTCTATTGTGTGTGCTCTAACCTCATTCTAACCTTATATTTATAATGCACCCAAGAGGCATGTCCTTACAAAGGACATGTCTCTTCCTAGGTCGGCCCTTATATATAACTTAGTTATTATACTCCAAGATCAGCGTCTCCTAGTTAACATAATTTGTTAGTAAATATACTAACAACAATCATGCAAAGAAACATAAATAAATGCTCCTAGGAAGTTCGCCGATAAAGTTAACAATCTAAGACATATTAAAGAGGCGAATCCAAATGAGGATATACATGCATTACATGATCAGTACGATCTGTAAAATCAGATCAGTATGATATCAAAGTTATAGAATTAACACCCCCTTTTAACTTGATATTCATATTGAGAGATAACATATCTAGCATCATCAATTAAGATGAATAAGCATAGATTGGTACTTTATATCTATTTGAATCTTCTAAGCATGTGGTATCATTGAACACATGATACTATGACATATTACTATACCTGTGATATGACTTATCACTTGTGATAACAGTATTGCATGGAATGCAATATAAAGGATAAAATCTAGAGAATGATTGAATTCTTCTTTTATCCAAGTTGTGACTCATAGGTACTTACAGTCCTATATCACAACATCATCTTGAGTTAAGATCTACCAGAACACAGGATAAAATCTGGGGAATGATTAAATTCTTTTTTTATCCAAGTTGTGACTCATAGACATAGAAATGTCTACATCACAACATGATTTTGAACTCATCTAGATTTGACAGTAGTTCTCTATTGTTCAACACATTATTCAAGAGATCATCATCTCTCATAATGTTTTTTATACAAGTGTTCATTATCTTAGAGATGGTCACCTTTTAAATAATGAATACAAATGGTGAAGCCCATAACAGTCAATAGTCTGACAATAATAATTTTAATTCAAAATTATTAATAATTAAAAAATACAAATGTATTACAATTCAACCATACCAAGTCTTTTCCTGAAGTGATCTATCTTCAGTCGAGAGAGAGGTTTGGTAAGAATATCTGTTGTCTGATCTGTAGTACAAATGTATTCTAATTTTACAGTATTCCTATCTACCATATCTCTTACATAATAGTAAGGAATTTCAATATGCTTGGACCTGTCATGAAAAACTGGATTCATAGAAAGCTTGATGGAACTCTGATTATCACGATGAATAATAGTAGGATTCATGGGTTGACCAAATAATCCCACAAGTAACTTTCTAAGCCAGATTGCTTCCTGAGAGGCCATTGTTGCAGCAATGTATTCAACTTTTGTGGAACTCTGTGCTACTGATGCTTGCTTTCTGCATATCCAAGATATCATTGCTGAACCTAAATTGAAACAACATCGTGAAGTGCTTTTCCTATCAGTAACTTTTCCAACCCAATCTGAGTTTGTGTACCCGTGTAGTCAAAGTCAACTTCCTCATACTTGAGCCCAAGATTAAGAGTGCCTTGTAAGTATCTCATGATGTGTTTGATTGCAACTAGGTGAATCTCCTTTGGCTCACATATAAATTGACTTATGGCACTAATAACATAGCAAATATCAGGTCTTGTATTTACCAAGTACATAAGAGACCCAATCATTTGTCTGTAAAGAGTAGAATCTATCGAAGGTGATTCTGCTGTTGCTTCCTTAAGTTTATGTAGATTAGTCTCCATTGGAGAAGACATAGGCTTGTAGTTCCACATTCCAAATCTCTTCAAGATGTCTAATATATACTTTCCTTGATTAAGTACGATGCTGTTAAAATTCTCCCATACTTCTAGTCCTAGGAAGTAATGAAGGAGTCCTAAATCTCTCATTTCAAACTCTTTGATTAGATCTTTCTTGCATTGATCTAGAAGATGATCATCACCTGTTATTAGTAAATCATCAACATATAGTATCAATATTATCATGTCATCTTTATCCTTTTTATAATAGAGATTTGGATCAGTTTCATTGTTTGAGAATCCTAAACTGGTGAGTTACTTATCTATTCTTTCATACCAGGCCCTTGGAGCCTGTTTAAGCCCATAGAGAGCTTTCTTGAGTTTGCAAACAAAAACTTTAGGGTTATGAGTTTCAAATCCTTTAGGTTGCTCCAAATATACCTCTTCTGTAATTTTTCTATTCAGAAATGTTGTTTTTACATCCATCTGATGTACTTTTCATCCCTTCGATGCTGCAATAGCTAGGACTATTCTTACAGAGGTGTATCTAGCAACAGGAGCAAAGGTATTCGTAATCAATTCCCTCTTTCTGAGAGAATCCCCTGGCTATGAATTTGGCTTTAAATTTTTCAATGTTACTGTCAGCAGCATGCTTGATTTTAAATATCCACTAAGCACTTAGAAGAAACAATGAATTTTCCTTCAGGTCTTGGAACAATTTCCCAAACATCATTCTTAATAATGGATTTCCAAGTTGTATGTTTAATAACATATGAGACATTGGTTGGTTTTGATTTAGATAAATCACTCATGTTTGTTGCATAACTAGAAAATCTTTTGGATCTTTTGCTTTCTCTGAAGGTTCCAAATGGTATAGGGAAGTCTTGTGCTTCCTCTATTGTCTTAATGGCCCAAAGTGGTCTTTTCTTTAGATTTTGAGTTTCCTCAAGATTAAGATTTTGAATTTCATCTTCAATTTCTTCAATTTTCTCCCTCTGAAACTCAAATTTAGTGTTTTCTTCATAACTATGTAAGGGAGAGGGATCTCCAGAACTTAGGGCTCTTTTGAATGCTAAATCTTCTTCAAATATTACATCCCTACTAAGTTCAATGCTTTTCTGACCAGTTATGAAAATCCTATATGCTTTAGATGTTTCACCATACCCAACAAAAATACCTTCCCCCTCGGAGGGTTCAAACTTAGTTCTCTTTTCTTTTGGAACATGTATATATATTGGGCACTCAAAAATCCTAAGATGACTTATATTAGGTTTAACCTTAGTAAAGACTTCTTCAGGAGTTTTATCTCTAAGGTAGGAGTGAGGACTTCTGTTTTGAATATAGACAGCAATACATGAGGTTTTTGCCCAAAGATAATATTCTAAGTTTTGATCAAATATCATAGCGCTTGCTGCTTCTATAATTGTTTTATTCTTCCTTTCTGCTACACCGTTTTGTTGTGTGTTATAAGTAACGATATACTCCCTCTTAATTCCTACTTTTTTACAAAACTCTTTAAACAAATCTGAAGTATATTCCCCTCCATTATTAGCCCTTAGAGTTTTAATTTTGTCTCCTGATAAGTTTTCAGTTAAGGTTTTTAATTCTTTAAATCTCTTAAGGATTTCTTTTTGTTCTTTACAATTCAAGAAGTAAATCCAAGTTTTCCTAGAACAGTCATCTATAAAAAGTATATAGTACCAGAATCCTCTAAGAGAAGGAATAGACATAGGTCCACATAAAAATGAGTGGATTAATTCCAAAACATTGTTAGTTTTTCTTGTGCTATCATGAAATGGACTTTTGGTGTTCTTACCCAGAGCGCATCCTTTGCATATGCTTGAATGATCTTTATTCAACGTAGGTAAACCAACTACCATCTTCTCCATAGTCGATAAGGTTTTGAAATTTAGATGTCCTAACCTTCTATGCCATATTTCGTTTTTATCAACAACTTCATGAATTAAGAGTTGAATAGGTTGACAAGGTTTTGTATTTAATTCATACAAGTATCACTTTCTTTGACCAATCAATTTTGATTTCTTAAATGAAGAGTTCTTAGACCAGGTCATTACTTTCCCGTCTATGAATGCACCATTATGTCCATCTTCAAGTGCTGTAACAAAGATTAGATTCTTTTTTATTCCTAGTACATAGAGTACTCCTTTGAGATGTAGAGAACTACCCGAGTTCAGTTTCAAGGTGCAATTCCCAATTCGTTTGATTGAATGAGTAGAATTATCACCAATGGTAACTTCGCCATCAACCTCTTCAAATATAGAGTCCGGTGCTTCTTTGTACCCTATAATGTGTCGAGATGATCCACTATCAATTCCCATGCTTTGCTTGATACTTCATTTGATAGTGCAAAATACAATACACGATTCTCAGGATCATAGTTATCTTCTTTCCTAGTAATGTTTGTACAGTTTACTTGCTGCTTTGTATTCTCAGGGCAATTAGATTTATAATGTCCAAATTTTTCACATTTGAACCATTTTATTTTGGATAGATTTTTCTTAGGTTTTTCATTTCTTTGATTACTCTTCTTCTTCTTGAAGTGCTTCTTCTTACCTTTATAAGAATTTGTATTGAGAACATGAAGTTCGTCATTTTCAATTTTCAATCTTCCTCCTTTCTTAAGTTTTTTAGATTCTTCTTGTAGGTAATCTCCTTTAAGTCTATTAAAGTCTGGAAGATTGTCTCTACAACTTACTCCTTCTGAGAATGTTTCCCATAAATTTGGTAACCCATCCATAGCCATAAGTGTTAGTTCCTTGTCTTCAATTATGGTCCCTATACTTGCAAGGTCATCTCTTAGACTAGCCACCCTTAGAAAGTAAGAGTTCATAGATACTCCCTTCTTTATCTGTATATGATTTAGTTGCCATTTTAGTGCAAGGTTTCTAGTCGCATTGTTAACCCCATATGCATTTAATAATGCATTCATCATATGAAATGTTGTTTGATGCTTCATTAGCATAGGTACTATTTCATTTTTCACTCCATCTAATATGATTTGCATGCTTTCCTATTTCCTTTACTCCAGATAGTGTTATTAGGTTCAACATCAGGTTGCTTAGATGCTGAATCAACAAATTGTTTCACATCATTGTCTTCAAGAATCATCATAATTCTGAATTTCCAAGCAACGAAGTGTTCTTTCCCATCAAACTTGTCATTGGGTCTGATTGTGCTTGCCATTGAAGATAGAAAGATGTTGCTAGATATATAAAGTCTGATTGTCAATTTGTAGAGCCTAGGTTTGACTACGAGAGCTCTGATACCATGTAAAGTTTCTTCAAATTCTGCTATAAATCAGACTGAAATAATACCTTCTTAGTTGCTTGTTGAAGATAATCTTCTATATCAAACTTATATAAAGTCTCTTCAATGGTATAATCTCAATTCTGGAAATGTTCTTGTTGCTCAATTTTCACACATATTCAAATGGAGGAAAACATACATGCTTATTACTTTTAAGTAATTCTCAGAAATGCATTAAAAGAAAAGTATTTTTATTCATACTGAAATAATATACAATGTTTGTATGATGGAACAAATCATGACAGAAATAAAATGCTGAAATTAAATTTCTCCCACACATTTGACTGTGAGAGTAGTCCCTATGTGTTGACATACACCTATACTCTACTGAAATCAGTAACATGAAAGAGGAGTAAAGGAGAAAAAGGTCATGGGCACCAGTCATTGCCTGTAATGATTGGTGAAGTGGCAGCCATCTGCATCCACCTTCTTGCTGTTCCGGATCTTGCCCTTTTCGTGCTTCCAATCCTTGCATTTACAAAAGAGGATAGGTTAGATCCAATGGATCTAAGCAATGCTGATAGCTCACTTCATCTCGCATTCACCATCCTACATGCTATTCATCTCAGTAAAATAAAGGCATACATCAGCAGATAGAGAAGTCAATCGCGAAAAATAAAGTATTAAAGGGACAATTCATTTTGTTTTGAAACCTTTTACTTATAAAAACTAGTGAAAACAGGATAGGTGTAGCAGGTGGGATTGGTATGCATACAAATAACAACAAATGAAACATTAAAGGGATGAACTTTCAAAGTTTTGAAACCTTTTGTTTCACTCATACAACAAGAATAAAAGCTACAGCAAGAGGTTATCTATCACAGCAAAAAAAAAACCATTTTCAGCCAATAGGGAAAGTCCGTCATACAAGTCAAAATGCAAACCATAAGCAATGACAGAAGCAAGATAATACTCACCAGTATTAGTAAAAATAACAACTTCCAGCAGAGAATCACTAACAGAGAAAATCTGGATCAGGTACACTGTGCAAGGTTGAAAGGCCAGGAAGTAATTGTCAAGGTTCAACAGAAGGGCTCAAGGAATTGTTCGACATTGATCTGAAGAATTTGTGGGTTATAGCATAATATCTACAAAAGATTGATCCAAAGTCAGATGGTGCCAAAAGGGATTGGGTTGCTATTTATGATGAATGTTCCACTGTTCCGTATCAAGAAATTGATTATAGTAAGGAAGCAGCAAATGCAGAGCTGTTTGCAAAAACTTTTAGGAGCATGGATTATGTTAAAGTTCTAAAAAATTTGTTGGGAATAAATAACACCACAGGTCCTCACAATATAGTATGTTCTAGGTATCAAAACAAATAGGATTTCTGCTTTGGATAAGCTGGGAGTTGATAGGCGAAAGTTGGCAAGATATAACTGTAGATGATGCAAATGGAGGCCGACTCATTTTTTATGATTTTGGCATGATGGGAAGCATTAATCCAAACATTAGAGAAGGGCTTTTGGAATTTTTATCAAGTGTATGAGATGGATCCTAATATGGTGTTACAAGCCATGGTTCAGATGAGCCTTTGGTGCCTTCTAAGTGATATGACTACTGTAGGCGAACTGTACAGTTTTCTCTTAACATTTTTGAAGAACGTTTGGAAACCCAAAAAAATGAGAAAGATATAGCAACATCAGAGCTTGGGTTCTAGAGGTCATTGACAAAAGAAGGAAAAAGTACCTGCTGTAGTATTTATTTCATGTCAAGAAAATCACAGGTCTGAAATAAAAAGGTGCTCAAGATTCATATACAGCAAAAGAACCCTCATTAAATCTGGTACGAATGAGTTGACACAGTAACCCAAAATGGAGCCAAGATTTAAAAAAAAAAAAAAAAAAATCACAAATATTACAACTTGCAGCAGAAATCCTCACAAAAATATGGCACAGATCTGAGGTAAATATGGCGTCCATATGCATAATAACTTCCAGCAAGGACAAAACATTGAGAAAATGGTAAGTGAGTTCAAAACAAGCGGAAACCCTCATAGAAAACCACAGATCTGAGGTGGTATTACAAAAATTCTTCCAGTTTAAAACCCGTATAGAGAAAAATGAAAATAACAGGCTCATAGAGATATCATTCAAACTCACAAAATGGCAAATGTGTTCTTCAAATAATGTGAAAAATAACCAGTCAGCATGTCACTTTTTCATACCCATGAAATAAAGAAAGTTCACAAAGAAATAAAGAGGAAGAGATCACTTACAGAGAGCCATGTTTGTTTTTCTTGTTTCTTAACACGTGAAATGAGTTTCCAGGCATTCAAATCTCACAGTCTATTATCAGAGCCCACGGCCGGATGTAACAGCATAGATAAAGCAAGGGCCACGTTTTTCTTGTTTCCAAACACGTGAAATGAGTTTAACGGCGTCTAGTTAAAGCCCAGCTACAAGAGAAACCCACAGGAAAAGAGCAGATTCGGCCGGATACAATACCAAATCATCAGTTGGCAGCCGAAAAAGCCACGCATTTTCATGCCAGCACAAGCATTCGCCATAACAGAGACCAACAAAGGACAACTACACACCAAATAATGGCGTCTACAGCAAAGAGAAGCACAGATCTGAGATATTCATGGCGGCTAGGGTTTCAAAGTAACCCCGCCGTGTTTTGTCTCTCATTCCTTATGCATTCGAAATGACAAATAAACCCTTGTCTTCCTTTTTATCAAATCCTAAATTGATTTGAATAGAATTTCAGGTCTATGCATGTATATGGAGTCGTTTTTCTTTTTCATATACAAGTTTATAAAATAATAATAAAGACTCTATCTCTTAAGTGTCTCTATTGTTATTTTAATAAACTTATTTTATTATTTTATTATTCATTGCATTCCATTAAAATTATATATGTTATTATTTTTTCTTTAGTTGATATTTTATAAATCAGCTATTAGATGATAATAATCATAAAAATGCAATAAATAATAAATAAAAAGGGGAGAGTTTGGTTTTAGAAAGGGGACTTTGCATTGTAATTTCAAAGTTCAACTAGGAGTATCAAGCAGTTGAGAGGGCGTAAATATTTCAATGCCAAATTTTAAGGGGCAGCCTCAGTTGATATTTTTAGAGACCTAGTTCAGATTGATGAGTTTAGAGTGCATTATGGAGTGATTTGTGGCAGTTTGGGGCTCTTTTTTAGACTTTTCTTATGCGTGGATGGTAAAGGCGTAGTTTGAGATATTTGGAGCATATTTTTAGAGTTTTTAGAGGTTCTTGATAATGAGTTAACTCATTATTTCGACCCAGATTTCCTGATTTGAGGCAGATGGTATTGTTGTTATATACTCCTGTTGTTTTTCATGAGGGGGTTCAGATTTTGAGAGGAGGATGCTTATGTGATTTTGTCCTTAGTATCTTTTTCTTCATTATTCTGAGCTATTATGCAGATGTATTGTTTTTTGGGCCTTTGATTGGAATAAAGTTTTCATTGGAACCAGTTTTGGAGTGAAAGATTTGGTTGTATGCTTCAAGGTGATTGACGTTATTCAAATTGTGTTTTTATTGATAGACCTTTCTAAATTATGTCTTGTCTTGCATCTTCCTTATCTAATATCTGTTTCATAGGTTTTGAGTTGTGTTTCCATTATTGATATATTCGATCGTTGATTAGTTTCCTTTCGTATATTTTCAAGTTCATAAACCTTCTCTTAAATTATTGATATGAATTAGCAGATCTTCAAGCAGGGGTTTTTGTGATTATCTGTTAAAAAAAAAAACTTTCATTGTGTCTCAAGTATAACAATACTTTGTGTTATCAATCTTGGTGTATCACCTTATTTTAAATCTTTTAAGCTTTTCATGTTCAAGGTTGTCCTTTTACCCTTTTCCATATAAGTTTTCACTTCTCATTAGTACAAGTAAGGTATCAGATATATCATATAGGAACTGGCCTAGAATCCGGAGGTTCAACCAGGTCATAGGTTACCCACAACTTCTGGTTGATCCAATGTTTTTCCAAAATCACTGCTAGTTTTAGGACTTAAAAGCAAATCGGGGTGCAGATATTGGAGATAACAGTTCTTACTCTGCAATAATTCGTGTAAGGCAGAAATGTAGAGAAGCAGACTTTATTTTCTGTTGTGTGTTCTCTAACCTCATTCTAACCTTATATTTATAATGCACCCAAGAGGCATGTCCTTACAAAGGACATGTCTCTTCCTAGGTTGGCCCTTATATATAACTTAGTTATTATACTCCAAGATCAGCATCTCCTAGTAAATATAATTTGTTAGTAAAGATACTAACAACAATCATGCAAAGAAACATTAATAAATGCTCCTAATAAGATTGCCGATAAGGTTAACAATCTAAGACATCTTAAAAAGGCGAATCCAAATGAAGATATACATGCATTACATGATCAGTACAATCTGTAAAATGAGATCAGTATGATATCGAAGTTACAGAATTAACAGGTTGTATCCTACTACAAATGCCTTGATCTTCTAAGTTGTCTGCTTGAATATGTTAATCCCTTTTCATCTCATTGTCGATGAATCCTTCTTCATTCTTCATTATTATCTCTTGCATCAGTCCCTCTTAAACTTTTGATTTTGCCCTTCTTTCTTTAGCATTTTCAATGGTCTTGGCTTCCTTTCCTTTAGCTGATTGGTCATCTCGTTCTTTGTCTTTCACTGGCAAATCCTTCTTTCTTGGCTTGGGGTATTGGTCTGGCAGTTTTAAAATCCTTTTTCCATACCCAGTCCTGCAACAAACATTATAGTTAAAATTTGTTTTACATAATCAAATCTGGACCAAAAATCAGAGATCAGTAGCGGCTGAAAGATTAATTCAGAACCTTTGACATTTATACCAGAGTTACAAAATAGATCGATTTGGACTTATTGCACCCTAAAACCCTCAAAGAACCGATTTGTTTCGATTTCTAAATATCTTAATACTTATGCCAAATTGATTTAATCCCATGTCTGACCAAAAAGATGTTATTAAAATTCAAAATGAGGTCTGATATACAGTTCTCAAAATGAAAATAGGCCTCTGTGAATGATGCTAAAATTATGATGAAAAGCTGAAATCAAGCTATCTTCCTTGGATCTAAAGCTTGCAATCTAATTGGAATCGTTAATCACCTGCACCTAATCCAAAATTGGGTTTTTATCTTATTGACAAATAGTTATGATCAGATTTGCAACCAAATTTAATTTGCTTTTGAGGGCTTCCAGAGATCCAAAATCAGAATTTAATGCAAGCAGAGGCCTGGAGTCGAAGCTCTATCTCTGGTAACTGATTTGGAATTGAGTCGCCTTGATAATGATTGCTTCAAGCTGTCCTCCGAATGACTGATATAGGTCCTAGTATTGTCTTGATTTGCAGATGTGGGTTGAAAAATGGTGGGTTTGATCTCTGTTATACTTTCGACGGTCACAGTAGTTGAAACAAATTTTACAAATCTGCCCTTGGAAGCTCGAATTTTTTGAGTTCTCTTTGCATTTCCAATGAATACGATCTTTAAATTGAAGTTACTCGCCTTGTTTATAGTAGCTAGCTTGGATATAAGGCAGCTGCTAATGCAATTCGTTTTCTAAATGCTTGCAATCTTTCATTTAATGGACGCTACCTCAGGTTTTGAATTCATGGCTATATCATTTAATTCAATCCATCTTAAAATTTGAATCTTAAAACAATTTATTGGATCAAATCTCCTCGTGATTGTAAATTGACATTAAATACGTGGCCTTTGTGTGTTTAGTTTGAGGCAAATTCAAATAGAAAAGACCTTGAGTTTTGCACCTTAAATCTGCATTTAAATTATTTATGGGATCCCACCTTGAGTTTTGTGCCCAATATTTCGTATGTTATATGATCTCTGCTTGGGTTGATTCCATTTAAGGATTGCATTTGGGCTTATAGATTGAAGTCTTTCATAGTTTGCAAGTGTTGATATTGTCATTTACAGCTTTCTATAGTATTGCTACAGTTGAGTCAACATTCTTGGACCAAGTTCCAATGATTGGTGAAGGTTTCCAAATATTTTGAGATTTGTAGTTGTGTTGCAACCGTGTGGAAAGGTCAACAATTGGAGCTTATTAAATAAAGATCTTAATATTTGTGTTGCGGGATTGAAATATTTCTATATTATTAGTTTGGTCATGACATTTGAGCTGTAGTTGGGGTTTGAAAACATTTCCAAATTAATTAGAATTTTGCAGATCTCTATTTATTGTTATTTTCTGTTGAGACAGCAAATCATATCATGTTGGATGAGGGTTTATGAGACTCTTTTGTTAACTCGCCAAGCACTGTTGGCCGATGTGCGCTTGCAAGTAACTTGAAGGATTTTAAAACTATGCTTCAAATAACAATAACATTTATAGAGACAAGCAGAAATATTATAATCATTATTTCTTCCTTTGCAGGTATGAAACAAATGTTGTGAGAAATCTTTTCATTTTCTTGATAGTGATGCCCCCCTCTATGCTTGCTTGTTTCCTTGATAGATACTGTAATGAATTATCATGATGCTTCTATTTGGCATGATTTATTGTCTCTTCAGGGGAAGTTAACATATGAATGGTATCTCTACTGTTTAGTTTTGTACTGACAATGTCAGTTTAGCCACACTTACTGATAATGCTTTTTAAAGTCACAGTAAATTTACAAAGGAGCTAGGGAAAGATTAACATTTTTCTTGTGTTAGTGAGTCCTGTACATTATAGCAGAGACGAAGTTTTATCCGACTACAGGTTGGAGTTATTCTCTTACAGATGGTTTCTGTGATTCTCAGTGGCTTCTTCCAAGTGAGGGAGGTTACGTGGAGGCAGAAGGCATAGAGAGGACAAGCAACTTCAGACAGGAAAATATTGTTCGTGAGGTTGATCTTCTAAGCTCAAGAAAGGCATTTGATCTTAAGCTACCAGGTAAATATCATCAATGCATGATTTCTATCAGTAGGTTAATTTTGTTTAATAGATTTTAGTGTAGAATGTGCACACTGACTGCAAATTTATAATCACAAAATTGGCTTCCTCTTGCTGAGTGTGGAGAACATGTCTGGTTCAACAGGATTTGGGCCATATGCTGTGGACTACACCTTGAGTGGTCGTCACTTGGTAATTGCTGGTCGTAAGGGTCATATTTCAATGATGGAGTGGAAGAATTTTCGACTCACGATGGAACTTCAAGTTAGTTTTGACACGTTTCGTGCATAGGTGCAAGACAATTTAATTAAAATATATAATGTTGATAGAGATGCAAACACTAGATATTATTTTTGTTTATGTAATTAGCCTAAACAAAAGACAATTAATTTTCATTTATTATACCTGTAATGATTTCAATAAGTTTTGGTGGATTTTAATGCTAATTAAGAACTGACCAAAGTTTTAGGACAAAAGTAATTATCAATGATAACATTGATAAGTAGGAGATAATTTCCACAGCAAGTCAAATTGTGATATTGCTATCAGGATTTAACTCTGTGATTTTGAGTCAAACTCATTGACCCATGTTTCATGAGTAGTGATTCAACATGAATCCATCTCTCATGAGAATAAATGGAACTCTTAGCACTCATTGGATCTAGGTGATGCTCATAGGGGTGAAGCACTGGGACTTACCGGTGCTTCCACCCTGTGAGCATCCCGGTGCTTCACCCCTATGAGCATCACCGAGATCCAATGAGTGCTAAGTGTTCCATTTATTCTCATGAGAGATGGATTCATGTTGAATCACTACTCATGAAACATGGGTCAATGAGTTTGACTCAAAATCACACAGTTAAATCCTAATAGCAATATCACAATGATAACATTGTTGAAAAGGGAATTTTACTTTTACGTGGGAAGATTACATCATAATTGCTTGTTTTGTTGCCTTTCCATTATAAATAGAGTTTCTTATAGCCCTAAAGATTTGAGGTTATCTCAGATAGTTAACTGACAGAAAATGACGATTTTGTCTTTTGACTCTTTGTGGTTGTATGTTTAAGATGTTAATATAAGGATTTTGGATAAATTTTTTGTAGGTCAGAGAGACAGTGCATGATGTGAAGTTCCTACACAATGAGCTCTTTTTTGCCACTGCTCAAAAAAAGTATGCCTTTTATAATTCTATAAATTGTTGATATCTTCCTTGGTTCTGGATATCAATCATTGTTAGTTTTTTGAGATTTGATTTCGTGCAAAGGTGGGATAGAACTCATATGCATGTTGAAGTGACATGAATTGGTTTATGTGGTACTATCAGTGTTCATATGAGTATAATTAAAAATTTTCATTATCAACTTCATAATCAATTCTTATTATGATTGATATATTTTCTTATATGTCTGCAGAAAACCTGTTTTAGGTACAATACCAAATTCATCAGCATTTGAAACTTCGTCATGCCCAAGTATAATTTGATGAACTAGATGTAAATTGTTGTTTTGTAAAATTTTGCTGTGTAGTTGATATCAAAATCATGATTGAACTAGTTGTGTAACTATATTTTCAAGATTTGTTTTGTATTAATGGGATGCATAATTAGATTTTCAAGATTTATTTTGTATTGAATTGGTTGTATAACTAGAGTTTCAAGATTTATTTTGTTATGTTAAAACAAATGTTTGATTAACCGGTGCTTTTGAATTCATCTGTGTTAGCTTTCTTGCATCAATCTTTCAGATCATATGCATTGATCCTTCATCAGGATAAGGAAAGGGGTGTGCATAGTATTACAGACTTAGATATTCAAATACGAAGAGAGGCAGGGAAATGAGGAAAAGGAATTGAGACTGAGAAGAATGAATAAGAGGAGTGAAGGAAAAATTCAAAGATTCAATGCTTAAATACTCTATTAGTTAAGGAATGATTAATAATTATTTTCAATTAAATCAGGGAAATGAGAAGATTTTATGAGTCTAAAATTTAAATATATATCTAAGACAGTAAAGATCCAATGTTTAATTAAGAATATGGAAAAACTAGCTGCAAAGAGTGATGTTTTTTTACACATTTGACTAATAATGCTCATAAGAGAATGCAATTTTTTGTAAGTAATGACAAAATACATTAGAGGAGTCATATTCTTTATTGAATGACCTTTTCTATGGGATTCTGACAGAATTCTCCATTGTTAGATCACCCTTTTCCTAGCTGTATTATAGGTGAGTTTGGTGAATGGTTAACATGTGTTTGAAGACGGTGCAGGAATGAGCATGGACTTCCTGCATATGGAAATATGTAATTATAGTCTGAAGAGTGAGTCTGATTTGTTTGTGAAATGAAGAATGCTATCTATTCTAACAACCTTGTGAAAATGAAACAGAAGTTCTAGAAATCTCTGTGGCTCATTATTTAAATCCACGATCTCTCTTTTCTGGCTGTCAAAATATGTGTATACAGGCTGGCGAGTGACATGAGACAAGAAGTTGATTGGTATTGGGCTTTCAATTTTGTGTCATGTGGATAGTTCATGGGAATCTAATCAAGGTTATAGCATGGTATTCAGGCCACCACAGCCAGTTAAAAAATTCTGATCCAAAATATTGAATTAAATCTGACTTGCTTTCAGGGTCTAGAAAAGTATCACATGGAAGATAGCTTAAAATGATTCAAAGGTGCTCTATTAGCAATTTGGATGTGAAATTTTATTGAAACATGATCTAGCTTGACCAAGGGTTCATCTTTAGTGGAAAGCTCAGTAAGGTTTGAGCACTACACACAGATCCAAGTCCAGATAAGTTTAAATGATACAAAGGTGCTCTTATAGCAACTTAGATGTGGATTTTTATTGAAACTCGGTTTACTTTGTCCAAAGTTTCATCTGTGGTTAGTCCAAAGTCGAGCAAGGTTTGAGCACAACGCACAGATCCAACTGTAAGCTTTGGACTAACTTCAGTTGTAACTCCAGAGATCCGAATCCAAGTAATGTCAGTTTGGTAAAGCTTTCAATGTAGTGCTTCTCAGACTTTAAAATAGTCTCTAGGCCTTCTTTTCCCTATGATTATTGGAGGCAGTATCTGTGTTAAATTTGCTTCTAGGGTCCACGAGGTCTGCAAAATATAATTTTAAATTAAGCCCCGTGCTTTTCCTTTTAACTTAATAGATGAATATTTTATAACATGAGGGAATACGATAATTTTGATGTTGGGATGACCTTGGAGATAAAAAGTTACAAATGTTTAAAACTTTCTTCGAGATGATTCTGGATGTGACATCAGATTGTAACCTGGATTATACCCACCCATTTCGTGCTGATGGGGAGGTCAACAGCCAATATGAAAACATGTTAAACCAGTTTGTAAAATATAATGTTAGCTTTATTTAATCTCAGCTCTGAAACATGAACTTGGGGTGAACACCTGCATTTTGCTTGTGCTCCCTGGGAAAACACCTGTCAGTATCTTGAATCCCTGACTGTTTGAAAAGGATTCAAAGAAAATGTGGAAATCAGATGCAGAAAAAAGGATCGAATTTGGATTGAATAATTATGTGCGTGGATTTGGACCATAGGCAAAAAACTTAAAGCAAACAGATTGATGCTCTGAAATGAAACTAAGTGAAAAGACATTAATTGACAACATAAAATCTGGACAGTTCCAGAAATAAAAGAAACAGAGTATAACATGAAAATCTTAAATGTGAAAGATAAAAGAAGTTTAAATCTAGACATAAAACTTCTTGGGTTTGCATTCTCATGGAAACAAAAAGGAAAATTCTTGAAGGTTTCATTTGTGAGAGACTCCTGGATATGAGGTATTTATCAACCAAAGCATAAGTTGAGGGATAAGTCAGGATTCAAATGAAACATGGGTTGTGGGAAAGTAAACCACAGTGATGGATTGGTGACTTAGTGAAGAAATCTTTGATGGATCATACTTGAATGACTGTGATTTTGAAAACCTAATTAAACAGAGAAGGAAGCATCAGCAGATGAGTGATCATTGTGATTATTGAAACCCAGGCTATTAAATGCTTTGCATTCACCAATAGAAAATCCAAACAATAAAATTCAACACCCCCATTGGCCTAACAAAATTGTCCTAGCTATAAAAATGCAATGGCAAGCTGTGTAGAACACAGGTTCACTACTAAGAGGGGTTGGGGGGTGGGGGGTAACTTAGTAGTGAATATTCAATATACCTTAGAATTAATTTCAAAAAATAATCCAAATCTTCTTCAACTTAATCAGTTCTATACTTTTAGTGCATTAAAATTGATTAAGCTAATACCATGAAATCAAGAAGTACAAAACACAATACACAATAATATGACATGGAAACCCAATGCAGGAGAAAACCACGGTGAGAATAGCTGCTAGGATCTACCGTCCTAATCTAGCCTCACAAATCTTCAATCCAACTACAGCTTTTAAGGGCTCCAACCCTATGGAGTCTCGAAACCCCTTAATACAGCACCAAACCAATTACAATGTTTTAAGGGCTACAACACTAAGGAGCAACAACCCCACTCTTTCAGAGCTCCATCCCTCTCACCACATGAAAATCTTCCAGAACAACCCGAGCATCAACTCAATATCACTCACAACACCAACTCAATGTCAACTTACAAATGACAGGAGAAAGTTAGAAACAAATTACAATAAGTCTGAAAGTCATATTAGCCCAATAATAATTCTGAGACTCCAGTTGTAACCAATCTGAAGTTCTGAAACAGGAAACTGATTACAAACAAACTTTCTAGACTGAAGATTCCATCCAGAAATATACAACTTTCTTGCAAATTGAACCATACATTTATAGAAGAGAACTTCCCTCCAGCAGAGTTGAAGAATGTTGCAACTATTTCACAAATTTACTGAATAATAATTTGCCCAACCTATTCTGAAATTTTTTGTTGTAAAATCTGAGATAATGTATCCTCTGTAATCATTAGCTTATAAACTAAGACAGTGAAATAATGACTTCTGGCCTTGAGCAAATGATATCAAACCAGAAGCAAAGTATACCTGAACTGTATTTTGATGCTTCTTCCTGTAGCATATCTATGATCAGAATTTTCTTATCATAGCTATCTTTAACAACATCATTTATATACATCACCCTTCAACAGATATATAAATATATATACTTCACAGTTTTGGAATTTGATTGTGTAAGAATTTTTAATATCAGCGTTTTGTATCACACACAATGATCCATCCTCAGGATGAAGGAGAGTGCAAGAGAATATAAAGATAATAAGTTGATGGTAAAAATTCTGATTTCTTGCACTATTATTATTATTATTCTATTCTCTCGCATTCTCCTTCATCCTGATGATGGATTACTGTGTGTGATTCAAAATATATTTGTTAAAAAATCTTACACAATCAAATTCCAGAAAACTGTGATGCATTTCTATTCGATTGTGGAAATCTGATTACATTAATATATATACTGTGAATTCACAATTTATTTCCAACATCATTAATCCTCTTTCATTTGGACCACCGTCTCTCCTGTTTTAAACCAAGCAATGACGAGCCTCAATATAAAAAGCAGATAAAAGGAAGTTTAGAAGACTGTTATAATTATTTCCTTAACCACCAGCCAACTGGATTAACTATCACATCTCTCAACTGAGGAAACGCATTATCTTAAGGCAAAGTCCAACCAATGATATATTCTTGAACACTGGCTCCCGATGACGCGTTTTTTCGAACAATATTGATTACGTTTTCCATCTGCAATTAATGTTTATAAAACATTTATGGTTTCCAGCAGTTCTACTTTTGTATAACATATGCCAAGTAATAGTTTCAATGCCAATTCAAAATCGAATCTTTAATAGTTTAATCACTTGATGTCATTTGAGGTCTCTGTAAAATTCTGACTTTGAATGAGTCACATCCCTTCAGACTTGTCGATGCCTTTGCATGTCTTTGTTGAAGTATTTACATGCAATACCAATAGCAAATGTTATCAGGACCTGTCTGGGGTTTTGTCAGCCTGATAAAAACAAATTCACAACTTGACAAAATAGATTTACTGACATGGCAAGATTATCATTATGCAGTGATGCCTAAACAAGTATTATCCCTAGTATCTCCATTGGCCTTACACCTGCTTCTATTTAAATTTATTATAATCAAAGTATTTTCCATGCAAAGTCCTGCCTTGAGTGCCAGATAAAACAAAAACGAAATATTATCAAAACAGAGACCTGGAAGACCCGACACTGATGTCGCAGAAGAAAACATAAGCCGGCAAAGAGCCAACATCCAGACACATGCATCAAACCTTACTTCATAAAAGTCTTCAGTGAACACCCAGTGTGGACACATCGCTTTGTCTATCAATATATAATCACATCCAGTGCTGTATCAGTTTAGAACACCATCTTAACACAGAGACTTAGTTGACTCTAACCAAGGAGGTATGTATAACTTGAGTATGAATAATAAGCTGTGTAAACCCTCTGAACGTTTCTGTATAGTCAACATGTAAAAAGCACCCTCTGTACAACAAGAATATACCCTCTGTATTGACTCTATATAATTTTGACATCAATGACACAGTTGTCCAACAGGTTGGCATTTATCCCTGGAAATGAAAATGTTTAGCAATCTACTATATTTCCATTGAAGGGTTTTAAGAAAATACTGTCAAAAGAAAAACTACATAACCATGAATGGTGATGTGGAAAATGTAGTGGAATCCACCAGTAGTCATAGGGAAGACTTAGCTTGTCTGATGCACAATCTCCACTAGCTTGTTTAAATTTATATTTTGATCGTGCTAAAAAAATGGGGAAGCAAGGTCAAAGTAGAAGTATCATTTCTTCTAGTGGGGTTTATTGAAAGCTTTCTTCAGATGATCTAATTCAGCACTTCCATTTCTAATAAATATAAGATGGTGAAGATTTTATGCTTATCAATTCATGTCCTCCATAGGTGTAAAATAACACATCAGATTTGTTTCATAATCAAAATGCAATAGTTTTGGTTTCCACTGTAAGATAAATTTTTTCATTATATCTCTTTTGCAGGTATGCTTACATCTATGACAAAAATGGTACAGAAATTCATTGTCTCAAGGTAGGAAATATGTTCTTGGTAAAATCATTTCATTTTGATGTCTATGATTGTTCATTTTCTCCTTTCAGGTCTCTACTACAAATGATTGCTTTTTACATGAACTTAATGCATTGATCAAATTTTGCAGGAACATACAGACCCTTTAAAACTTGAATTTCTACCCAAACACTTCCTTTTGGCATCTATAAGTAAATCTGGTGTTCTTCGATATCAGGACACAAGTACTGGCAATTTGATTGCCAGTCTCAGAACACGACTAGGTCGGTGTGTCACAATGCGTATGAATCCCCATAATGCTGTGCTAGGATTGGGCCATAACAATGGCACAGTTACAATGTGGAGCCCCAATATGAGCACTCCGCTGGTCAGTACACTCTGCCATCATGGTCCTGTTACAGCACTGGCATTTGATTTGCAAGGGCATCAAATGGTGACAGCAGGTACTGATGGAAGACTACGTGTCTGGGATTTGAGAAAATTTTCACCTCTACATAGCTATTCTTGTCATGCAAAAAGTGTGGACATCAGCCAAAAAGGCTTACTGGCTGTGGGATGTGAATCACTAATTGAAATTTGGAAGGATGCATTAGTGACTAGGCAGAGCAAGCCATATTTGAGACACCGGTTGGCAAAAGGATCACAGGTGCAAGACATTGGATTCTGCCCATATGAAGATGTGCTTGCTATTGGACATGCTACAGGGATATCCTCCATTCTTGTGCCTGGGTCAGGGGAGCCAAACTTTGATACATTTGTTGCAAATCCATTTGAAACAGTGAAGCAGCGACGTGAAAAAGAGGTTCACTCACTCCTTGATAAATTGCAGCCAGAAATGATTATGTTAGACCCAGAAAGTATTGGTGCTGTACGACGTACACAAAGAGAGAACATTAAATTTAAGAGTGAGAAGGCCAAGGAAGCTGACATGCAAGCAGCCATTGCTGCTGGTAAAAGTGTTATTTTGAAGAAGAAAACAAAAGGGAGGAACAAACCAAGCAAACGACATAAGAAAAAGCAGGAAAACATTATCAGAGCAAAAAGACCACTTGTTGATGAAAAGTTGAAGAACGAACGAGCTAATAAAAGGCCGAAGATCAGTGATTTAGATCTGCCTAAAGCTCTTGAGCGTTTTGTTCGCAAGTGAACTTTGGAGTTTGGTTGTATGCTAAATTTTTTCTCTGCCATTGTTGTTGCTACAGTGCATGATCTCAGATTAGGTAGATTGGCATGAAGGCAATGTAGTTCCTGAATTATTTGCATAACAAAATTTTCTGGCAGCTGTAACGCTGCCTGCAAATAGCAGTATTTAATCTGGTGAAGTCTAGGTTGAGAATGTAAAATTTAAACTAAACTAAAACAATTTTTATTTGTAATGGACAAAGGTTACGAGTTTTACATTTCTGAGCTCTTAACTAAACAAAATGATTCGGCTTAACCCTATGGTAAAATGGCTGTCACTTTAGTGGCATGCCTGTACTAGTTTTTGAATGCAATGAACATGTAATGTTATGAGAGATTTTCATATGATTCAAACTGTCTCTTGTAGAATGAATTAATTGGATCCAATTTTTATCCATCAGTATTTTGATAAAGTGCTACAACACATTATGTTCCATGATGTTTGATATAGAAGTGTATCCTTATCAGTTCTCTCTATCCCTTTGAATTCTCATATGCTATCAAGCTGTCATCACTTTCTTCCTTCCCTTGTACTATTGTGGTTTCATTATTGTAGGGATCTTGTTGATAGTTTTACCACTTGTCCATATAAATCAATATTTCTTATCTTTCAATTCAGATATACTCTTTCAACTCTGCTTAATGTACCAGTCTTTGTTGGATTGGAGACCTGCCTCATTTGATTTTCATGATGAAATGCCATGTCATACCTTGGACAAGGGTGCCCACAATCATTGCTTCATTACATTTTCATGCTTCTGTTGTTATTCTCAACATTATCAAAACATTCGAGACTAGAAATTCCATTGCGACGAAACAATGAGAAATTATAAAAACCAACAATGATGTATAGTCTGATCTTTTCCTATTTGATATTTCTCTTTGGGGTTTTGACTCTTCTTGAGTGTCCATTATAAGGATCTGCTATTTATGATTGATCTGCTCACATGATAGTCTTGGTGGTTTTCACCATGCTTTTGATATCATTACTGTCTCATATCCATTGGGCATATCAGCTTGCTCTACTGGTTTGTGTCTATCCTTCATCATACATTTGCCCTCCTAACATGATTGGCGTGCCTTATCTTTCACTGCAAGCTGCCTTTCTATCTCTATCTTTTGCTGATGCTTGACAATGAGTTCATTGTCCTCATTATCCACTTTGCACAACATTTGAAGCTCGGAGGGTGCTCTTCTTAGCAGTCTTCATGGTGCCTTGGACCTTACCCTTATGATGACTTTCCTAGATTTATTACCATTACCATTTAGATTGTGTTTACCTTTTAGGAAATTCATTAATTCTGCCCTTTTTATGTTTCTACGAGTCTTGTTATTCCTTGACTATGATGCATGCTTTTGCATGACCTTAGCTGATGTCTTTTGTCCTCTTATGTATGGTTCTTATACCTACTACTCATACCATGTTCTTTACCTTAATATTCTCTTCCAAAGGTCTAATATGGGTGCTTTCAGTGAAGTTTGCTACTTATCAATACTATGTTCCTTTTTCTGATATCATTTGTCAACCTTTTAGGTATTTTATCTTGTTTCCTCTGTCACTAGCGCCTCAATCATGACAGATTAGGTGCTCTTACCAGCAGTATGTGCCACTTATCATTTTCCAAACTTCTAGTATGTCATCCTATTTCTTCTATAACTAGCACCTCAATCATGAAAATCTAGATGCTCTTACCAGCAGTTTGTGCCACTTTTTAACCATCTTGGGTGTCTATTATCTGTCATTGTTGTCCATACACAATGATTGGCTTTATGTTGCTCCTTACTATCTGAGCCTTTTGCCAAAGATGTGTATGTCTTCATGGGATTATAGTTTGTACTTGACTACATTTTCTTTGGCATCCCTTCAACTTCTTACGACTACTGGTCTACTACACCTATGACAGGAGTTGCCTTTTGTTCTTAATTCTTGTCAAAGCACTGCACTCAGTTCTGCCGTACCCCGCTCCTTGTTAAATGCTTAAGACCTTCAAACTCTCTTTCTTGTCAACTCCATGAGCTTTTAGACTTTCTGCTTATTGTCTTCTTTTCTTGCAAGCACTACTTGAAAAGCCACTCTCTTTAAAAACTATTTGGAAAATGTAAGTAATACAAACTTTCTTGTTATGACAAGATGCAACAACATGCGTGAAATCACTCGTACGAAATTCTTGCAAAAAGAGCTTATGCATTTGCTAGTCTTGAGCAAAGACAGTTTCAGGTACTCACAAAATCTCTTACAAATACCATGTAACTATGCAGAAGGCAGTGGTCTCCCTAACTAAGATCCCTTGCATGACAGAGTTATTCACACCTCTTGCAGTTCTATAGACAAAATCTCTAAGATTTGGGAATACTCAACCCCACAAGGATTATACAAAAGATGAAGCTTTCATCGTGATAGATCTTTGGCTTTAATTATACTGTACATTGCTAACCCTTTCATAGATTTTTATAAACTATGTTTATGTCTTCCTAGCCACGTGAGAGGATACTCCAACAAATATTCATGCACTATGATACGAGATTCTTGCAATGCAATCAATTTATATTCTTTCTGCTTCATGCCATCTTGGAGGAAACTTCTTGGTTATGCATGCCAAGTTGGTGTAGTAGTGGGCTAGATGACCTCCCACAAAAGCCTAAATGTTTCACCTCCCTAATCAGTTCCTAGTCCATTATCATGAGAAAGATTCTTATGAACTTAAATATAGTTAATGGGCTTGACTCAAAAATTACAAACTACAGTCCTTTTACCTATTTTTGTGACCATCAGATCACTATCACAAGTAAATCTTTTGCTAAGGAAACAAAAGGCTCTTAAGTTAAATTTCCTTTACAAAATGATCAAGAGAATCACCTCCTGCATTCTGGAAGAAACACAGTTTCCTGGATAATGATTTCAGGATGTCTGCAGAAGGGCTGTGCTGACAAAGTCCTGAGGCATTTTCATAGAATGAAACTGGAAGACACAATTCCAGACTACAAAAGTTTTACCTCTGTGCTTCCGATGTGTGCCAATTTTCCTAGCATGGAACTGGGTATGAATATACATGAACAAATAAGTCAGAGTTGAGTTCAGGGTAATTTGGCTGTGAGTAGTTCCCTTGTTCATTTGTATGCAAAATGTGGGAAAGTAGTAGTAGTTAGCATTGCATAATCACTATTCTAAACTTTGAAAGAATCTTTGATAAAATTGATATGAAGTTTGAGAGCTCAACAACAAACATCCAAGAATTCAAGGGAAGGAAAACAATGGAATCAAGCTGCTAAGAGTAGGTATAAAGATAAACTTGTTTATTTTTACTTGCTTATTCATATTTCACTGTCTGTGCATGTTAAGTAGACGTTTTAACTAATTAGGAAGTTAATTATATAGATAAAGATATTAGTTGCATATAGTAACCTTTTGTAAATGTTCCTAACATTTTGAATCGTCTTGATTTTTATTGCGATAGCTATGACCACTGCAAAATATTTTTGTGTTCTCTTTAGAACTCTTACTTAATATATTTTAATAAATTTTTCCCTAAATAAGAGAAAAGTCATCTTCTGAGGTTCAACAAATTCATTTGATGGAAGAAGATTTGAAAAATGTTAGCCAACCGTATGTAATGAATAAAATATTATCAATGTATTAAAACACATGCAAGTTGGTATTTTGGTATTTTTAGTTTGTTTTTATTTTTCAGTTTAGGAGTAGTTTGAAGAAATATGAAAATAATTTTTACATAAAAGTATAGTATTTATTTGCATCATTTGACTTGAAAATGCAATATTATTAGATTTCTAACTTCCAAAGGTTTATATCAGCAAAGTCATCATCCATACTTGATTTGTCCTTGCTCTTTTATCCTCTTCGCGTGACTTTACACAAAACACAAGTAAATCCTTTTGCTGCCTATTGAAGAAAGTTTCTTCCAATGTACTTGC
Organism: Cupressus sempervirens; assembly: GCA_028749045.1. Taxonomy (NCBI): domain Eukaryota; kingdom Viridiplantae; phylum Streptophyta; class Pinopsida; order Cupressales; family Cupressaceae; genus Cupressus; species Cupressus sempervirens. Next base: position 55,023,639 of record CM053791.1, read on the forward strand.
TTTTGTGATGACATTTTCATCCAAATAGGCCTATATTCTTTGAAACCAGGCTAAAAGGCTGGTGCATGAAACAAGGCGTCTTTCCTTCTTTGTCCACTTCAACTGTGAGCCTAACTTAATCCTACTCTTTAATAAATGTAATAAGCTTCCCACCAATTCGAATTACCATTTGATGAGAAGAAAGATGCAATAATGACTGCATGAAATGAATGGCGAAATTGTATAATTTCCATTTCAATTGTGAATGAATATAATTAGATTTTAAACACTTCAACTGATCGATATATCTGAGTAGTTTCGTAATTTCCTTCAATCAGTGTTTTAATAACGTTTACAATTATCTTATCTTCAATGAATGAGTTTTAATAATGTTTACAATAATCTTATCTTCTATGATTGAATGAGTGGGTCTAAATGACATGAAAGAAGGTCGCTTGCCAAAAAGATGTCTTTTGTAGCTGAGAATTGGATAGGATGTAAGCACTATCAACTGTCGAACGTTAGGTTTGATAATGGATTTTAATAGTTGGCTATGTCCCCAATTATCAGTACCTACCAATACTTGCCAATTCATAACATGGTTATGTGAGTAGTCTCCTCCCTGACTATGATACTTCGACAGGTCATGACCAACTTTTTAAAAGTCATTATCGAAGTTGCCATTGACAATTCATGCTGCTTGCCTGCTATGCAATTCAATGCTACAAACGACAACTATATAAGGAAAGATTCTCACGTTCGCGCCTTGAATTGAACTTGACAATACTTGCCAGTTGTTAATTTGTGGATTGAATCACATGGTTTCAATTACTTGACAATGAATTGTGAATCTCTTGTGCTGAAGCGAAGTATATCATTTGGGACCGTTGTTCTATTTATAGCTTTCCCCCAATGGGAAGCCCTCGTTCACTTTCAATACGGAAGAGGAGCATCCCAAAATTTTATAGTAATTTAGTTGGTAACTACTATGCAATTAGATGTCTCATATATGAAAAATGATAGAAAAGACAAGAAAATATAAATTTGTATCACATGAATACTAATAATTATGAGCACATACTATCAATATTAATAATTTCATTCAGTTATAAGCAATTGTGATCAACACTCAAAAGTATTCTTAGTCATTTAGTTATAAACAAAATTCAAGATCACATTATTATTGGATTTCACATCAACATGTATTTTGTTGAACTATTTAGAAAACCACTCCCTCTCACCTTTTCAAAAATAATGAAAATAAAATTTACAAGAGTAATTGTAGATTATGTTATGCTTTATAAGTCCACTCATGTAACACCACATGATTTATTTTTTAGATCTATAGAATACATTTTATTTAATTATGAGCACTAATGATTTGTAGTGGCAATTTTAAAATGATAACTATTGTAATGTTAGTTAAAATACTTGGCAATTATTTAGTATACGATGTCACAACTATGTGAACATGTTAAATTATTAGTTGATTTTCCATAACAGTTTCTTACTGATTAATGGTACTCATTGATTTGTTTACCTTTTCCTCTTACCTATTTTTGGCAAGACACCATAACTTATATTAAGTTTCATACCTTAAGTAAACTTTTGAGTGCACACAATAGAATAATCACCACAAATGACCTCATTTTACTCATTATTTATAATTATTATTATTTTGTTTAAGGTAAGACAAGTTTTGAAAAGGCTTTAAAGCCCTTTACAACAAATAGTTTCCAATTGCCAATAAAAAACAAGCTAGATCCAACAGTGAATCATCAATAGAACGATAGGAAAACAAAAACATAAAAAATATCAAGTCATAGACTCAAGGCAACTTATTCCAATTTTTTTAAAGGATTTTAGAACCCTCCATATTTTTATCAATCACTTCATCATCCATATTTATTACCTCGTGGATGATTTAGGACTAATCACCAAAGACTCTAGTTTGGCTTTAGGTCCTAGTTGAGGGCTCCTATAAATTAGTAGTAGTAGTTTTACCTTAATCAATCACATGGCCAACAAAACCCATATCCCCACTTGAGATGTTAGCACCTTGAAAGACAAATTTTATTTTTCTTAGAGAAACAAGCACTTTAAAGACTTGAGCTTTCTTGTTGATTATGTAGAAGCCCACCAAACTATTATGGGCCACAACCCTACTAGTAGAGATGATTGCCTTGATTTTGTTAGGCACTTATCAATAGTGTCTTCCAACATTTAAATTTTCTCCTCCCAGTCTTCACAGAATGAACATCCGTTGTGGCTACCTAAATTAAGGTAGCATTTTATTGGAGCTATCCTTTTCCAACCCCTTATTCCCAACATTTTGTAAGTCATTTAGCCTTTAATCAAATTAATCTAAAAATTAAGTTAATTGACCAACTTGTCTTGATCATCAACAAAATTTTTTAATAGCATTGGTACATGTTGCCAGACTTTCAGTCCATCCGTTATGAGCTTCTAGCTTGATGTGTTTTCCTTGCAATTATGTTCAATTTCTTCTCTAGGTAGCCCCTAGGTGGCTTTCTTCTCGTCAAACATCCTAAGGCTTTCCTTTTGTGTCCTTTCTGGGTTTTCCCTGCTCCACTTACCCTTATACCTCCATGTGGGATTCTTGTTGTTTCATTGCATTAAGGTCTTAAGCGATCTAGGTTTTGTTGGGTTGTTGTCTGAGCATCTTCTTGATGAGAAGAAAGTCCTATTTATTCTGCAATTTTTTTCCTACCTCAATTAAGAATGCTTCCTATGGATTCCAACCCATTTTGCTAGCTATCTGTCTTTGGCAAACTTAACTAAGTAAGAGTCCAAAGAACAAAACAACAATGAGATCTGCAGATATAGGTCCAATCTTTTCGTGATGAAATGACCAAGAAAAACAAAGATATAAAGCTAAGCAATTCTTAGATCGAAGTTCCGAAGTCAAAATTCAGATTTGTATAGAGAAACAAAACTTCATCCTTTCAGTTGCTCATCCCCTGGAAGCACACATCTTCTAATGGGTTTTTGAAGCAAAAGCTTTCCTAAAGAATAAGATCATATCTTGATTGTTGATGCTATCTCAGATCAAAGGCTGTGATTTAAAAATGAATAAGTTATGTTATAAAGGAGTCAATCCGGGCCCTTGATATGCATTACTAAATGATGAATCCATGGTTAGCAATTCATCTCGATGATATATAAGGAAAATTGGCCAAGGCAGAGGAAAATGTTTCTAAGCACTTCTCTCTTCGGAAAGTGAAGGTCTCAATGGTGCTTTTCCATCTAATGGAAACATTCAAGGTTCTCTTTTTGGAGGACAAGGAAGGTAAAGAATTCTAAGTGGAATATAAAGATATTCTGTAGAGATGCTAGCAAGATGCTTATGATGAAGTTAGTTGCAAAGATGTGCCCTGATAAAGGAAAATAAAGTGTTCAATGAGGAAAATTCTTTTCATGCCTTCTTCAAGCTAAAGTTGAGGAATAGGAGAAAGTCATGTGCGGAAAGGAAGGAAATAAGTGCCCAAGGTGCCGAAGGAGCATTATTCACACTACAATCCCAAATCAAAGGAAAATGCAAGGTTGCGAAAAGATAAATCTATGTTTCCTCCCTCGCACATAAGGAGTTGTGGTATGAACCCTTGTTCTAGATTCTGAAGTGAAGAGGGGAGTTTCCATTAAATCAAATTCAACTGATTCGGTAAGTGGTTAAGCTTGCTACTACATAAGATTTAAGTGAATGATATGATCATCGAATTTATGAATCATCATATGGGTGAAAGTGAAAAGTTTTAAATAGCTGTTAACCATCAAATTTATTACAAGTCCTAGTGTTACGACCATTAGTTGTGATTTATTTCATTCATGTGGTGCCAACATTCGGATTCCCACATCTATATGATTGAATTTCTCCCAAACATGGTTCATTTTTTTAATGACTATTTTATCAAACAATTTGTCCCTTTTATCAAATTATAAGCTAATGGCAATCAGACCAACATGGTATGATCGTTTGATTGGTTTGGAAAGTGAATTGAAAAACTTTGTAGATACCTCGTTCAAATTTTATGATTTAGGTGATCTGTACAAAAGGTTCAATTCTCAGAATATTCACCCAATAACCCAAAAATTGAAGGAAAGTGGATTAGTTGAAGTTGCTGGGTTCCTCATGGTCATGCAAGCACCAGAGCTGGTAAATGAATGTATCAAAAGATACAACCCGGAGACAAAGCAAATATTGCTACTCGATTAGTCCATTCTGCTTTCTATAAACAAAGCATTGATGCAATCTGCATTTGGCATCCTAGTGAAAGAAAAATACTGTGACATCAACTTCCCATCCTTTGCATTTATGTTTAATGAAAGGAAGACTTTGAGAAGAGAGGACATGCAGAGAACTTGGTTCAAGACAACTCGATCCAAAATAAGTATAATGCCAAGGATTGTTTTTGGAACCAATTTAAAAAGAGAGGTTGTGGACATCTTAACATTATTGCTAAGATTGAAAGGAAGGGAGGAGACCTTAGATTTCATCGAACATCACTTCTATTTGGTACATTCCATATGTGTTGAGGGATTGCATATTGATTGGGCCCAAATCATATGTGAAGAGCTAGCCTCATGGCTAAATTCAGCAAAAGCATTCAAGCAGTTTTTCATATCATCATATCTAATTTATGCTTTAGCCACACATCATCTATCTCCAGGTCTCTCCAGTATTGAAGACTATGATGAGAACATGAGTGTTAGTTTGTGGTCTGATTAGGGAAGTACTGTACATACTTCACAACATTTTTTTTGGGCAAATTTTTTTTGGGCCCTATTTCATTGAGAATTTTGGGCCGACATATTGTAATTAATTATAACCCTAAAGTGGCAAAAATACTTGTACAAAAGAGCTTATGGTTAGGGATTTTCATAAGGTGTGATGCGAAAATTTCTTCTTGTGGTAGCATTGAGATGTAAGGGATTACAGATTATAATCACTGGATCGTAATAATATTGGACTTGCTGTTTGGTGGACGTAGCCTAGGGATTGGGTGAACCATGTTAAATCTTGGTGTCTTGTGTTCTCTTTTGTGCAATTTATTAGTTTCTGATATTGTTTATATTTGCATGTAATTGTTATTTCTATCTGTGGTTTAATCCTAACAAGGGTGTATGAGTTCTATCCCCACCTACAACTGTAGAGGAGCTTTGAAGAATATGTAAAGGTTAATGATGCCTTTACAATGAGATTGTGCTGGGAATTGCAAGGTTTCCCTATGTGAAGGTTTTCACCTGAGGCTATATTAGCTATGAGTCAATTCATATGTTGTTTCATCCAATTCTCATCATTCTCCTACCTAAGGATTGGTGCACTTGATGGTTTCCCCAAAAGGCTTTCTAGATATCCCGAGGACAAGGTTGTTCTTGTTAAACTATGTAGACAAATACTAGAGGTGAACACCTTGTGTTCCAATGTGAAAAAGGTAGCCACGATTTCCTTCCCAATAGTGGTAGGACCTTACTCCTGTGTTTCTAGGTATCATGCCCGAAATTTGGTCAAAAGCTTTGATAGAAATATTAAATTGATTGATTATGAGGTAATAAGTTCTCAATATGACCTACTGAACTTTGTGAAAGATCATCTGAAGCTTGGACACACTCATAGACATGTCTTGGATATTGAAAATTATTGGGTCGAATGTTATGATGAATACTAGACTAGGGAGAGGTATTGGTCCAGACTAACAATAAATGAAATGAAATTGTATATTTTTTGTTGATGTTTTTGATCTTGTAGATGATGGCTCCTACATGCATCCTTAACCTATGAGAAAGTCAAGAAGACCCCCATTGTGTCAACTCCACTTGAAGGTCTTGTAATTGACACAATGGAAGTCTTGATGCATGAAATCATCAAAAGGATGGACAAGTGGGTGGAATGGACCAGAGTGAGAAAGAAAAGAACTAGAAGTGCAAGCTCTATTCGTGGAGTAGCTTTCATAAAAACTCAATCAATTGCTGCTATGTCCATGATTGCTACCACTTCAACATCAGTTGGTCCAACACATTCTATTGGTGGAGGAGACTAACCTCCTGAAAAGAATGTCCAAATTACTCCAACCCATGGAGGAGGATCTTTTCTAGACATGAGAATGGTTGGAGATGATGAGACAAACAAAGAGAAGGAGTGGGAGAAGTTAGTAGTTAAGCCCTCCTCCCCTGTGTAAATCATCTACCTAGACGGTGAAAATAACCCCCTTGATGGTAAAGAGAAAGATGCATCTTAGCAAGGTGAAACTCTAGCCTTCTCAATGACCAAGGTAACTGCTTTTACTACTGCCACCCAGAGTGAGAAGACCATCCCAGTGGTGAGGAATCTCTTCTATCTAATAAACCTATAGTCAACACTCAATGTCCTTTCAACTTAGTCTTGGTTAAAAGAGACCATTGATAGAAAGAAGAGGAGATGTGAGGGGAGTGCTCCATTTAAAGACATTATCATGCAAGCAACTCATTCCCAACCCATGTCAAAGAAAGAAAAGAAGAAGAAGACCATTGCACCATTAGTAATAAACTCAACTACTAGTCATATGCTAGTAGAGATTGCAAAACCTCAGAAGGAGGGAAAGTTTCATGAGTTGAATCCAAATGATGTTCAAATCAAAACTATTGACTTGGGAATTCCAATGCATGACTCTATGGTCAACATCTAGAAATCAACTAATACAAAGATAGAAGATAAACTAGAGGAGTTAAGACCTGAGAAAGAGGTATTGAAGGCCTCAAAAAGAGAATTGATGGATTACATTAGAGCTACACTTGGAAGCACACCTTCAAGTATATTTGATTCAAGTGTAGAGGAGAAAAAGAACCTATGGCTTAAGCTACAACAAGAGAGGCAATTTGGTGAATTGGCCATGCCTAGATAGATGAACTCAAGGCCCAAGGTCCTCCCCTCATACATAATCTTGGAAATCTATTGTTAGACACAGATAGATTGAGATAAGTAGTGTCAAAGCACCAAGACTCAATCAAGAAGGAATCAAAAAGCTTAACGGAGCAATTGGCTTTGTTACAAGAGGTGATTGGCGTGAAGACCAATGCCGCTATGAATCATGGGATACTTAAATCCAAAAAAGAGCCATTGCTTCATTGGAAGAAATCTTTGGAATTTAAATATGAGAGTTGGGTGAAGTTTGAGAGTGAATTGAAGCACATCTGTGATTTGGTACACAAGGAAATTGATAAAATATTTGAATATTTAAAGGTCCAACATACTGAATCTTATGTCACCAATAATCATCAGACAGTAAATATTGAGAAAATGAAGACTAAGTTTCTTGCATTCATTAAAGAAACTTCTAATCTAGCAAACTTCCAAGTGGTAAAGCTTTCAAAACTCACAGCAGTGGACTGCATCCTAAAACGTGCAATAGAGAAGTTGAAATCAAAGATTTCTAGAGTGGAGGATCTAACATAAATGCATGACTATTGGATGGTTAGAGTTGACAACATCCTTATTCCCAATTTCATGGAGTTGAAGAATGTAATTGAAGCAATGAAGGCCTATAGAGCTAAGTCCGTAACTCCGAAGAAGAACTGATGCTCTATCAAAAGCTTTACATACATCCTCCTAGTAATGTGACAAGTGTTCCCCTCTCCCTCTCTCTATCATTGATAATGTAGCCATATGTGGCATTCTTCTTATAGGCTTGGACTTTGTAACATATGATAACCCAATCAATCCTATTTTTCGCATTCATCTATCCAGAGATTCTCTTTGATGTAATCATTAAATGTAACTGGCTATTTCTTAGAGGCCCTATAAATGTAACTTTTTGAAGTGTGAATAGGATCAACAAATTATTATGTGGGAAAACCCCTATAGATGGGACTACTGTGTGAGACTGTACATCTGGATTTTAATCTTGTTGTTCATTTGAGTCTTGTATTCTGCTTGGAATGAAATATGTTGTTAATGAGAACTATAAGATTGCAAATAAACTAGGTTTTGTTTCCTTCTTTTCAGAAATTGTAAGCTTTACTTTCCTCATTTACAACATTATCTCGATTCCTCTATTCTGTGCAAGTTAGTTCATATGCATTTCATTGCTATATGAGAAGTCTGGATTTTGGTTAATGAAAGGGACTGAATGAGAAACCATCTGAATATTGTCAAATTTTAGTAACTAGTGTAATCTAGGTGTTGTCTAGTTGACCATACTTTCTCTTCTTATGCAGTGTACATTGGTAGATAGTTTTGTATTGTTACATCTTGCATTCAAAGGTTAGAATATATTACATTTTCGATGTTAGATGAGCTTAATAATGACTTACATTCATATATGTGGAATAATATGAAATTGGCCTAGATTTCTTGAAGTGTTAGGTAATCTGGTTATAACTCTTCTTCTCTCTGGTTAAGAGCATACCCCAAATTAGCTAATCTACTAAAAACAAATTCTTTGCAAATATTTGCACCATAAGGAAGTTGTACCTTTCAATTTAGGGGTCTCTGATAGATTACTACATAGACCCATTATGTTGTTAACTATTTTTGTCTACCATCACTTGGGCATATTAAGAGTCAAGCTATAAACCAAAATCTAAGGAAGAAAAACTATTAACCAACTATACATCAATTAACTTGTTTAGATGAGCTTCATTGAAATCTATAGCTATATCCACATGGAGACCAATATGTAAATCACCCTCAAATTCCTTAAGAATCACATTGTCAAAGTGAAAACTACCAACTTGATCATCCTCCTCTAAATTCACTAGTAACTTCTTCACGATGGGATCATCCATGTAAGGTTGGGTTAAATTTTATTGCACCATTTTAGCTTCTAAATCCCCCACTAACCCTTTTTACCTTTTCCGCAATTAACCCTTCTTTCTATTTCAATCCTTGGATAATCCTCCTACTTTGAAAGTGATTCCTTTCTAATTGTCAACCCTCACTAGGCTACAAGTATGGGAAGAAAGGTCATACTCTAGATTTTCCTAAGGATTCAAACCAAGGGGGACATAGTCTTCACCATCTCAATCAATCTCATAGTCATTAGATTAGGAGGGATTATAACTTTTATTGCTAGATTTTTTCTTTCCCTTCCTTTTTGAATTATTCATGTTTTTAATGTAGAAAAAAGTTTCCTCATCTATAAGGGCACCCTCCAAAATAAGTGAGCATGTGAGGAAAAAAATTCAAAGAACATTAAATTTTGCACTTAGTTGGTAGGGCTATGATTTAGCATACTCCAAAATGAGAAGGATAAGGCCCCCATGGAGGATATGTGAGTTGGAATTCTTTCTATGATCATTAGGGCCAATGAAAAGTGAAAATTTGTACCAAATGGAAAAGATTCAACACAATTGTGTCAACAATAATTAAACAAAACTAAATGGAACCCAAAGAGACTTCTAAAGCACTTATCAATGGTGAAATAACTCATAATATCTTTTGTAGTTGCTAAACCTAAAGGGGTTTGTTGGTTAACAAGTTGTCTTCCTTATCTTTTTGGTTTATACCTTGACTCTTAAACTACCTATTTTTGGTTTATACCTTGACTCTTAAACTACCTAATAGCTTATGGAGGACAAATAACTTAACAAAAGAATGGGTCAGTGTAGTAACCTATTAAAGACCCCTAAATTGAAAGGTACAACTCCCTTTTGAATGCAAGATTTTCAATGAAATTTTCTTTTCAGGTTTTGGGGGTATGCTCTTAACTAGAGAGAAGAAGAGGCAAATACCAGATTGCTCAACACTTTAAACAACCTAGGAAAGTGAAAATGGGGACTAAATCATAACATGCAATCTATTCTGATTTTAATGCAAGAAATGAAAACATGCATTACCAACTACAACAACAAGAGAAAAGGAAAGGATGGTAGAATGGATAATTCTTGGATTACAATGTTAACTAATTTTTTGACAATACCCAAATTTTCTACCTCTCAGCTACTCCATTGACCAATTTATGACCTCCTCATACAACGAACTACACTACACACACAAACTATGATGTACAATATAAAGAACAAAAAGGCACGTATGCTGAAGAAAGCAAGGCATACAATCTATTGAATGAAGGAAATAAAGCCAAGTTCATTTGCATTCATTAAATTTTCAACAATAGCACATTCATTCCACATACTATACTGGAACTAAATGAACAACAAACTTAAAATTCAACTTAGAGTCACACACATTAGTCCCATCTATAGGGATTCGCCCAAAATTAATTTTACCAATCTTATTAACTTCTCAAAAGGTTACATATATAGGCCTTATCAAAATGGACAGTTACACTAGAGGATTGCATAACAGAGAATCTTTGAATAAAATAAGCTAAAAATAGGACAAGCTTGAATCATTGTCATTTATAGAGACTGACAAAATGCCATGAATGGCTACAAAAAGAAAGAAGAGAGAGAATGAAACATGTCTGGAAGACCATCAAAACATCATGCCTTCTTAGAAGTAACTACTTTGGCTATGTAAGCTTTCATAATGTTAGTTACTTTTTCCAGTTCCTCGACACTTGTAATGATGATGTTGTTAGGTCAAATCATCTAGTAGTCATGCATCTTAGTCAATTTATCAATTCTAGTGACCTTTGACTGGAACTTTTCTGAAGCTCTTCTTATGATTGAATCTGTAGATGAGAGTTCTTGAATCTTTGACATTTGGAAGTTGAGTGGTTCAACAAGTTTGTCAAAAAATGCCAAGAATTTTGACTTCATTCTCTCAACATCTACAAGTTTACCATTTGCAAACACCTAGGACTCTATGTGCAATATCTTCATATATTCAAATAATTTTTCAATGAACTTCTACACTAGGTCATGTACATCCTTGAGATCATTTGTAGACCTCATAGAGATCTCTATAATAAACTCCAAGGATTGTTTCCAATGAAATAATGACTTCTTTCCCTTCTTGAGGATCCCATGGGTAATGGCAACATTGGTTTTCATGTCAGTTGGGCCAACTGCTCTGCTAGTCCGTCTAATACATTTTGTATGGTGGTCTGATGATTGGAAGCTTCCTCCCTTATCTTGTGAGCATCTAACACTAGACTTCCCAAATTTTCAATTAATGGGGGACCTTGAGCCTTCATTTGGTCTACCCATGTTTGACCAATTTGCCCGAATTGCCTCTCTTATTGTAGTTTTAGGAGTAGATTTTTATTCTCCTCTACATTTGGGTCAAATTGTTTTGATGAATGCTCTTGAGTGCAAACCCAATATACTCCATCAATTCTCTGTTCGAGGCCTTTAGGACCTCCTTTTCTACTCTAAGATCTTCCAACCTATCTTCAATCTTCTCATTGGCGAACTTCCATATGTTCACCATGGAGTTGTGAAAATGGATACCAAGATCCACCATTATGATCCATAATTCATCTTTGGAAAGGTCATGGTATTTTCCTTCCTTTTGTGGCTTAGAAATCTCTACCATTATGTGGCCATTAGTTGAATCAATGGCCAATGCAACAATTATTTTTTGCTTCTTCATTTTCTTGGATGACTAAGATGAGGTGTCTTGTGTGATCAAGTCCTTTGATGAAGCCACTTCTTCATATCTCCTCTTCTCCCTATCATTGGTGTCCTCAAGCCATGACTCAGTAGAGAGAACATTGATAGAAAATTGCAAGCTAGTTGGATTGAATGGCTTCCTCAATACTAGGGGAGTTTTGTTTGCTATGGGAAGTAGCAGGGAAGGAAACAACCTTAGTTACTGAGAGGGCCAAGGTAGAAATTAGATAGGAGGACATGTAAAATTGTCTAAATCCTCTGGCCGAATTCATCCATGAGGCAATCTCATCGCAAATAATCTACAGCCAGTCAATCTGCATATCCTTAGCACATATAGCTTGCACTAGGAAGAAATGATGCTTGATGAAATCTAAGATCTCCTCTTTTCCTTTTATTTTGAGCAGCAGAGAAAGAATATCTACTATCTCTCTTTTTGAATTTGTGTCGAACAAGGTCTTGGGCATTTTTCTCTTCTTTGAGTGAGTAGCCTGGAATGACATCCTCTACATGTCTTCCTATCTTCTTGTCTTATTCTCATTGAACATAGACACAGAAGAGACAAAGTCAATATCACAATACTTCTCTTTTTATAGGAATGCTAAACACATACTACATCAATGCCTAGTTGATTGAGATGAAGATGGATCAATCAGAAAACAAAATCTACCTTATTTATGGGTCATATCTCTTAATACATTCCCTTACAAACTCCTATACATGTATTTCCATTGGAAAACCAACTGCCTCAACTAGTCCGCTCTCTTTAAGCTTTTGAGTGATCAGGTGAATTGGCTGAGAATTGAGTCTCCTATGGAGATCACCCAAATTGTAAAATTTAAATGATCTATTGGTTAACTCCTTCAACTCACTCTCCATGCCTATTAACTTATCATAACTAGCAACTCTGATTGCCATTCGTTATGATTGCACAGGATATAGTTCTCAATAAATACCCATTTTAATATGCTTGAAGGAATCAATTTCAAGAAATTCTGATGAAGTAGGAATATGAATTAGAAATTTGGTTCCACATGAAAAAAATTAAGTTTGGTCAACAATTATAATAGTAGGATTTACATAAAATGTCATGATCAACGACTAGTTAAACTTTCTGTTTACTTGCACATAGAAACTTGTATTTCTAGAAGCTTAATACTTTACTTAGAGTAAAGTGATATTACTAAAAATCACTTAGGAGTGCCTTATTTTTCTTCAGAATCTGAAATGCAAAAATACTTGACAATATCAACATATGCGAGGGAGAGAGAGAAACTTATCTTTTCGGCAAACCCACTTTTCTTCTATTCAAAATCGTAGAGTGGGTAGTGATCCTTCGTTTGCTTGCGCACTTCATTCTTTCACTTTTTTCCTTAAGCATTTAACACTTCCTTTCCTTTATATCAGGGTCACATTCTCACTATTAACTTTGCTGGAATTATCTTTTGAGCATCTTCGAAGAATATCACACTTTAAGGTGGCTTGTCTTTCCATTTTCAAAGTTTTTAGAGAAGTGGTCCTTTTCATTACCTGGGGACAGAAACCCCCTCTGAGCAACATTTTTTGGAACAAAGTAAACCAACAACACTTACCCTTTAACCTTAATCTGATTACTTCAAAGCTAGATCTCGAGCATGCCTCACTAATTAAGAGCTCGAAACAATTCATTCAACATCATTTTTTTAATGCTTGTATGTAAAGGATTGGATATCACATAAATCATTATAGCTTGGGAAGCAGAACAAAATACATTCGCTTCCATTAGTGTGCAGTGGAAAACTCATAGAACCACTTTTTCTTGTGAAAGTAGATTTTACCTCTGCAACATGAATGGGATTCTTCCTAACTTTAATCCACGGCTTTGTGGGTCTTTCTATCATGACATAATCATAAACATGGCTTGCTAATTACTGCCATGACTTCATTCTTTGAATACACACTTGATTAAGTTCACCAAAGGAGAAAACTAGCTTGATTGTTTGGAATTTGTAGGAAAAAGGATGTTGGGGAAATATAGTAGATGGTTAAACATGGATAACCTACTTCTCATCAGGAAGATGCCCAAACATATCCAAACCATACCTAGATCACCTAGACCCCTGGTGCACCTAAAAAATGTAAAACCCACATAGAATGATGGGTAAAGGTAATGCAAGGATACCCGTAAAATATCGAATGTGAGGTACTCAAAAAGATGAGAAGTAAGTAACCTAAAGGATACTTAGAGATCACACTTGAACACAAACTCACTTAAATACCGATGATTTTCAAGTTTTACAAGGTAGGACTAAAACTTGGAAATAGGGTTTTATGGCATCATGATTACAACTACTTGCCTAAATATTCTTCACCTTTTCATACTAATCATCCTTTAAGAATAGATAAAGTGCCCATGCATATGAATTTTTGTCACTATTAAATTTATTTCATTTCACAAAAAGTCCCAACACCTCCACAAGGAAATCCTTTGACATTGTGAGCTCCACCTTGTACACCAATAATATATTATTTCTCCATCCATTTATGAGTTCCTTTGTGATGAGTGGATTATATCCACATATTTTATCCTTTGACATGAGTAACCCCACCAATAAAGAATTTTCAACATATAATAGGGTTTTTCTTTCATTTCCTACAAGATTCTAGTATTCAATTATTTTGTCCCCATCCATGATATGTAGGAGACTACCCTCAATAAGGGAAGGTGCAAATAAATACAACAAAAGAGATCCAAAAAGCTCCATGGTAAAAAATATGGGATAAACCAATCTCAAATAACCCACAAAGCATGGGAAATTAAATATGGCAAGGCAAATAGAAATAATTAGCAATATAGGCATTGACAACATGCCCAAATTGGGAGGATAAAAGTGAGATCACATGTGATTGAAGGGAAATGTCATATAAGACCCTAGTACCAATGAAAAGACATAGGGAATAAATATAAATTATGCAATATAAATATGCCACCTTATCAAGCATGAGTATGATTACGTAATAAATTTCTAATTTTAATGGGAATGGGATCATTGACCCCCCACCAAGAAATTGAGTCTTTCCAACCCCTGTAGATATGTGAAATAATTTACTTAGATGCTATGGAGTGGTCATATTAAGAAATTTAAAATAATGTCTTGGACAAGCCAACTGAGCTTCTGGGCCCATCTCAAGTGGTTAACAATGTTTGGAGAATCACATTAAAGCCACACCTTTCTAAGACATTTAGTAAGGGCTTCAATGTAGGTTAATTATCTTTGGAAAATAAGTTTTTCTAGTTTCCTAATGGGAAGACCACTAACAAAAAAAGAAAAACATTAACTATCATTGTGATCACTATTCACTATCCACTCTCCACATATTGTACTGCCTCAGTTATCCTTGGTCACTTAATCTATGTTAAATACAAGCCAAACTCTACGAGGAGCTTTTCACAATGCATTATCTCTAGTCTATTCTAAATTATAGATAGGATAAGAAATATGACACCAAAGGCACCAATTCATAGCCACCTTTTTTTCATACTCTGAACTACCACCTAGGGACTAGACTAGGGAAAACTAGCAAGACTAACCATTAAATTTACCTTGATTGCCTAATGGATCTTAAAAAATAGCTTCTTGGTAGGATAGGATAAATCTCTAAAATTTCTATTGTTCTTTCATTTCATAACCCCTAAGCAATATGTAGTATAATAAGAAACTAGAAGAGGCAAGGAGGGGTTTCTACCTTGCAACAACCATTGAGTCCATCCCTCATAAAAATGTATCCAAGAAAACCCAAAATGAATTTGAAGTTTAAAAAAAAGCATGTCCCAAGCTCCAACATGTACTTATAGTCAAAGAGAATATAAAAATAACTTTTAGCTGGTTCTTCACACAAAAACATCTCTTGGGTATGAGAAATCCCCTTTTGCAAAGATTGTTGATTGTAAGAATCTTATTCTATATTAACTTTTATAAGATCCTAATATAATTATTTTATTACTTGACATTGTCTCAAAATTATATATTTTTAAAATTATATTTTATTTAATATTTGATGCAATACTATCTAAGTACAAGCCACCATGTGTCCCTTGCAATATTTGCATTTTTTTTCTATTTTACTTGAAAAATCTTTTCATAAAAGGATTTATAGAATCCTTATGATTCAAGTGTGATTAAAATTTATTAAGTTTCACAATTACAAAATTTTGTCTTATTACTAGATATTATAAGTTTAGATTTTTTTAACCCACTCCAAGGTTTCATATTGTTTACTCAGTTTTATTTTTACGAATTTTTATTCAAATCTTTACTAAGTATGAAAACTATAAATTTTTGATATCAAAATAGATATATTAAGCTTCATAAATTTGAGTCTAGATCTAATGAAGTGATGTATCTTGGATACTCAACTAGAAGCATGTCTAGAAAGATTATTAAAAATGCACATTTAACTAGTTGATGAAAATTTACATCAAAATACATATAGGCCTAAAGACTATGGTTAAGATAATCTTTGGTGTTTACATGAAGAAAATGGAGAAAAAAATGAGAACCCTAAAACCCTTGTTAAATAGGACGACAAAGAATTATTTAAAAGATCAAATAATTGAAGAAAAAAATGAAGGTGCACAAACTAAAATAAAAGTTAAAGAGTTGAGAAGAAACATGAACAAGTTAACTTGTGTTTACTCTCAAATATATAACCGAGAACCATCAATGATGCAAGAAATAAATAAATTTGAATTGTACTAATGGAAGAAATCAATCAAATTAAGAAAAATCAAACTCAATAATTGGCTCCGACACTTGCTAATAAGAGTGCATGATAGGAACAAAATGGGTACTTGGAAACAAGTTGAATGAAGATGAGGATAATTTAAGGAAAAAAAGAAATTTTGGTTTGCAAGGCCCTTATCAAGTGGAAGGTAAATATTTTGGAAATAGTTTCACTCTGGTTACCAAAACACCACATCTTTCTCTATCTTTTTATGTTAACAAAAAATTCATGGTATATTAAATGGATTCCAAATATCTCTTTTTGAATGGTGTAGATCATAATTACATAAACAAAGTACTTAAGGTAGTTGTTAGGAAAACTTATGTACCAAGAGTTACGATGGTTGGTTCTCATAAGCAATCAGAGCACTATATGTAGGGATCATTTGGATATGGAAGGGGATGGTGTTGGAGAGAATATTAGTAATTTATGGCAATATCGTATTCTTGGTATGATAAATAAAGTGATAATTTCCATCTCTGTATAATGTGTATGTTTTGGTAACTGGTATAATTGTTATGATCACGTTGTATCTAGTTTCTTGTACAACTTCTGTACTTGGAGTGATAACCTCTCCAAGATGGCATATAGACACTTCCATATTTGGTGGGTAAACACTTCCATAAATGGCATAGAACCACTTCCATATCTAACATATAACCACTTTCATATCTCGCATAGAACTCCTTCCATATCTGGCATATAATTACTACTTCCATATTTGACATGGTACTCTATCACATCTAGTAGATAACATTTCTGGCATTGTTGCCTAAGTACAAACATGAGCTCTAAGTAGACCCAAGGAAAATATGGAAGTATAATGGGTTTATTTTTAACCAAAAAATAATGATAGCTGATAGTGACATTGAGAAAGAAGAAGTTACCAGAAAGGATCAACTGATGCAAGATTTTGTTCAGATGTGGGATGAGGTGATAAACTAGTATGCACTATAGGAGGTGAAGCAGAGGGCTCTCCCCATTGATATGGTGATGAACTCACGGTGAATGAAGATATGCACGATCTCATTGAAAGTCTTCTAAGGTTTCTCACACGAAGGCTAGTCAAAGGGGAAGAACAAAGAGAGGCTATCCAAAGGGGGCATATAAGGCATAAAGTACTACAACAATTTTATGAGAGGAACCATAGGGAAGAGGACCCTAGAGACATATGCCACCATAGAATATAACACACATCATGGGAAGAATGAAAGTGTCCCAGGAACCACATATAAGGATGCATCCAATAGAGTGATGGATATTGAGAATGAAAACAAAAAAACTAGGAACACAAAAAGGTTGAGTGATGACAATAGTAATGAAGAAAGAGAGGGAGAATCAAGTACAATTAAAGAACTTATAAAGACATGATGTAGATAATGGAAGAAATAAAAAAGAGAAAAATAAATCAAAGAGGATAGAGAACTGTGGTGTACCAAATGCCAAAGAAAAGAGCACACCAAAAACAACTATCCAAAGAAATCATTTCATGACATCTACCAAGTTACTAGACATTCCCTTAAGATAATATTTGTACAACTTGGAGGTATGAAGAACATAAGTACTTCTAACTATGGAACATGCCACACCACCCAAAAAAAATATGATTCCTCTCTAGGGTATAAGAATAATAAACGAGGGGGCAATAATGAAAACAATTGTTGGAAAATGAAGATGGGGTAACTGAGAGGGGAGGGGTGAATCAGTTACCACAAAAACAAATTCAACAGTCCCAAAGATGCCTTAAACTTAGTTGCTGCTGCTACTCGGTAAACACATAAATTACTGCTTAAAACTTGATAGATGTTTAGTTAATTTATTAAGCATTTACTGAAATAAGCGACCATGCAAAAGAAAGTAATCATGAACACAGTAGACACCAGATTTACGTGGAAACCCAATATGGGAAAAACCACCAGCAACTAGTCACCAATTTTCACTCTTCTGAAGTGAGCCCTGTTAGGAGCCAACCCTGTTAAAGGTTACAAAACACACTGTTAGGTGTGACCCTGTTAGAGGATTTAATCACCCTGTTAGGAGTGGCCTTGTAAGAGGTCTTTAGAACAATTCAACTGAATTGCCACCCTGTTAAAGGATTTATGGAATGGCTGTTAAACCAACTCTGTTAGGAGATTTTGGAATCACTGTTACAATGGTTAGAAAGCAACAATGAATGATCTGAAAATACATGCAACTTATCTTGCTGAATACAGATCTCAGTTTAGCTCCACAAGATCCTTACTGATTAAATATATCTTTGCAGCTCCAAGATTTCCCTCTGCTCAACTCTGCTTAGGCACACACAAGTCTCTTCCTTGCACTTCCTTGCACTATCCGTATACACTCTCTATTCCACACTTTTCCGCATCTTGAGCACCTCTTTATATACTATACATAATACCAGGTCAGCCCAACCAACTTGACAAAACATATTCCAAAGTCGGCTTGAACTAACAATCAAAACAAAATTCTTCACTGGCCGATGCTGCTCGGTCAATACAGAACAAAAACAAAACTGCTTCCTGTGTTAACTGGCAGAACTTGGTAAAAACTACAATTATCGAGAAATTCGGTAAACCTGCCACTTCCTTTGGAAACCGACTAGACTCGGTAAAAGCTGTCTTCGACTACCAAGTGAGCTCGGTGAAAACTAATCTTTCCTTAGCTTACCATGCGAACTCGGTTAACACTAACTCACCGTGTGACATACAGGAACGCTCAGTATACACTACAAAAGGCTTTACTGACCGACTGAGCTCGGTAGACTCTGTAAACTATTTTCCTGACCAACAGAACTCGGTAGACTCTGTCTGATAACTGATATGGCATTTGTGTAACATCAAAGACAATACACAATTACTTAATTGTATCCAACAATCTCCCTCTTTGGCATTGATGGCAACACAACATGTCATAGTAGAAATGAAATTTGAAAGCAAGTCTACAGCAACACAACACAATTAACAATTCTCCCTCTAAGATAGAGAACTCTCCCTCTTACAGTAATCTCCCTCTGTGAAGGAATTACATAATCAAATTTCGGAAAGATATGATAGTAAAACTCTCCCTCTTTGACAACACATGCCAAAGACAATCCAATTTCAATGAATTTCATTGTACCTTTAGTATTGATTCATATGCAATATTTCCTTGATTTGCTGCATCAACTGATGATTGTTCAATTTTGTAAGAGTTGATGCATCACTAAAACTTATTTTTAGTGAACTTTAGATAGGGGAATGACCCCTAACTTACCTCTAAGATACAAAAATGCATCCTTAGGTAAAGGCTTTGTGAATATGTCAGCAATCTGTTCCTTTGTATGGACATATTCCAATCTGATTTCCTTGTCCTGCACCAATTCTCTGACAAAGTGATACTTGATTGCAATGTGCTTAGTCTTAGAATGCATTACTGGATTCTTAGATATGTTGATTGCACTTGTATTATCACAAAACATGACAGCAAGTTCCTTGATTTCCATCTTCATGCCTTGTAGCAATTGCTTGAACCAAACAATATTAGAACAGTTTACTGCTGCAGCAACATACTCTGCCTCTGCTGTTGATTGAGATGTACAATTTTGCTTTTTGCTTGTCCAAGAAACCAACCTCTTTCCAAGAAAGAATGCACCTCCACTTGTGCTTTTTCTGTCATCAAGGTTTCCTGCCCAATCAGCATTAGTAAACACTTTTAAGTCTAGGTTTCCTCTAAATTTATACCATAATCCATAATCTTCAGTTCCTTTCAGATATCTCATTATCCTCTTGATTGCCATCATGTGATTTTCTCTTGGTTTGGCTGAAAATCTTGCCACAATTCCAACTGCAAGAGCAATATCTGGCCTAGTATGAACTACATATTGCAACTTTCCAATCATAGATCTGTACAATGTCTGATCTATTTCCTTTGAATCATCTTCTTTGGTAAGTTTTAGTCCAGTACACATGGGAGTTCCAACTGGTTTACAGTCTTCCATACCAAACTTTTTCAATATCTCTTTGATGTATTTTGCTTGAGTGATGTAGATGCCATTCTTGTTCTGCTGAATTTGAAGTCCAACAAAGAATTTGATTTCACTGAACATTGACATTTCAAATTCCTTGCTCATTTGTTCTGAAAATTCTTTGCAAAGATCATCATTCCCTGTGAAAATAGTATCATCTACAAATATTTCTGCCAGGACAATCTTATTTTCTGGTCCTTCCTTGATATACAAACTACTGTTATCATTATTTCTTTGAAATCTAATTTGAATAAGATAGCTATGCAATCTTTCATACCATGCTCTAGGGGCTTGTTTCAGACCATACAGTGCCTTGTGCAATTTGCAAACCATGTTCCTTTTATATGGATCTATAAAACCTTCAGGTTGTTCAATGTAGACCTCTTCATCCAGTATACCATTTAGAAATGCTGACTTGACATCCATCTGATAAACTTTAAATCCTTTGTAAGCAGCATATGCTAATAAGGTTCTAACACCTTCCAATCTAGCAACGGGAGCAAAAGTTTCTCCATAATCTATGCCTTCCTCTTGAGAATATCCTTTACACACTAATCTAGCTTTGTTTCTTGATACTTTACCATTTTCATCCAACTTATTTCTGAAAACCCACTTTGTACCGATTACATTTTTGTCTTTAGGCCTGGGTACAAGAGTCCATGTCTTGTTTTTCTCTATCTGCTCTATTTCTTCATTCATTGCTTCAATCCAATTATCATTTTCTAATGTATCTTTGACAGTTCTAGATTCAAAATCAGCAAGTAAACAAGTACCTTTCAACTTACTTCTTGTGATGGTTCCTTCAGATTTATTTCCAATGATCTGATCTGCTGAATGATGTCTCCTGACATACTTGGCTAGAACAGGTTCTTTTCCTTTTGGATGAATCTTGTCGTTATCTTCTTGCATTTCACCTTCATGCTCGGTTTGGTCTGGCTCGGTATCAACTGGCTCGGTATGCACATGCTCGGTTACCTCTGGCTCGGTAATCTCTAACTCGGTATTCTCTGACTCGGTAGATGTTGGCTTGGTAGATGTTTCCTGCAACTCGGTTAGTGATGACTCGGTAGAAGAAGGTTTCTGATTCTCAGATGCAGTTGATATTATATCTGGTTCACTGAAGACGAATCTTTTCTAATCTTCTGGTTCTCTTCTGCTTTCTTCTTCAGTCTTTTCTGCAAACTCATCAACTTTCACATGTATACTTTCTATGACTTTGTGAGTAGATAAGTTCAAGCATCTATATGCTTTACTCTTGCATGAGTATCCAAGAAATATACCTTCATTACCTTTTACATCAAATTTACTTTTTCTAGATTCTTTCAAGATATAACATTTGCTTCCAAATACTTTCAGATAACTTACATTGGGTTTATAGCCATACCATAATTCATAGGGAGTTTTGAATGAGTCTTTTTTCAACTGTACTCGGTTTAAGGTATGAACTGCTGTACTGATAGCCTCCTTCCAGTATTTGATAGCAACATTCTTTTCTATCATCAAGGTTCTTGCACAATCCATGATGGATCTGTTCCTTCTTTCAGCTATGCCATTTTGTTCAGGAGTACCTGGTGCTGAAACCTGTCTTTTGATTCCTCTTTCAATACAAAAGTTATTGAATTCATGTGAAATAAATTCACCACCTCTGTCTGACCTTAGGCATTTCAATCTTTTCCCTGTTTCTTTTTCTACTCTTGCCAAATACCATTTGAACTTTTCAAATGCTTCTGATTTGTTCCTTAGGTACATGACGGTCATCATTCTTGAATAATCATCAACAAAAAGAATAAAATATTTTTCACCAGTATAGCTTTCAGTTCCAATAGGTCCACATAAGTCAGTATGCACAATTTCTAATAAATCTTCAGACTGATAATTTTTGCTTTTGAAACTAGACTTACCCATCTTTCCAATTTGACAATTCTTGCATAAACCGACCTCTGGTTTCTTTAAATCAGGAATGCCTCTCACTTTCTTGAATTTGCTTATCTTTACCAAGTTGTCAAAATTCACATGACATAACCTTTTATGCCATAACCAACTCTCTTCTACTTGAGCAATAAAACATGAATGTTCACCAAGTTTAAGATAGAACAAGTTACCTTTAGTTTGAGTACCAGATTCAATCAGCTTTCCTTTACCGTTCAACAGTCTTGCTTTGCCTTGGATGAATTCTACTTTGAGTCCATTGTTGAGTAACTGTGCCACACTCAACAAATTGTGCTTTAGGCCTTCTACCCAATAAGCATTATCACATACAAGTTCCTGGGTTAGAGTGATTCTTCCTTTTCCTTTGATGCAACAAGGTTTATTGTTTCCAAATCTTACACTGCCACCATCATACTCTTCAAATTGATCAAACTTTGTTTTATCTCTAGTCATATGATGTGAGCAGCCACTATCAATGATCCATGTATCATTCTTACTTATGTGAGAGATGAGTGCCATTTCTTCATTGTCAGATTCATCTTTTACAGCAATGTAAACAATTTCATCCTCTTCTTCATCATTAGAATCATTAGAATCTTTAGCCATAAAACATGATTTCTTACTTTTATCCTTAAATGATTTGAGATCTTTCTTACTGTTCCATTTATTATCTTTCTTTTCATCTTTATCTTTCTTGTTTGGACACCTTGCAGCAATATGACCGACTTCTTCACATGAAAAGCAGATTAGGGGTACTTTACCTTTGTATTTACCTCTTCCTCTTGAGTATTTCCTTGCAAGTAGAGCTTCAATTACTTCAAGGTCGCTGTCAGAACTCTGATTTGATTGATCTTCACTCTCTGAATGAGATTCCTTCTTCTTCTTGCCTTTGTCCTTGGGTGAAAGCTTGGCTTCAAATGCAGAGTCAATGTTCTTTGCAGCTGGAACATAATTATCAAAATTATCTAGTTCAAATGCTGTCAATCTTCCAACTATGGCCTCTAGGTTTATCTTGTGATTGGCCTCACACCTTCTTTCTTGAATGGCTGATACCCTGATGGCATAAACTAGAAGTAGAGTTCTAAGAACTTTACTTATGACTGTCTCTTCACTGATACTTCCTCCAGAAGCTTTGATAGCACTGACACATGCTTTAATTCTTTCAACATATTTGGCAATGTTTTCATCTTCTTTCATTTTTATCTGATCGAACTGTCCTCTCAGACTTTCAGCTTTGGCTCTTCTGACATTGTCATCTCCACCATAGATCTCTTTCAGTCTTTCCCACATTTCATAGGCAGTAGTGCAGTCCTTAACATCATCAAACTCTTCATAACTCAAGGCAGATGCAATATCAATCATCATAATGTTATGAGTCTTCTTTATAGCAATGTCATTGACTGATAATGTACCTGATGGTTCTACATATTCCTCATCAAGATATTTCAGACCAGTGTCACCAATGGAAGCTAGATGAAGTCTCATTAATCCCTGCCATGCTGAGAAGTTGTTTCGGTTAAGCCTTGGGATTTCCCTCTTGTAAGATATCTTGATCTTTGACTTAGATCTTTGAAATCTCCTCCTGCAAGCACCAAAAGCTTTGATACCAATTGTTGGAAAATGAAGATGGGGTAACTGAGAGGGGAGGGGTGAATCAGTTACCACAAAAACAAATTCAACAGTCCCAAAGATGCCTTAAAATTAGTTGCTGCTGCTACTCGGTAAACACATAAATTACTGCTTAAAACTTGATAGATGTTTAGTTAATTTATTAAGCATTTACTGAAATAAGCGACCATGCAAAAGAAAGTATTCATGAACACAGTAGACACCAGATTTACGTGGAAACCCAATATGGGAAAAACCACCAGCAACTAGTCACCAATTTTCACTCTTTTGAAGTGAGCCCTGTTAGGAGCCAACCCTGTTAAAGGTTACAAAACACACTGTTAGGTATGACCCTGTTAGAGGATTTAATCACCCTGTTAGGAGTGGCCTTGTAAGAGGTCTTTAGAACAATTCAACTGAATTGCCACCCTGTTAAAGGATTTATGGAATGGCTGTTAAACCAACTCTGTTAGGAGATTTTGGAATCACTGTTACAATGGTTAAAAAGCAACAATGAATGATCTGAAAATACATGCAACTTATCTTGCTGAATACAGATCTCAGTTTAGCTCCACAAGATCCTTACTGATTAAATATATCTTTGCAGCTCCAAGATTTCCCTCTGCTCAACTCTGCTTAGGCACACACAAGTCTCTTCCTTGCACTTCCTTGCACTATCCGTATACACTCTCTATTCCACACTTTTCTGCACCTTGAGCACCTCTTTATATACTATACATAATACTAGGTCGGCCCAACCAACTTGACAAAACATATTCCAAAGTCGGCTTGAACTAACAATCAAAACAAAATTCTTCACTGGCCGACGCTGCTCGGTCAATAAAGAACAAAAAAAAAACTGCTTCCTGTGTTAACCGGCAGAACTCGATAAAAACTACAATTATCGGGAAATTCGGTAAACCTGCCACTTCCTTTGGAAATCGACTAGACTCGGTAAAAGCTGTCTTTGACTACCGAGTGAGCTCGGTGAAAACTAATCTTTCCTTAGCTTACCGTGCGAACTCGGTTAACACTAACTCACCGTGTGACATACAGGAACGCTCGGTATACACTGCAAAAGGCTTTACTGACCGACTGAGCTCGGTAGACTCTGTAAACTGTTTTCCTGACCGACAGAACTCGGTAGACTCTGTCTGATAACTGATATGGCATTTGTGTAACATCAAAGACAATACACAATTACTTAATTGTATCCAACAAACAATAACACACCAACAAACTATATTCAATTCAATTTGAATAGTTGACTGATAAAACAATGCCAAAGATGTAATGAATGGGAGCACTTTTTCATGAATTCCAAAACCAACAAAGTAGTGTGAATATGCTATATTGATGGTGTGGGCCAAGGAATCACAAAAATGCTGAATATCTAAAAGGGAAGGCAATAAACATGTTGGGAGTGCAGGGGCTTGAATAAATTGTTGGTGTTTTTTGGACTACTAGGGTGCTCTAAACCCAATACTAGGATGCTACAGATGAAAAAAAGCCTAAGGAATATCTAAATCCCATAATTAGCAGGGTTAATCTCAGCTCTGGACCAACTTCAATAGAGTACAAAGGAATCTCTACACTTTAGGATTCACAGGGCCAAGGCGAGTCCACCTTAGAGATTTGTAAATGATTGGTTATTTTGACATATTCTTCAAATACTTGCTCACTAATACTTCTTCTTTTAAATTTATCCCCTAGAGCAGATAATGGTCAATATTCTTCGTAGATTTGTAACAAACTCATTGATCACAATAGTTAGTTATAATCAAAAGGAGAGCTATTACAAATAAGTGTTGACCAACAATTTTAATTCTTCATCACATAAATGGAAAATTGATTTTTGATTGATATATGCATTGTTCAATCATATAAACATATCATCTTGCAACTGAATTAATTGATCAATTCCTTATCCATTGTTACACATAGTAAAAACTAGTAACTCTAGACCTATTTAATTGACTTGCCATTAAAATTGTCAACAGTTAACTCTAAATTTCATTCTTATGATATCTCTCTTATATACCTAAAACCCTATCAATTATTGAAAGAAATTACTTAACTCTTTGAATCAAAATAAATCAATAAAATATATACAATTCATTCAAACTACATTAAATGGAAAGTGTAGAAGTTGAGAAAACCAACTTCACGGATCACCAAGAACACCTGCATGCAAATAACTTGCACTGAAGAGAAACAAAAAAAATGAAAAAGAAGAGCTTGGAAAATCTCAATAGTGTGAGAGAAAAATTGTATTCCAAGTTATGAAAACAAAAAGTACAAAGGTTCAACCTTAACAGTGAACAAAACCCTAAAGGGAAAGAAAACTAGGTTTGCACATTATAATTAATATAAAATATTAATTATATGCACCTAAAAGTAAGATTAAATAACTAGAGTAATAAACAACTTAATTAACTAAATTAAGATGATCTAATTAATAAGCATAACAAATAATTACTCTAACACCCCCCCTTAAGCGAAGCTCAAGAGGAAGCTAACCTAGCAAAGCTATGAAAGCAAGAAAATGGGTCTCGACAACAAGGCCTAATCAGGTACCCAAAACAAGGAAATCTCTGTAAACTAGAGACAAAGGAGAAAACCTAGTGGGAAAAACACCTCTCCAAAAAGAGATAGAACAAACATTTTGAAAAAACATGAAGGAAGGAAGGCCTCAAGAAGACCCCCCAAGGACAACTTCCGAAACCCCAAGCATAGACCGCAACTGTAGATAGCGAGGCGATGCAAATGACTTGGTGAAGATGTTGGCAACTTGTGCATCATTGGAAATTTACTCCAAAGAGAGAACACCATCTTGGATTAGATGATGAATGAAATTCATATGAAGCTCAATGTGTTTAGTGTGTTAATTCTCCACTAGGTTGTGGAAAATATGTATAGCACTTTGATTATTGCACCACAAAATAGTGGGACGATCAGGAGGAAAACCAAACTCAGTCATTAGCTGTCGAAGCCATAAAATCTCCTAACTAGAAAGCATCATTGCTCGATACTTAGCCTCTGTAGATGAAAGTGCGTGAGCATGCTACTTCTTGCAAGACCATGTGATAAGACTAGATCTAAGACAAAAAACAAAGCCAGAAGTAGACTTCCATTCATCAACATCACTGGCCCAATCTGAGTCAGTGTAGCCAACAATGTGAGGAATCCATGATGTGTAATGAATGCCATACATCAATGTGCCTTGAATGTATCTCAAAATATGCTTGACAACTTGCCAATGAATCTCATGAGTCTCATGTGAGAATTGAGAGACAAGACCCACTACAAAGGAGAGATCAAGATGAGTCTGTGTTAGGTAAAACAAGTTGCCAACCAATTTTTGATATAATATAGGATCTACTAAAGGTGAAGGGTAGGAGGTAGACAAGGTGACACTTGACTGAAAAGGTGTTGGAGTAGGCTTGCAATCAAGCATGTCAAAGCATTGAAGCATGTCAAGAGCATACTTCTACTAATAAACATACATGCCAGTAGAGGATTGAATAATCTGGAGACCATGAAAATAGTGTAGCAAACCTAGATCAGTCATCTCAAACTGGTCCATTAATGCTCTCTAGACAACCGTAATCATAGAGGATGAGCTACCTATGAGAAGAAGATCATCAACATATAGCACAAGGATCAAAACCTCAACCTCAAGATGCTGAATGTAGACTGTAGGATCAAAATGGTAGTGAGTGGAGCCTATAGAAAGAAGAAAGGAGTCCATCTTCTCATACCAAGCCCAAGGGGCCTATTTGAGACCATACAATGAGTGTCAAAGTCTACAAACCAAGGAGGAATCTTGCACAAATCCCTAAGGCTGCTCCATGTAAATCTCCTCAGTAAGATCACCATGCAAGAATGAACTCTTCACATCCATCTGAAAAATGGGCCATCCTTGAGAAGCTACAAAGGATAAAACAAGGCAAATAGAATTCATGTTGGTGACAGGAGCAAATGTCTTAGTGTAATCAACACCCTCAACCTTTGAAAACCCCTTTGCAACAAGATGGGCCTTGCACTTATCAATGAAACCATGAGCAGATACTTAGTATGATACAACCATTTGCATCACACTAACTTTCTTCCCTTAGGAAGAGAACAAAGATCCCAAGTATGATTCTTCATCAAAGAAGAATACTCCTCCTACATTGCACTATCCCACTTAGGATGTCCTGTTGCTGCTGCAAATGTCTGAGGATCATCACAAATAGTATGACTGAGAAGACTAGAACCTACAGTATGTGAACAGGTGTGATGAGAAGTGGTAGGGTCACTAGCTAGAGATCCTATAGCCTCAACTATAGCTCAAGCCCTTTTAGGCATATGGGGAGGATCCTGTGGTGGAGGTAAATGGGGATCACCATGATCATCATCCTCATCATCTGGAAAAGAGAGTAGAAAGGATGGGGGAGTAGTGGTAAGTGAAGTAGACTCTAGAGATAGGGTATCTACTGTAGGGAGGCACTCGTCAAACTGGACATCCTGTCAAAATAGGAATTCTCTAGAATTAGGATCAAACAACTTGTAGGGCTTAACATCCTTGTAGCAACCAACAAAAATGAGGTGTAAAATCTTCTGCTCCATGGCTCTCCTCTGAGCATTTGGTATAAATGCCCATGCTTCACTACCAAAAACTCAAAATGAAGATACATCAGGCTTGACATGAGACCAAGCCTCCTTAGGAGTCATATTTCAAACTACCTTGTGAGGCATCCGATTCTAAATATAGTTGGCACAATTGACTGCCTCTACCCAAAAACATGAATCCATGGATCTGGACTGAATCATACAATTAGGCATCTCTCGAAGGGTTATGTTCTTTCATTCAACCACACCATTCTGCTGAGGGGTGTAGGGCACTAAAAACTGATGCTGAAGACCATGTTCAGAGAAAAAATCCTTGAAAGCTTGGTTCACCCACTCACCCCCATTATCTGTGCATATTTGTTGAATAGAAAGACCATACTGCTTCTCAAAAAATGTTGCAAAGACTTGAAATGAATCGAAGATATCATACTTGTAATTCAAAAAGTACACCCATGTATGTCTGGAGAAGTCATCAATGAGAGTAAGCACATATCTGGCACCTAAAAAGGGAGTGGGAAATGACATGAGGTCACTATGAATCAACTCTAATGGTGCCAAAGCATGAGTGGCTCATCCATGTGGAAAAGGATCCCTATGTTGTTTACCAAGTGCATAACCCTAGCAAACACCATTTGTACAAGAAATTTGGGGAAGCCCAAGAACAATTGCTTGTGTGCTCATTTATTGAAGATATCTATAATTGACATGGTCAAAATGCTCATGCCAAAGTCTGCTTACTAAATCTACATGTGCTACAAGACAATAACTTGTGTTACGAGAGGACTCAAATCCATCAAAGCTGAGAGGTGAGATGAAGAGTCAACATTCCCAGTAGCCACAATCATCTCAGAATCAAGTAAGTCCCAAATAACCACATAATGTGGTGATAAACCAATTGTCTTACTAGAGACAAAGTGGAAAATATGATAAATGGACAATAGGTTCGTCAATATGTCAGGGACAAAAAGTACATCCTGAAAAGAACCCCTAGATAATGCAACAGAACTAGAACCCACGATTGAAAGATGTGACGAGTTTCCAACAACAATCTATGAAGTAGCACAAGGAGCAAGTGAGTTGACAAACTGCTAAGTGTTTGTCATATGGTGAGAGGCACTGGAATCAAGAATCCAAGTAGGCCCAGAAGTCATAGCTCATGCAGTAAGAGCATGACCTTTCCCTACAGGGGGGGATGTAGACTTAGGAGCTGAAATGTGATGCTCCTGCATGGCTTCCTCTAAAGCCTCCAAACATTTCCAACACCTAGAAACAAGATGTCCATCCTTTCCACAAAAACTACAGGTCTCAACTAATTTCTTCTTAGTCTTGGAGGCAGACTCAGTATACTTTGAAGTAGATTTACCCTTGGAAGGGTTAGTTGGAGGTTTGGCATTAGTTTTTGGCGTATCTTTCTTCAGTTTGGTTTCCCTTGAGAATTTTGAGCAACTAGTGCTTGGTTGGAAAAGACAAAGGCATCCACCTGTTGGATCTTAGTCTATTTCCATGTCAAATGATCCCAAAATATCTCTAAAGAAGGCATCTGATGTCTGTTACCCAAGGCATCCATAGTGGAGTAGAAAGTGGAAGAAAAAATCTCATACTATCCTGGCAACTTTGAGAGTATCAAAAAAATACACTCATCATCTATTTTGTTTTTACCACATCCCTGTAAAACTGTACGTAGAGATTTGAACTTCATCATGAAGTCTTCAATGGTGGGAAAGCTAGCTAGTGACAAAGAAGTCAACTTTGCATCAAGATTTAATGCCTGGAACTCATTCACTATACCAAACAAGTTGTAAAACCTGGTCCAAATAGCCTAAGGAGTGGTCAAACCATCCAAGTGAAACAATAGACTATCTGATATGCTTAGTGCAATCAATCTCATGGCCTCATCCATTTTGTTTCTATGCTAAAGAACCTCAAAAGGGCACTACAAAATAGGTTGGTTCTCATCCAAACATGACCATAGACCTCATGACATGAGAAGCCTAGTCATTTGTGCTTTCTAGGTGTGATAGTTGTGTGGCATGAGTAAGGTCACAGAAGGATCTGACATTGAGAGAAGAAGACATAAGTAGAAGGGTCTTATTCTAAATTAAATTATAGAAAAGAAATTTCTCCCCACAACAGATAATGATATCCCTCAAATACCACAGAAAACAACTATAGAAAGCATAAAAACTGAGAAAAGAACCTAGATTTCAGATGTAGAGAAGAGGAAAATAGAAGCTTCTACTTCAATACCAAAAATAGAAGCTCAAACAAACTCAAAATGAAATGAAACTAGCACTATTGTCTCTATCTCTGAATCAAATTTTTGACACTTCTTTTCGATCAGAAAAATACCTCCGTATGCTCAAGTTACGGAAAAAAAACTAATTGTAGGTCCAAAAAAGGAGCTCTCTAGAAAATTATAGACCTATGAAAAAATTTGACAGTCATACAGCCATCAACTGCCAATCACTGATTTTTTTTTCTATTTGCCAGATTATTGACATTAGCAGCTAGAGAGATGACATCACTTGGCTAGGAAATGACATTAGCACGAGTTGATAGTGATGATGTCAGCAGCTGAAAAAGGTTGACATGGCACGAAAAAGTGATGTTAGCGATTGAAATGCTGACACAGTGTTGTTAGATTGTGATGTTAGCCGATAGGGTTTTTAGGCAGTGGTGCTACTAGTGGAGGTGGTGCCTGGGAGGAGAACCTGGTGGCACTATTGGTGGCACAGTCGACAGAGTGGAGCCATAGTGGCCATAAAGTGGTGCGCCAGTGGTGGCTGAGAATCAGCGATGCTGCAGCAGCTGAAGTGCCTGCTGAGCTAAGTGCAGGTGGCACAGGAGTGGCATTATGGTGGCCATTGGGTAGAGCCATGGTGGCATGTTTTTTTAAAATTTTTTTGTGTGCCGAGCCCATACAGTCTGTATAGTTGCCTATAGGGGGCCCAAAATTTTTT
The DNA here is from genome assembly GCA_028749045.1 of Cupressus sempervirens. Lineage (NCBI taxonomy): Eukaryota > Viridiplantae > Streptophyta > Pinopsida > Cupressales > Cupressaceae > Cupressus > Cupressus sempervirens. Next base: position 55,055,010 of record CM053791.1, read on the forward strand.
TTCCAGACACCTAGAAGCCAAAAATGAAAAGTTTTATATGAATCCTTACTGTAACAAGCCTTTTGGACTTAATGACAGCATCTGTTTGGGTTCAAAGTTCCCTAAAAAATTTCCCTTCTCCTTATTGAAGAAAAAAAACCCTAAAAAAGCTGAGGTTTTTGTCTCTGAATCATGGCTTCAAGAATCTTTAGACTAGGAAGCAACAGGTCCGCTCTGATACCATGTAGAAGTTGAGAAAACCAACTTCATAGATTACCAAGAACACCTGCATGTAAATAACCTACACCGAAGAGAAACTAGAAAATGAAAAAGAAGAGCTTGGAAAATTTCAATGGTGTGAGAGAAAAATTGTATTCCAAGTTATGAAAACAAAAAGTACAAAAGTTCAACCTTAATGGTGAACAAAACCCTAAAGGGAAAGAAAACTAGGTTTTCGCATTATAATTAATATAAAATATTAATTATATTCACCTAAAAGAAAGCTTAAGTAACTAGAGTAATAAAAAACTTAATTAACTAAATCAAGATGATCTAATTAATAAGCATAACAAATAATTACTCTAATAGAAAGAACTTTGTTCATTTTAATCCCAAGATCATAGATATATAAGAAAGGAGACAAAATTCAGAGACACAGATATTAAAAAATTCCTTTTGTATTAATTTCCTTTGAAAACAAATGCAATACTGATATAACTCCAAATATAACTAAGAACTTGACAATCTTAATCACTCAACATTCATTGTTTTCTCAGATTCACAAAATTGAATACATTCATATAATTGACATAAACTAGACCGACTGTGAATAACAAAAAACACTGAAAATTCTACATACTCCAGACCTCTACTCCACATCTTGGAAATCCTTATATAAGAGGATTGTAACAAGATTTAGATGGAAGGACACATGTCAAAACCCTAATGGAAAGAAAAAGGAAAAGACATGTCTAGAAAGTTACAATTAAAATATTCTTCAATATTTGAACCAAATTAGGAAGGTAGTTGATAAATTAGCATGTGACATTAATTGTAGGAGGCTTCAATTTAATCTCTTTTGTCTTTGATTGTCTCTAACTTCCTCAAAAGCTTCAAAATTTAATAGATGCATCTATGAGAGATTTATTTTTTAATGGGTTGCTCAGTATATCTGATCTTATCCAAATCTCTCATTGCATTTAATCACATAAGTCTTTAGCTACTCCCTACTGGCAGAGCCTTAATTTATCCAACTGCCTTCCACACATATATTTCTCTTTTGGTGGGCCATTTAGTTGTTTTAACCTTATACAAATCTCTTGTCACTTTGATCCACCTAACATTTATTATAACTTTTGATTCTACTAAAAACTTATTCAAGTCTATTCAACTTTAAACAAAGAATCAATTAGGTTATTAAAAGGAATATCACTACTATATTCAAAAATTGATATTGTGCCTACTTGAATGAGTATTAAATTAAAAGAATCATACCATTCCTTCCATTCTCTCAAATTTTTGTTTGCATCCAAAATAGGTGGAATGCAATGCTCAATCCCCTATGATAAAATTTTCATCTTCCCTTGTATTATTTGCAACTTACCAATAAAGAAGCCAATTAAATCTTTTACTACTTCCAGAACCTCCTTTAATATGATAATTTTATTAGACAAATCTAACTTCTTGTCCATCAACATAATTAGCCTCTCCAAAAATTGAATGTATGGCTCACACAGATTAAAAGTGGGTGATAACCATGTGAGTGCTTTATTGCAAACCTACTTAGGATCTTGTAGAGAAATATATAAAGGATGAGCCTGCTAGGATATTTTTTTTAGAGTTTCAACTCTACAACACATCACACTTTTAAGGATAGTTGTCCTTACCTAACCACCCTATTGTGTAGATGGAGCATCTATGCTCATCCTCCTTGGTTCTGCATCATCTACCTCAAACTCCTTTGTCTAGGTAGCTGTCTTTGCTATGATTTTGGCTGGCTATTCCTGGGTACTTTATTCTTTACTTTGGTCTACATTCAATAGTTTCTCTCTTAGAGATGCAACTTTAACTTCCAACTCCTAACCCTTAGCCTCCAATTCTTCAATTCTCTACTTGTATACATGGATCTTCTTGAGCTCATCCTCATAAAACTTCCTGAATTTAATATAGTCATGGAAGGCCTAAATGAATCTTGTTTCTATCTCCTCCACTTTAGCCTCATTCATGAATGAGAAATGCTTCATGGCCTTGGAGATCTCTTCACCCGAGGTACCTTGTAAAGTCCATACTATCATGTTGCATTGATCTATGCTATGCACATCCATCAACATGGGCTTATTAGATGCAACGACCATGCTCTATACTACTAGAGATTTCAAATCAATGTTGAAACCTAATCCCCTTTGTAATCAACTAGCACCATATGCCTCATATGATATGACATTTTCTTGTCTCTTGATTTGGTCAAGCAAAAATGGTTGCTCCAAATCCCACATAGGCATCTGTAGCATTCCATTTCTTTCTACTAAATCTCTTGCTTCCTCAAGAGTCATTACCTCACTCTCTAGATAAAAGGCATGAAATTTATCAATCAATTCCCACTTCTCCTTATTTGACTCCCTGGTTTCATCTTTAATACTAGTTCACTTTGTTTGATCTTGTAGAGGAAGCTCTTAAACTCATTATATTTGATGAATTCATCATCCTCTATAAATTTTTGAACTTCAATGATCTTGTCATCCAATCTTGCTGCTGCCAACTCCAAATTAGTCAGAGTATCCTCTGTTGCATTAACTCTATCATGTATGTAGATTTGTCTTAAATCAAAAAGTGTTAACTCTTACTAGGCAAGATTAGTAGAGTTCTTTATTTTAGCTTCTCTGGAATGTGCACTACCTTCTACATTTTATTACCCTTTGTGACCCATGATGCCTCTCCTAGTTCATCCTCTTTAATTTCTAGGGTCACATCAAGCTTAGGGCTATCAGGGTTCACCCTTTCTTCTTCTCCAATTTGCCCCTCTGGCGTTTGTGCTATAATATCAGTATGGTTGACCACCATCTTCCTTTTCCTTTGTGGGTAAGGGACATCCATGTAAAAACCTTTAAATTTTGGATCTATTCTCTTTAGCTCCCTCTCTTCCCTGATAACATCATCAAATTTGGCCAGTTTATTAGCTACCTCCCCCTTAGAAATAATGTTGGGAATGAGGTCCTCATGAGGCAATTCCTTGGTTCTTGGCAACACATAGTTCTTAATTTCTTTGAGGGTATTCCTCATCCAATTGTCAGGGTCATACATTCTATAAGGGCTAGTTGATAAATTGAAATGGTGGAGGACAAAATATATTTTATCTAAGGATTCATTTCAAATTGAAAATTTTCCTACCATAAAACACCTACATAAAAAATGTGCCTCTATGCACCTTAGGTCCTAGGTTTTCTTTGTTTACCATGAGTAATTGCCACATGAATTCAATGTTGTGGTAGTCTAGGGGGAATAAATTTGGGAAATATATGGGGTGGTTGAGGACAACCATATACTCTCATGAGGGAAAAAGTTGGGAATAAGAAAATGTCCCCCCAATTGTGATCTAATCTTTTATTTTTAGGGTGTAGGGTTGGTCTTAATAAACTCTTCAAAATCTCAGGTGCCCTATAGTAGCATAGGTCTAGCATTTTCATTATAAAATTTCTAAAATTATTGAAAAAGGAAGTAGAGTTAGAGTAGTGATAATAACTATCCCATACCCATGTCCATAATTGAACTAGAAAACTTCCATTTGTATTAGATGCATGATCAATGAATTCTAGGCTAATATACACCACATTCTTGTATAGGATCAAGTGAATCAACAACGAGTAATGATGGAACTTGAAGTTTCCTATTTCTTTACTCTCTACCAATCCAATATTATCCTTCATCTTCTCTAGAATATACTCTACATAGTCATATTCTCCACCATTGTAGGAGTCTTGTACATCTCTGGCAATAATGAATTCTTCCCCATTTACCATATCAAAACCATCTTTTCCTACCACCTTGTGGAAACCATATACCATCTTCACAAAATAGTTCTTGAATTTTTCTAGAGGCATCTTCTTTTCCACTTTCTTAGGGTAATCACCCACTTGTTTAAGGTCCATGGGAATGTGCTATAGCATAGACTTCCCTGTGTAAGCCTTGATATTTCTTTCAATTTCTCTTGTAGGTCAAGTAAGTCCACTGGTTCACTCATGGATCCCTCCAATCCAAAGGCTTCAATGAAAGAGGTACGGTCTAGTGTACGCAGAATGGTCCTTTTCGCCTATGGAATGATTTGGTGGCCATGTTGTATGATTTGATAAGGGCCTTCAACAAATAAATGTTCACATATACTTATGGAAATATGAGCTTTGCTAAATTTTTCTTCCATGGATTGCATACAGGGATTTTATCTATCTTGTTGTGGTAAAAAAACCTAAACAATTCATAACCATTGACACTAGGGCAAATAGCATCCCTAAAGAAAGCATAGGGGTCTTGGAAGTCATGATCATTTGTAAAGATGACATTTGAAGATTTAGAGAACAACTTGATCCATTCTTCTACAAGTCAGTTTGGTTTCTTCTGCTTCTTCCACTCTTTTTTAGTACAAGTCTCTACTACTTCCATGTCTATAGCTTGAATCTCCTCAACTTCTTTTTTAGACATCTTGACTATAGATTGGAAACATTGGAAAATATGTAATTGGTACAGAAAAAAATAATCCTTCATATTGATAGCTCTGCAACTATTGGAAATCTCTTCTCTCTGCAAACATGAACCTATTGCTGGCTTAGAGAATGTTTTTATGTTGTTCATACTGCATCAACCTTCTCTGTGCATTGATATTGTGCATGCTTGAGCTTTAAATTTAGTTCTCTCCATCACCTCAATAGAGCATCTACATAACTATCCAACTTAAAAATTCTTATACTTTACTCAAATTTTATTGGCCACGAGCTTTCTATCATTTTCCAGCTCAGAAAGGAAAAATTCACTTTTTCATGTCAAACTTAGGGTTTACAATCTTACAATCAACTTTGAAAAGTAATCTCTTTGTATCATTTTAGGCAGGGAACTTTGACTTTACGATCTTATGATACTTTTAAATTCAAACCCTTATCATATTATCATAAGCCTTGAAAATGGCCTTTACAATCCTAAAGATATACCATTTTCCATGTCTTCAGAGCTTACCTTTAAGTCTCTTACAATCTTACAGGACACAGTTTATTAACCTTGTCATAGCTTCTTATCTCACCTTCGTTTGTCTTGCGATCTTTCGATCACAATTTATTGAACCTCTTGATAACTTCATAAGTTACCTTTAACTACTCCCACTAACCTATGACCACATGATGGCCAATTAAATTTCTTTATCATAGCCTCAAAATTCTTAACCTTTATGTTTATGATCCTATGATCTAGCACTGCTTTGTAGTTTTGGAAAGCTTATGATTTACCCTTGAGATCTTATGATTTACTGGTTTTCATAGCATTGGGAGATATCAATTGATATGTGTCCCAAAATCTTTGCTCATGCACCCAACCCCACCTTTCATTATTGGATCACTTAACATTTCTTGTCTTATGATCTTACGATCACTTCCTTATCGTATCTTTAGAAACCTCATAATCTACTCATGCAATCTTATGATCGCAACTTTTCGTATCTTTAGAGGTCTCCTTGAAAAGCCTTTACAATGTCTCGATCTCCATTTATCATAAGATCAAAATTCTCCACAACCTTTGCACTTTATATCCTTGAAATATTATGATCCTTTTGTTCTCATATAGTCATGGGTCTTCCCTTTTTCCTTTACGATCACATGATTATATGCTTTTCATAACATCTTATAACTTAAATTCAAACTCTTTTCATGAGATACTTAAGATGTCACGAAAAAAGGGTGATCGTTAGGTTGAAAACTTCATTTTAAACACCCGTGATGCTATGACCATATAATATATCTTAAGATCAAGAGACTCACCACTTTACCCTTACAATCCTCCACTAGCCTATACTTTGTAACATTGGGAGAGGGAAATCTTAAGCTCATGGCAAGATGCCTAAAATCTTGATTGTAAGATCGTATCACATGATGAAAAATTTGAAAATGACCTACAATCTCCCACTTGTAAAAAAACCTAGGAAAAGTTAAAAAAAATGATTGCAAATTTAAATAAATTCTCTCCATGATAGGGTAAAGACACAACCTTAGGGTATCAAACTCCACCACTAGGGAAAGATTTTCAAACTAGGCTAGGGTAAAATAATTAGGTTAGGGTTGTTTTCTGGAAAACTGATAACAAATAAAAAAAAAATCTAACAAAATAACACACTTCAAAATATTTTCACAATAAATTTTCAAATATTTGGGAGAGTGAAAATTAGGGCTATCAGTGTCTCTATTTGGGGATGATGGATAACCTGCATCCATACAAGAATTTAGAATCTCTGGGTTAAGTAGGCCACACACATGACAACCCTTGACAACTCTTAGACTATACAGGGATATATACATATATATAAAGGCACACACATATGGAAATAAATTTATGAAAATGTACAAAGATATACAAACTTAGCTATTGTTCATGGAAAATTAATACCTTCAATAGAAGTATTTCTTCAATAATTGTCCATGAACTGGCAATTCAAGAATGCTTCCTAATAGTTATTTTATGAAATAAGAATCCTCACCCCATCTAGAATTCACCAGATAGGGGCAAAGCTAGATAGGATGAAATTTTCCATGCTTTTCCTTATCTTCAATCCTTATATTCCACATTAGAACTAAATCATTTGGTTCAAAATTTCTTGCCACTACCTTCTTGTCATAAATATGTTTTGTCTGTAACTACAGTTTTATATTCCTAGTAGAGGCTTATTTCCTTGTCTAGTCAACCCTACTAATTTATTCATCCTCTCTTCCACATCATCAATGATATAATCATCACACATCTAGATGTAATTACATATGCCTATCAGGTTATTTTGAGGCATTCTAGCCTAGATTCCACATACTATGTCAAAAGGTGCAACACCTATTGCCTTCTTTACTGTCACTCTATCAACCCAGATTGGTAAATGAAACTTAGAGTCCCATGCCTTCTTGTTATTATCTAGAGTCCTTTTTATAACTTTTAACAAGATCTTATTTGTGGATTCAACCTATCAATTCCCTTGTGGGTGATAGGGTGATGAGATCCGGTGATACCATACTTATCACAAAACTTGATAAATTCATCAGACCTGAAACACATGGCATTATCAGTCACTATTTTCTTAGGACAACCAAACCTTGTAATGATATTATTCATAAAAAAAGTTATTAACCACTTTACTAGTAGCTTTCCTATTAGAAATGCCCTCTACCCATTTTGTAAGGTAGTCAGTTGCAACATGTATCCATGAGTAACCATTGCTAGATTTGGTTGATATTTCACCTATGAAATCCATTCCCACTTGCTGAAAGGGGGCTTGTACTTCCACAAATTTTAAAGGAAGATTCCCAATTTTAAAAAACTTTTCAGCAAATCTCGGACAAGAGTCACAATTTCTCACCAAGATTTGCGCATCTTTAAATAAGCTAGGCCATCATAAGCCTACTCTCATGACCTTGTGGGTAGTAGTCTTTTCCATGTAATTTCCACCACATACCCCTGAATGAATGTCATTTGATACTTTCTCTAATTCATTTTGATTAATGTATTTCAAGAGTATTCCCTTAAAATTTCTCCACCACAAACTTCCATTGACAATAATGTATCTAATTGAATGCAATTTTATAGTCCTCTTTTCATTGTCTGTCAGTTGGGGTAGAGCTTGCATATGTTGCAAATAGTACATTACATTCTTGTACCAATCACATTGATCCAAATCACATGTATTTGGTTTGAGGTCTTCACATACACCATTTATTTGATTAACATCTAGATTTGATTGAGCCATTAGCTTTTCTAATACTTGACCTCTTACTAACTTGGTGATCTGAATATCAATGTTAAGCTCTTGGATCCTATTTATCCATCTACATCTTCTACTAGATACCTCCTGCTAAGAGAAAATATCTTTAACTATTGTACTTGGCACAAATGCAATGAAATCAACAACAACTAAGTAGCATATAAATGCTTTGATAGTTTTGACAAGTGCATATGCTTGCTTTTCATTGATTTCATATATAAATTCTGCAAGCTAAAGGGATTTACTGAAAAATGCATTTGGTTGCTCATGGCCATTTTCATTTTTCTATAGTAGAATTGTTGCTATTGTATAAAATGATGCAAAAGAAAAAGTATTCACGGGCTTTCCATAGTTTGGTGCACTCTTAATAGAATTTTTAATTTCTTGGAAGGAAATAGTAGGTTTACCTTCCCAACTAATAGTTGCTCCCTTCTTGAGTATCTTGGAGATTGGTCTGCTAATCTCAACAAAGTTAGTCATAAATCTTCTTAAAAAATTAAATTGTCCAAAGAAAGACTATATAACTTTAACATTCTTGGGCTTTGGCACCTTATCAATTGCTGCTACTCTTTTGAGGTCAATCTTAATCCCTTCTTTAGACACTATATGGCCCAATAACTTCCATTCTATCACTCCAAAAGTATATTTCTTTGGGTTCAAGGAAACACCATAATCTAAGGCTTTGATAAAAGTCTTTTCTAAATGTTTGCAATGATCCTCAAGATTTTTTTACTATGCAGTCATGTCATCTTGATAAACAACTATGAATTTATCAATATATTCCTTAAATGCTACATCTATGGCCCTTTGAAATGTTGCCCCTGCATTGATTAGGCCAAAGGGCATCTTGGCATATACATAGGTTCCCCAAGGTATTATAAAAGCTATCTCAAATTTTTCTTCCTCATCCACATGGACCTAGTTATATCCTAAGAAACCATTCATCATTGACATTAACTCTAAACCAGTGACTTGCTATAACATAGCTTCCATGTTGGGCAGTCCATAATTATCTTTCAATGATGAAATATTCAGATTTATAAAATCAACACACAACCTGATATCCCCATTCTTTTTCCTAATAGGTACTAGGTTTGATACCCATGATGAATGTCTGATTGGTTTAGTTATTCCCCCATCCCTAAGCTTCATGAGTTCTTCCTGCATTTTAGGGGCTAGAGTGGGATTTACATGTCTCTATTTTTGTCTAAATGGTTTAACTCCTTTTAGAGGTATTACATGTTGAAAAGATCCTCTCTATAAGCTTTGAGGTCATCATTTGACCATTCAAAAATATGTTTGAATTTCCTTAGCAGATCTATCAAAGATTTTCTAATTGTAGGGGATAAGGTCCTACCAATGTATACCATTTTAGGACATTCAACAGTGCCAAGATTTCTCTCTTCAAGCTCATGTGGATTCTTATCTACGGTGTCTGAATGCACTCTGTCTTGATTATCAAAGACACTTTCAATCACTACAAATCCTTTAGCTACCTTGTTTATTTTTAATTGCAAGATTTCTTGACCAAAGATGGTTTTCTTTCCATCTACTATTTCTACTAAAGCACTGTAGTCCAATTCTTGACCATGATACTTATCCTCATTAAGAAGAAAGTTCATGATATCTTTATCATCTTTGAAGACTTGCCAATTCTCTATGTTATCAGGGATAGAAGGCCTATTCTATACCTTGATTGTAGATACACCATCAAATGACACATCATTTGGCTTGATTGCTACATTAGCTAATAATTCATTCATCTTGTTGTTATTTCTATCCATCCAAGAAATGCCAAAGGCATCAAATGCTTCTATTTGGTCCCAAACAACATTCCTATTCTATTTTAGCCTTTTATTCTAGGAAGCATATGTCTCCTTAATTTGAGACAAAACTAACTCTGAGTCACCAATAACATGCAATTTCTTAATTCCATGACTAGCTGCCACTTTTAAATCCAGTAAAAGTGCCTCATATTCTACAATGTTATTAGTGTGTGTAAAATTTAGAGTAAATGAATACCTAAATGTATTCTTATCTAGAGATATAAAAACAACTCTAGCTCTCGATGCTTCCCTAAAATTTTCTCCATCAAAGTACATAGTCCATAGGTTTTGGGATTCCAAACAATTTTTTACCTCTTGTGCAATAAATGGGGGTATTTTTTCAATTTCTTGAATAATAAGTTCAGCTCTAAAAGCATTAACCTTAGTGTCTAGAAAACATGTATCATCTTTGTCCATATTGTCTTCAAACATATGAGTGACCCTTGGTTCTCTATCAATTTTGATAGCCTTATCTGCTATGTGAAATGTGGCATATGATAAATCACATTGTAGACTACCTCCCATTACAACACTCCATTTCCTAGAGAGTAGCATTCCATAATTTTGGGGAATATCAACTACTAGGATAGTCATAGTTAATTCAACATCAAGGTATGCAGCTAGTCTAAAGGGTAAGGCATTAATTGTACCTATAATAGGAACTTTCCTTGTATCCATTTCTCTATATCTACCCTATTTGGTATCTACTTCTAAGACAAGGTCTTCCATAACTTTGAAAGGCATAACAATGTTTGATGCCCTTGAATTGATCATGCAATTTTTTAATATTCTACCATTTATGACCAAACTAAGGAAGAAAGGATCAACATCTTCTATGTAAGCTACAAAGGAGCTATCTAAGTACATCTAGGGTATTTGTCACATGACTCCTTTGTCCTCTTTATCTTTTATTTCTATAAGAATTTTCCTTAGGGAAAAATTAACCCAAGAACTAAGAACTCAAACACAAGCATAATTGTAGACCAGAAAGGAGTATGATCAGAATGATGATATATTCATTCAATATGCATTAATAGTACACTAGGAGTGCCTATATATAAAGGCCTCTAAGATACATCTAGAATACCTCAAAATCAGCTACATGATAAGTCATACAACCAGGCACATGTCCACCATATATGGGTTATCCTCCATTAAGCATGGAAGTAAGTGTGATGATGAGAGGATAAGCCTACAAGGGTGTAACACACAAATTAGTGTTGTAGACAACATGTGCTAAAAAGAGAGTGCAAATAACTATGTTGTCTACATGAAAACTTAGTGAATGATGCAAACTCTAGTGTTGTAGACACCATGTGCTAAATTAGAGTTGCGTACTTCTGTGTTGTCAACATGACACCTCATGAGAGTACACAAACTCCTAAGTGTCTCACCTAAATAAATAATAAAATAATGCAATATAATAAAATACTGCATTAACCTAAGTAAACTTAAGTAAAGTTTAAATAGTAAATACTTATTTACACATACAATTTCAAGTGGTATTTGTTGAAGTTGATGAACAATCAACCCCACAGCTCCCAAGAATCACCTACATGAAAACACCTTTTACAAAAGAGAGAGGCAGAAAGCTATGGAGGAAAAAATTGTCAGATCCATAGATGAGACATTCTTGATGAGAAAAAAAGTAGATTGCTATAATTAACAATGAATTAATCTCAATACTTGATTAATTTTTACAATGAGAGACTGTCCTTATAAAGGAGATTGAAACTCTAAAAAGGTCTAACCTAGGTTGCATCAAAATAATTAATAAAAGAATTAATTATTAGATGCTTAAACTTTAGCTTAATCAACTAGAGTTAATTAGGAAATATCTAATTACTCTAACACCCCCCTTAAGATAAACTTAGGGAGTAGCTAAAAACATAGAAACTATTACATAAAGTAGATTTGGGTCTTGACAATAAGACCTAATGAGGTACCTAGTCACAACCAAATCTTTAAAAAGAGGAGAAATAGAGAAAACCATATGGGAAAAACCCTACTCCAAAAAGAGATGAAAATAATGTTGAAAAGAAACTAGTGAAGGACTGAAGAATCCTTCAAACTAGGGAATGTCCTATAAGATAGGAACAAAAGATGATCATGAAGAACACTATTGAAGCATGTAGAAGCTGGAAAGATCTATCAAAAGTAACTAATAATATGGAGAATCTTCACTGAAATAGAACTTGACTAGGTAGAGAAGACTATAATCTACGTCAAATTAGGAGTCACACAAATGTGAATAACTAAAATCAATGATACAAATAGCATGAAACACCAAAGCCTAAAGACCTAATCGATCAAACCAAGGAAGGATGAGAAACAATAGAAGAACCCCCCTAATGTAAACAAGGGTGAGGCGATAAACAATAGGAAAAAGTGGGCCAAAAGAATTGCATGTCAAGGAACTACGATCAAGATGCACTAAAGAGTACATATGTGTGTACTGAGGTGATCAATCTCAGACACATCATGAGGCTAATGTCATGGAAGGGACACTCACCAGACAAAGGAAGATGGAAAACAAAGGAAAAACATCAACCCCCCATGACACTTTATTAGAGTAGATCATGTACAATAAGGCACAAGAAACTGAATCCCAAGAATACAATAATCTACATGAGTATCCTCAGATGACACTGCTTGAATCAAATGGAAAAATAAAGCAAAACAACTAAAATGAAAATGTAGATGTAATATGACAACTTATGTTGGTGTGTTTAAAAAAATGCATACAAAGATGTCTAAATAGACTAGAAGATACACAAGACTAATACAATAGATAGTACAAGTCATGATGAATTATGTAAAGAAACAAAATCAATCCCCAGGTGTAAAACAACCAAGAGATCCACTAGAATGCAAAAATGCAGAAGACTAAATATAATGTGCCTAGAGAAGAATCTAGGAAGAAACAAACATCACTAGAAAGAGCTCAAAAAGACCTTTCCAATGATATAAATAATTCCCAAATTAGAGATCGGATGCTCAAGATATGTCTCCTGGAGTGTAAAAAGGAACTCTGAACTTTGATAGTATAAAAAACCATCAAAACAACATCAAAATTGAAAACTAACTATACAATTGTGATGAGCTTGGAACCAACTTTCTGATGATATCTCATTTGCAAAAACTAGAGTTTGTATTCCCAAGATATGACCAAAAAAGTGAAGGTAAGTCCAAATAGAGGTTGAGGAGGCGACAGGAAGTGGTGATGCAATGCTGATGTGGCATTGATGTTAGCAAGTGATGAGCTCAAATTTGATGGTGAATGGCTGTCGAGGGAAAAAAATGCTTGAAAAAGACCCCTATTAGAAAAATATCCAACCACTAGAAACATGGAGCCGACCAAAGGGCTGGTACTAGATTAAAAACTGGTGGCCAAGGAAGACAGCCAAAAAACATTTACTTGCCAAACAAGAAAAAAAAAAAGCTCGACAATTAAATCCCTATAGGTCGTAGGTCCAAAAAGTCAAATTGCTAATCAAAACTTGAAACTGTCTATCACATAATCATTCTCCCAAGCCAAAAAAGAGCCAAACTTCAAAAAATTTGCCTATACCAAAGAAGACGTGGAGGTTTGACAAGAGGCCTTGTACCCTCTTCAAAAAGGAAGACATGCACATGAACAAGTGCATGGAAACATGTCCCCACAAACACGTGGATGCCAAGACAAAATGCTAAGCACACCATAAAACCACCAATGTTTTCTATCCCCAAACAATGCCAACAAATTCCTAATAAAATGCCACCACTAAGGAAGAAAATGGCCGTGAGGGAGGGAAGAGTGCAACCTCCACAAAGTTTGCATAGGGAGTCTAGAGTTGGTTTGTCCTCATCAAGACCAAGGCCATTCCTACGGTTAATAAACCACCATTTGAAGCCCAAAAAACAACACCATCTTTATTAAATCTAAAGAGAGTAAAAAACACACCATAAGCTTATAGAAAAACCACTATTTTGTGAGCAAAAAGCACCATTATTCCTCCATCAAAATCCATCGCCAAACTAGAGCCCATGCCATGTGGAGGAAGGAAGGTGTAGGTGGCCATAAATTATGTGTGTTTAGTTAAATATGCCACCCAAAGTAACTATTTGTTGGGACTCAAAATCAAAGCCCTAATTTTGAGTACCATTGAAAAAATCAAGCCCTATAAAAGCTTTTTGATGCATATATATCCAGCTATCCATTTGAGGCCCATGAGGTGTTTAATGTTTCTAACACCTTCCATTCAACATATCCACTCGTTCCATGAAGATAAATTTCCATTTCGAGCCATTTTGTGAAGTCCTATTTTTGAGCAACTGTCAAATCTACATTTTTGCCTAAGTATCAAACAACGATAGGAGGGTGTGTTTGCAATTGAATATCTCACTTTTGAGTCATTTCGAGTCCATTTGTCTAGGTTTTGAATCCCTCAAAGTTGGTCATTTGTTGATGTCATGTTGATGTGAATTATTTTGAATTTTGGGAAGCCCTATTTGACTTGTTATAACTTTGACCCAGTTAACTAGAATGATGAAATTCCTTTTGCATTGCATTTCAAAGGTCAGAGACTTGCTATGTTTCAATTTTGAGCTTTTGGGGAATCCATTTGTTCATTTTTCAAACTCGATTCCAACAACAATTTCTAACTTTTTATTGGTGTCAAGAAAAGTAGATTTATTAGTACCCTTATTCGTGATGTCATATCTTGAAATCCATGATAGGTGAGATCAAATGAATTGTACCACTGTGTTGTACTTAGAAAGTACTTTAAGTGTGCCAATTTTCACATGTTGAAAAATCTGTATGCACACTTTCCTAGGTCAATTCCATTTGCAAAAACCACTTTTCTACCAATGTTTCCACTCTGCAAATTCTGAGTAGTCCACTTTGTCCGATCACCATTCTTTCCCAGTTATTCATCATGAGCCCAAATCCTAGATCCATATTTTCCTCATGACAGTGAACTAGCGCCCCTATTTTTGTTTTCCCAAGTGTCAATTTGCCTAGTTTTCAAAGCCAATTCAAACACAATTTATTGTTTTCTAACTTGTTTTCTTGTAGGCAATTTTGAGAGGGTAACTTTGACGATCAATATCTTTTGATGAAGAATTCATCATGAGACAAGAATTGACAAGTTAAGAGAATGTGGAATAGAGAATTAGTGTGTCTATTTCCAAAGCTCGATTAGGTGTTTTGGTTAGTTTTCAAAGACAATCAAAGGACCTTCCTGACACAAAGTTGACAATATACAGACAAGTGTGGAATGAGTTTTTAATGACCAATTAGTGATCAAATTTGATTTCAATTAGTTCAAGATGATTAGTGGATCAATTTGTGTATCATCTATCTAATTTTTTTTTAAAAAAAAAGCCAAACCCACTTTTGGGGCTCGACTAAATCTCACCTGATTGATAAAAAGTGATGGGTTTGACAAAGTGTCAGTGGTAATGACTTTGATTTCATGAATCTTGCAATGGAAGTGAATTTTAAAGGGAAGGGGCACAAAATAGTTTCCAATTAATGGAGAATGGTCGTAGAATTGCCCAAGCTTGGGTATGATTTCCAATATGTTGAATGAATCAATTCTCTCCATGCTTCTTGCAATTATAGACATAAAGTTTGGCAGAAGTGTAATGTCCATAATAGAGTAGTGAGTTGTCTGTGTAGAAGATGGAGTATATTGGAGATGTATTGTGATGCATGATTCTTATATTTTAATGATAGGTCAAAGCCAATTCACCTTGGGCTTAACTCTTTTTAATCACTAGATGTCCCTTCCTAATCCTGTGTGGTGGTTTCAAATAGAAGTCATTTTATTCATTGCACAGCTTGGCTATCTTTTGTTTTAATTAAAATGAAATTAAAATGAGGATTTTCAAAAGAATTATTGAAGGAAGAGGAAGCTGTGAGCCCACAAGAAAATTCCCTAGTAATATTGTTAGAAATGCTCAAATTTTTACATCAACGACAGGGGAGCAAAGAACCTCTATTGCTTATCGATTTCAATTATTTTTCAATCACAAATGCACAACCTAAATGAATAGATAACTGAATTAAAAGTGTCTAAAGCAACTTTACATGAGTCTTTGGAAAACTTGGAGAGGGTTTTGGAATTGAGACCTCAGAGTTCCACCACACCGTGCTTCTCTGTGGGTTTTAATGAAAATAGTTATGGGTTTTCTTGTAGTGGGTCAAAAGTAATAATAAGCTTGAGTTCAATTGAAAGGAAAGAAGCCATAATAGTCACCAACAACATAAAAAAATGGAGCCCCATGCTATATGGAGAGGAGACATTTATGTTTGTCCAGAGGATTTTGAATGATCAACTCTTGCAATTCTAAATTGTTGCAGATGTAATCAACTCAAGCTCGTTCTCTAGCATATAGATGTCTTAGCATGGCATGGGTGGTTGTCATTGACTAACCATGCACTTTATTTTGAAGCCTCTAGTAGATGTACCCACACCAAAAGTCCCACGTAGGGGAGTTTGATACCCGACTTGGAGAAAGGAATGATTTTTATTTTATTAAACCAAGACTAGTTTAACTTGTATGATCCACTATTCCAAGCACTTAGGGTGGTACTGGTATTCACACAAGTTTGGATGCATTGTTGGTAGCAACAAAGAGGAGGTAGGGAGGTTCATGCCAAAATGCAAGGTCGCTAGTGAGTGTGGATTGACACCAAAGAACTTTGGAGTTTGAAAAGAGTTGAAGGGTGGTTCACAAAATAGAAGATAGCTGCAAAAGATGAAGGAAGCCATTGCATGGTCAAAGAAAGCCAGTGAGTGTGGAGCGAAAAAAATGATAAGCTCTTAGTCCCACATTGGGGATACAATGCCCATTTTAATAGTTTAAATACAACTTTACATCGTAGGAGTTTGTCCACAAGATACCGCCTTTTAAAAGGTAGAGAGGCGAGTATGCTATGGGGCCCATGGCTAGCTAGCCGGATAATGACATCAAAATTTTTAAAAAAACCTGCAAACCTACCAATGAGCATGATGGAGATGACCTGGAATCTGAAGGTGCCATATGACAACATGTGGAGGATCTTGCAGTAGTCACTACGTCACCAAGGGAAGTTGCTCGACCGATATGCATAGAGACATAGTGACCTGCTAAGCTAGCGATGATGTGGCACAATGATCATGAACTGAGGTGACACTGACATGGAAGTCAAGGAAGGAGTTTGTCAGGAAATGTTGCTGAAATTCGATGGTCCCCATGTCACCACCAAAAAATGAGAGGTTTTTTGGCAAGCGACATGGCGACCTACCAGAAAATCAAAAATCTGGCGAGATATTGTAGAGGATATGGGTCCCACCTAGATACAGTTGGCAAATTAAAATTTGACAAGTGGCAACATGTGGTGACAGATTGATGAACCAATTAGTGATGTGGCATTCTGAGTTCAATGATGCACTAGATCATGCCACATGGCAGATCTAACAGTGGTTGTTATGTTGCTAAGGCGAAGTTGCTCAATAGTGAACCATGTGACATGGCGATTGGCCAGCTAGTAGTGAGGTGGACTGATGATGTGGCAAAAATTTGACCAATCAAATGATGACACATGGTGAGGGCAGTCAACAAGGTTTGACCTAGAGGAAAATGGAGGGAATTTTCAAAAGGTTCAAAAAATTATTATTTTTAAATATTTCTTCTTCTGAATGTGCAGGGTTAGATTTTAAATAAAGTTTGAATTATTCTATAGTTTAAAACTTTATAAAAGGGTCAAATTTTTGTAAATTGCTATGCAAGGCTATAGAAGGAGCTCAATTTTCAAATGGCCACCAAAGGGGTTGTTTTTATCTAAAATATCAAGTATTATATACCGTTGGAAAGGTCTCGAGACAAAGAATCTAGTTATGGAATAAGATTTTGAGTAGGTCTTCACTGGTTCAAGTTATAGGTAGAAATGTAAAATTTGGGCCTTCTTAGTGGAATTAGTAAAAATTGAAAACACAATTATAGGCTTCGAAAAACATGGTAAAAATGCAGTTGGGGTCAATTTTGGTCACCTTTCAAATAAGTTTAAACCCAAATTTTTATTAGCATTTCATGATGTAGCTTAGTTATTTTGGTGACACAAAGTTTTTCATCATTCAACGAGATATTTCCAAGTTGTTATAGGATAGTGATGAAAATTAAATCAGATCAAATGGATAGAGAGATCAAAGAGGTTTCACAATAGTAGAGAATGGAATTTCAAGTGGACACATGTCATCTTCAGATCTGATCTAGGAATTCACTCCTTGTCTATATCTTCTTCTTTCTCATCCATTGTAAGGGTTGGTAATTTTCAGTATGAGACCACTTTGTTGGATCTAGAACTATGATTCCACCATTATTCTTCGGCATATTTTCTCTTGTATGACAACAATAGGTAAGATAATATAGAAAGTTCATATCTATTAGGTGTTTTTCATGTTTTAATTTCATGCATTTGAATGTATCATTTCAAAAAAATGAATACAAATGAACAAAATCTCTATAGTTTCATTCTAATTCTTGTCTCCTATCTCAGTAATCTGTAGTCTTATGTGGTCTAGCAACAAAGAACTAAGACTTATTTGCATCCCTTTAAATTTGTTTGTTAGATATGTTTTACTATTGAAACAAAGGGCCAAGTAAATGCTTGATGTGTTTGACAAGATTGCTGATTATTTTGAGATGGATACTTCATAAGAATAAGGTCTTTATGAACATTGATGTTTGATTCACAAAGTGATAGGATAGATCTAATGTATGGATGTATGAAATATGTCTTGGATATGACAGATGTATATATTGAATTCATGAAATTTCCCAATAGATAAGGCACTGATCAGTTACAGGATCACTTGTTTATATTGCTGGATATTTGGGGTTGTGTTGATATTCAACATCATTAATCAATTGTATTTCCATTTGATGTTGAAGAGCTAAAAAGGATTCCCTCACTTAGCTTTTGAATTCCATAGAGTTGCAACTTGCTACTGCATATCTTTGTTATTACATAAGTATAGGAGAATAAGGGCTAAATATGCTATTAATAGATTCAGGAATATGTTTTAGCACTAGTACCATATTAATTGAATCTAAGGTCCACCCACCTAGGTTTTGTAAAGTCTAAAGTGAAGGAGTTATGCCTTATAATTGGCCCAAGATTGTAGTCAAATGCATCCATTATAAGAATTTGCTAGCCTTAGATGTATTGGTCTAGTTTCTTAGTTAATTTCAAAACTGTTAAATCAGGAGCCAACAAGACCCATGCTTTAAGAGCCAAAAAAAGTGCACTCCATCCAAAGAGAACATGCAAAACCTGTAGAAATTCCTGCCATTGAAACAAAAACATGCCATTGTAAATCCCAAACCACCTATGGAAATTTCCAATCAATGGATTCCAAGGCACAACATTTGTGTGGAGCACAAGAAAAAAAAGCATTGAACAATGAGCAAAAATAAACCACTCTCTCCTCCTCCTTCTTTCCTTGTCTGAATTTGGCGAAACCCAAGCAATTACATCCTTGAGGTATTGCTTTCGAGCCCTGATAAAAGCCCTCAGAAAACCTTCGATAATAGAGGATGATGAATGACACCTTGAAACATTGCAATGTGTGTTTCATCTCCAAAACTCATGCATAGATCAAAGTAGAGTTTGAGCCAAAAAATGCAGTCATGGGCACAATAATCCATGCACTATCTCCTTGCCATATTAAAATAGTGGACAAGTGGCTGAAGAATGGTGTGCATGTTAGAAGACATCTCCCACATACACCCAAAATAAGGTGCAAGTGTCCAATATCACAAATCGTATGTGACCTCCAGGCTTAGCAAATCGCTTCCAAGCTTGATCTCTAGAATTGCAAGCAACAAAATCCTGTACTTTGGAAGATGCACATGGTTGATGGAAGAAGACAAGCCAAAAACATGTGGCCCATGGCTTCAAATCGCTCCACCAAAGATGCAAGATAACCCTGTGCATAAAACCCAAGAATGTGATACCAAGAATAGGCAGAGTGCAACCAAGTCTCCAAATTATTATTTTTTTGGAAAAATAATGCCACCTCATTTTGCATGCCTAGATCAAAACAACCTGGGTGCAAAAATGTTTTTGCCTCAAATTTTAAAAGCATCCAAACGGGATGCATTTCATATGGAAATGGGGGTTTTTGACCACTTTGAGCTCAACAGTGATGTCCATTTAGGCTCATAGTGCTCTAAAAATTAGGTCCTCTCCAAATCCAATGCAAAATCCTTTGAAAGCCACAGATTTGAAAATCGATGCCAAATTTCTCAAGAATAGAATAGGGGCATGAAGATCTAGAGCTTTGATACTATGTTGAAGTTGATGAATGATCAACCCCATAGCTCCCAAGAATCACTTGTACTCAAACACCTGCTACAAAAGAGAGAGGTAGAAAGCTATGGAGGCAAAAATTGCCAGATCCATATATGAGACATTCTTGATGACCAAAAAAGTAGATTGCTATAATCAACAATGGATTAATCTTAATACTTGATTAATGTTTACAATGAGATATCATCCTTATAGAGGAGATCAACACCCTAAAAAGGTCTAACCTAGGTTGCATCAAAATAATTAATAAAAGAATTAATTATTAGATGCCTAAAATTTAGCTTAAGCAACTAGAGTTAATTAGGAAATATCTAATTACTCTAACTTTCTGTACTACTGATAATCCTTGTTCAACAATACTACTACTTCTTATGCCACTTAACCAAGATAGGGCCTTATCCTTGTGTTCTTATATTCTAAAATTTTTAGATAAGGGAAGTTTGACAGTAATTTGAGATAACATAGAAATCATATTGACAGGATCACATGTAGAATTTTTGGGATGATTACCTTTGATTGTTTTCTCTTGAGCAGTAGGTTCCTTCATTTTATTGGTGACATTAGGGCTTGAATTTTTCTCTTGTATGTTAGCCTTGACTATTTCAACTCCTTAAAACTGCACTTTCTTTTTAGCTCCCACTTCTTTCTTGTACTATCTTTGAGTTTCACAACCAATGGATCTTCCTTCTTATTCTCATCACCCATTTTATGAGTAGTATCCTTAATGAAAATACTAGATGTCTTACCAAAGTTATTGTTCACAGTCTCATTTCTCAGATTGTAGGTGCTATGCACTTGAGCTATCATCTAAACAATGATTTTTTCAATATCCTCATTTGATGGTTTTGTCAAGTTCATGTATTCAACATCAGAGGTCATGTTACACATTTTTTCCCTTTCTTAGTCTTCATCATCTGAAAACACTTGTTGATGGTGTAATTGGTATACATTTCTTTGATTTACAACATCATTTTCAGAATCTTCTATGTCATATTATTCTCCATTGTCACATAAATTTATCATATTGCATGCAAAATCCTCATGATTTTCTTCTTCCTCTCCTTCCACACTTTGTTCTTTCTAATTTGCTAAAAAAGATTGAGCGACTCCACAATAGCTAGGAGAATGAGGCAACTAGAACACAACACACCAAGGCACATCATCTATCATGTTTACATAATTTTTTTGTAAAGGATCTAATGTACCCTTATCTTTATTTCCTTGAGAAGGATTAGGGATGGGTTTTTAATCTTTTCATTGTGTAGTATAGGGGTAATTTTGTATCCTAGGATGCTTATTGTAAGGGGTATTTAACTAAGGTTTATCACTAGTATTCTTCTTATTGGCTTGGTTTGTTGATGGATTCAAATTATTTAGTAGGTTTAACACTTGACCCATTGTATCCTCTTTAGGCTTCTTTCCCATAGCAGGTTTTAAACCTTTTTTTCTTCTTCTAGGATTAAACAATTTTTGGTCATCCCATCTTCTTTATTTTCAATATTTACAACCATCTTATAAGCCTCCCTTAGTGTTCTAGGATCCTTGTCCCTTAAAGTATATTCCATCTTACTATCAAAGGAATTAAAGTAAGTTGTCAGGCATACATCTTCACCAAGTCTCATTACTTGGAACAAATTATACATCCCTTTATGAAACCTCACATTAAAATCAAAATTAGATTAATTTGGGGTCTTTTTTATGTTTTTCAACTCATTCATCATAAAGATAGCATTGGAATTGTCACCATATTTCTCTTTGAAAAGTTTTTCTAAGTCATTCCATGAGGCCACACTATCATAAAGAAACCTTCTGAACTAGTCCCTAGCATCTTTAGTCAAGGAGTGTACAAATAACTTCATTACTACATCCTCATGCTCTACATCATAGTCATTAAACATATCTATAAATTTTATTAGGTGCTATTTACCAATCACTTCATTATTTCTTAAAAATTTAGTAACATTGTCTCTCAGATCATTAGAAATAGGATGTGGAAACCTAGGGATGCCTACAAAATAAATTTTCTTATATTTCTCCATATAAATGGGGTTTCTATAGAATGCTACAACATAGAATCTTGGTTTTGAATAGGGACTCGAGGTTGTTGGACTTTCCAAGTCACATGGATCTGACTACTTGTGGCAAAGGATGAGGCAGGGGCTAATTGTGATATGTTTTGACTATTAAATAGAGGTCCACAAGTAGGAGTAGATGGGACAACTTGCAAGGATTGGTTTGGGCAAGATGCTAAGGTAGAATTAGATTTGATAAATTATATTTTTCTTCTAGTTTCAAGAGCTTGGGCCTCATTCTCGACCTTCTCAAGCTCTTTAGCTAAATATTCTCTCTCCTTTGTGACCTTCTCTAAATCTAGATCTAGTTTAGTCATATCAAGGCTTGTAGATTTACTAGGAAGAACTTGGGGATCATTTATCTATACCCCCACAACCTTTTGCTTCCCCTTATCAAGATATTTTATAGTTAGGTCTATGACTTTAGGCTCAATAAGCCTTTAGGGTTGGACTTGTAAGATAACATGCCCCTCCTTCTCTTTAAGAAGGTACTCTTGTGCTTGGACTTTAGATTTTGAGATATCATTATCTCCAAATACATTCGAGTGTAGTTTAGAAGATTTCTCTTCTATCCTTTTATTTTTCTCTTGTAGAGCATTCATTCTTTTGAGCAAGTTGTCCCTCTCAATGAGCTTATTAATAGTAACTTGTTCTTTGTCTTTCTCTAAACATATGTGTTTGGCTTCATCTTCTGCAACCCTTTTTCTAAGAACCTCTATTTCTGAAAATAAATCCTCTAGGTCTATAGAAGTGGCTTTTGAATCCACTGGGTCATCTAGATCTATGAGGTTTCTCTCCTCATGTAGGACTTGTCTAAGATTGAATCCAACATCCAAATTATCCCTATATTCCCACCTATAGTTTATTTCCCTCACCACATCTGGTCTAACAGGGATATCCCCATAGGAGATACCTTCTTATCATGATAGATTCTCTCTTCTTGTAATGGGGTTATGAATATTTCACCCAAAAGTCTAGTAGTTTCAGATTCAAAATTTAAGGAAGAGGACTCTCCTTCTACCACAGGTTGGTATTGTGAATAGGATGACACACTCTTCCTAGGCTTCCACATAGGATTAGAATATGCTTTCTTTTTATTTTGATTCTTCCTACCCCCATAAGGTAATTCTATGTACAATGGCATTTCTAGTTTGTCCTTTGTAAAATCCTTTGTATTTTTCCTCTTATCTACCATTGGTTAAAAAAGTTTGAAAAATATAGCACTAGCTATAAAAACTTTGACTAAGTTGCCACCCTATCAAGGGAAAGTATTTTAGAATTGCCTTATAGATTGGAAAATATCATGGGAAAAATTTGAAGAAAAATTTGATAGAAAGTGCCAATTAGAAGAATTTTATGTTAGAAATAGATAATACTAAGAAGGGGTGGGGGGTGGCGAATCAATATTCTACAAACTTTTTCCCACAACTAAATATTTTAATTACTTTATAACTTGCATATGAAAGTAAACCAGCAATTCTCAATAGTAAATATAACCATGCACATAGATAACTCATAACACCACTATTTGTTAACTAAGGAAACCCTAGCCAAGGGAAAACCCTGGTGAGGATGATATTCACTAAACAATAGGATCATGTTAAGGATATCGACCATGTTAGGAGTCTATAAAGTAAATATAGTGTCTTGAGTTCCTATTAGGAGACTAGGCCTTGTTAGAAGCCTCAACCCTATTAGGAGTTGCTTCAACCCTGTTAGGAGTTGGTAGGAAAAATACAATGTATGAAAGAAGATCCCACTGCCCTAACATGCAATTATACAATTTAGTTCTTCATAAGATAGATATAAATACAATACTTTCTGTCTACTATACTTTGCACATGCTATGATCATATATCAGAATTCACATCATATAAGGCTCACAAATATTTCAATCTTTCTATAAAGTAGTTCACATCATATAACACTTTCTTGTCTATCATAGATAGCACACTTATCTATGCAAGATAAGATTTTTACTTATACATTGCATAAATATAAACTCTTCTTAGTCGATCTTCATGTGTTTACACACTTGAAATAATATAAAATAGATTATGGAATAATATCCACATAATCAACTCATCACAACTTAGTAATTATTTCACAACGAAAATAATTCCTGCCATACAACCCAATTCTCTGCTATGCTCTATTCTGCACTGATAAATACCAGTACTAGTATTTGAATCATAACTCTTGCTATACTATTCATACACATCTACACACTACCAAACAACATCATGATACTATCATGAAGCTTTTCGCAATTGCATATGAGCTAACTCTTAGCGATTTGTCCGTACACTAAACATTTTTTCTTTGTGCTACTGTTATTTGTCTAACACTTAGAAAATTTTCTAACTCTAAATGCATAAATGAAATGCTGAATGTATGTTGCCATAAACAAAAATCATCAAGGCATCTATTTGACCATATTGCCAATAATCTTCCCCTTTGGCATTGATGGAAAAATTTGGGAAAATTGGCTGAGTCCCAAAATGATGTCATACATAACAAAAATAAATAAAAGTAACTACACATAATTGCCTTCAAAACATAACAACTTTTATTCATGTTTTGATGGATCATTACATTCCTTATCACTCCTTCACATTGATACATACATAATCTCCCTCTTATATATACATTTACATCTATACAAATTTCCTTCTACACAATACACCATTTTGACATCAATGTCAAAGGTGTCAAATACTATATCTACAAAACTTTGTTAATTTTTGTTGATCAGCCGGTCATTCTGGAAATGTAATTTGTAAAATCATGTTTTACCTTGTCAAAGTCATTCTTTTAGTTCACTTTGACTGTATCAATGGTAAGTGTGTAAAGTGCATAAGATGCCACTTCAATTGTGCTCAAGTTAGTATAGGAAAATTTGTCATACAATGTCTTAGCTGCAAGACACTCCTCCATCTACCTCTACAAAATGACAACTTTGGATGATAAGTGTTCTCTGAGTATACAAAATCTCCTTAATACCTTTTCCTTGTCAAAATCAATGCTTCTGATAGCATTTTGAATATTTTCTATCTTAGCTTCCAAATCTTCAATTATGGCCTCTGGTTACTACAATCTAGCAGTGAGTACATGAAGCTTTCTCATTTTCCCTTTGATCTTGTTATCAAAATCTAATAGGTAACTGTATGACATTGCACATTGTCCATACAACTTATTACTTTCATCTATGCTTCTCCTCAAATCATTTCTAACATTTGTGCATACTATATGAAATAATGATGCATCATGGTTTGCCTATGGTTGCACTGAAGCTAGTTCTGAATAGAGTTGTGAATTACTTATCAAATGTCTTTGCCAACTCTTTGGCCTTTACCTGCAAGTTTGGATTGACTACAATTATCGCAACTATCTTCTGCATTTGATCCGAGACTTCACCTAGAGTCTTCTCGAAAGAATTCATAGATTTGTTCTTCTCAAATAGCTTGCTTAAGGTGCCCATCTGTCCTTTCTGATCTTCATCATCTAATGGAATTGATACTACTACTAATGCTACTACTATTATTAGAGTTTTTACAAGAATGAGTGGAACTTCTTTCAGTTCCACACTCTTCTTTTCTTCCCTAGCCTTCTTGTTTTCCACCTCTTCTTTCTTCCTTTTTCCTTCTTCTTCTTCTTCTCTCTTTATTTGTTCTTCTTTTATTATTTGTTCTTCTTCTTTCCTTTTATTTTCCTCTTTCTCTTTCTTTTCTTGTAGGGTTAATATTCCTAAACATTCTACTATTTGCATTATTACCATCAAACTTAGGTTTCTTACATTCTACTACCTTATGTCCATAACCATGACAATTATAACAATATAAATTAGTAATGTGTTTAAAAGAATTACATGTGCAATCTCTTTTCATGTGTCCAATCTCATTACATATGAAGCATCTACCTCTAAACTCATGTCATACTTCCTTAGGTGGTTCATCTTACTTAGGTTTATCAACTTTATCTATTATCTTAAGTTCATCAAGTTCAACTAACAAATCAATCAACTCAACTTCCTTTGATACTTTAGAAGATGCACTTGATTCTACCTTACTTAGATCAGATTCCTTAGGGGATTCAGTAATTGGATTTAGCTCTCTTTTGATTTCAACTTTCTTAGCTGATTTCTTTCCAATCAAATATCCAAGTCCTATCTTGTCATAAGGTCTCTAGTGAAATATCTTCTGATCTATCTTCTCACTACTCAAGTAAAGTTTCTCTAACTATTTCTTAGCTTGTGTCAATCCTCCTTTCATAATAATATTGTACTTTTCCAACATAGCATGTTCAATCTTGATAGTATATAGTTCAAATGTAACTTGACTCAATAGGGATCTAAGCTCTACATTCTCAATTTTTAGTTCTGGTTCATTCTTGCTGATATTTTTCTTAAGACTCAACTAAGTTCAATGATTTTTAGTTCATATTTTAAGATATAATTTTCTTTCTGAAGATCTCCTACTTCATCATTATCACTAGTCCACACAATTGATTCATTCCCAGATTCTAGATCATCAATCTTGTCTTTCAATTTACCAATGTAGTCTTTTGCATCTTCAGATCTATCTTTCAGGTTATCTCTTTCTTTAGTAAGAAGGTCAATTTTCTCAAGAGCTTATTCTAGTTTTTTCTTCAACTATTCCATATTCATTGGAATCTTACTTATACTTTTAAGACTCTTCAAAGTAACTATGCTCTGATACAAATTGTTAGAAATAGATAATATTGAGGGGGGGGGGGGGAGTGAATAAGTATTCTACAAACTTTTGCCCACAACTTAATATTGTTAATTAATTTATAACTTGCATATAAAAGTAAACCAACAATGCTAAACAATAAATATAACCATGTACATAGATAACTCATAAAACCATTATTTGTTAACTAGGGAAACCCAAGACAAGGGAAAACCTTGGTGGGGATGATACCCACTAGATGATGCACTAAATAATAGGATCCTATTAAGGAAATTGACCTTGTTAGGAGTCTATGAAATACATATAGTGTCTCGAGTCCTTGTTAGGAGACTAGGCATTGTTGGAAGCCTCAACCCTATTAGGAGTTGGTAGAAAAAATACAATGTATGCAAGAAGATCCCACTTCCCTAACATGCAATTATAAAATTTAGTTCTTCAAAAGATAGATATACATGCAATACTTTTTGTCTATTGTAATTTGCACTTGCCCTGATCATACATCAGAATTCACATCACACAAGGCTAGTGAATCTTTCAAGCTTTCAGTACAATATTTTGCATCATATAAAACTTGCTTGTCTACCATAGATAGCACAGTTATCTGTGCAAGATAAGATCTTTACTTATACCTTGCATAATTATAAGACTCTTCTCTGTTAGCCTTCATGTGTTTAGATGCTTGAAATAATATAAAATAGATTATGGAATAATATCCACATAGTTAGATCATCATAACTTAGTAATTATTTCACTACCAAAATAATTCTTAAGGCCGTACAATCCAATTTTGTGCTATGCTCTATTTTGTACTAATAAATACTTGTACTAATATTTTAATCATAACTCTCACCATACTATCTATACACATCCACACACTACAACACATCATCATGATACTATCATGAAGCTTTCCTCAACTTCACATGAGATAACTCTCAATGAGTCACCTATACACTAAACATCTCTTCTCTATGCTACTGTAAATTGTCTAATGCTTAGACAATTATCTAACTCTAAATGCATAAATGAAATGCTCAATTTATGTTGCCATAAATGACAATCATTGAGACATCTATATGACCATATTGCCAACATTTTAACATTTCACATTGGGTAAAACTACTCTACTCTATAGACAAGGTACTGGAAATGCATACATAAAAGACCATATCTCATACGAAAACATGTTAGAATATATAGTCCACTGATATAACTAAGAGGGGAGGAGGCGGTGGGGGGGGGGGGGAGTGAATTAGTTATAAACTATTATTAGAATTATTAAACTTAAAAAATCTTAACCATATGAGTAATATAAAATAAAACCACAACAACATACTCATACACAATAACACCAGGTATGTTAGCTAGGGAAACCCTTGATCAGAGGGAAAACCCTGATGGAGATGGTACCCATAGGATGATGTACTAATATAAATATTTCTTATTAGAGGATAGACCCTATTACAGCATTTAGTACATATGAATCCCTATTAGGAGACTTTGAATCCTTGTTAGGAGATTCCAACCTTGTTAGGAGTTGTGGAAGATAGCTGGACCCACTACCCAAACAATTTCAAGGGAAAGACCAATGAACCCACTATCCAAATGATCTCCATATTATTCCTTGAAGAATAATAGAATTGCTTCTGTACTATTCCTCCTTCTTTCTATGTCCTGTCAACCAGACTTTTGCTTCTTCTAATCTTGTAACCAAATCATGAATCTCACATCCAATAATCCCTTGAATCACTTACATGCATTCCTCAAGAACTCTTCTTCTTTTTGTGTGTTACACTTAATACACTGATCACAATATTTCCATACTATTTACAAACAAGGAAAACATCTTTCCTTTATACCATATCTTTATAATAATTCCTTGAGTTGGCCTTAAGGCTTTCCCAATTAATTAAAATAGATAATTAATTAATTATAATTATAATAGCACTATCGGCTCATAGTCTATAGAAAAATTTACACATGTGATACTAGGGCTTGCATGCTTGTTGATGTCATTAGCTGACTGCCTTTTATCATTGCCTAACTGAGAATCTCTTCATTCCATTGTAGATGAAAGATAGCCAACAAACATCAGGAACTACTCTCCCAATACTCTCTCTAAACTTCTCTCTATAAATTAGGTACAACTTCTGTACATCTTTAACTTAGACTCTATGCACTTAACCACATCATCAGTACACTATGCCTAACATGTCGATAACTAGGTATCTCCAGACAATCAGGCCATTGTCCATACCATCAATATCTCTATCTGGTACTTTTCCAGTATTTACATAAATAATGCTATGTTAACATTGATGACAAACACAATCATGAATGCAACATATCAATACTCTCCTATGCTTAGGATAATCCCACAATATAGTATCATCAACATTTATACTAACAATCCCCCCCTTTGGAATTCATGGAAACATAGATGAAAAATCATCTAGAAGTTCCAAGAATACCAGGTATACTTTTTCTGTTGCTTCTATTCATATCTCTCCCCCATTGCTTAGGAGTTCTTCCCATACATAATTTTCCCCATGCCATAGGAGATGTTTTTCATGCAAATTCTCCCCCATTGACATTAATGTCAAAGGTGTCAATCTCAATGTTACCAATTATTAATCAGTTGTTCCAAGTCATCAACCAGTCGAGTGTCCAAAATTTACTTTTCAATACAAAATACCTAATACCAAAAATCCTCAATGACTCAGTACATACTTGAGACTCCCCCATATAGGAAGCATCAACATTTAGTCTAGTCAAACAATAGTGCTCTATACCACTCGATTGATGCACTCTCCACATCATCTACTTAGAAGTAGGTAGGGGCATAACCCCAAGCATACCTCTTAAGTACTCAAATGTATCTTTAGGAAAAGGCTTCATAAAGATATCTACAATATAATTCTTAGTACTTACATACTCCAATTTGATCTTTTTTTATACTACTTTCTCTCTCAGCACATGATACTTAATAGATATATGCTTAGTCTTAGAATGCAATACAATATTCTTACACATATTCATTATACTTGTGTTATTACAATAAATGATAATAGATTCTTCAATCTCAATTCTGATGTTCTTTAGCATATGCTTCATCCACATAACTTGATTATAGTTAATTTTTGCCACAACATACTCTGCCTCAACATTGCTCTATGAAATACAATCTTACTTATTTCTTAACCTAGAAACCAATCTATCTCTAAGAAAGAGTTCTCCAACATTGGTGCTCTTTCTATCATTCATACTGCCTGCCCAATTAGCATTAGTATATGCACAAATTATAAAATCATTTGATCTATCATACCAAATTCCACAATTAGATGTCCCTTTCAGATATTTGAATATTCTTTTCACTACTGTAAAATAATATTCTTTAGGATTAGATTGAAATCTAGTTACAATCCCAACTATATTTTCTATATCTAGTCTGGTGTGAGTTAGATACTACAAACCTCCAATCATTGATCTATACTTCTTCTTCTCTACTATAGGTATCTCATCTTTATTGGATAACTTATGACCAATTATCATGGGTGTACCAATAGGTTTTCTACTTTCCAAACCAAACCTTTTCAACAAATCTTTTAGGTACTCAGCATGTGAAATGAATATACCATCGTTATTTTGTACAATCTACAAACCTAGGAAAAACTTCATTTCTCATATCATTCTCATTTCAAATTCATTCCTCATCTCTTCAACAAATTTATCACTAGGTTCATCATTAACTCCAAAAATCATGTCATAAAAAAAATTACAATAAAAAAAAAAACCATCTTCAATTTCTTTTAAATATAAGTCACTATCTACCGTACCTTTAGAAAATCCAAGCTTTGCCAAGTAACTATCAAACCTTGCATACCAGTTTCTCAGTGCTTGCTTCAGACCATAAAGAACTTTCTTCAATCTACATATGATGTCTTTGTCTTCTAATAAAGGAAAACCTTTAGGCTTCTCAATATAAACCTCTTCTTCTAGTTCTCCATTCAGAAAGGCTGATTTAACATCCATCCGATAAACCTTGAATTTCTTGTTCACTACATAAGCTAGGAACATCCTTACTACTTCCATTCTTTCTACTGGTGCATATGTTTCCTCATAATCAATGCCTTCTTTCTATGAATAACCTTTACAAACAACTCTGGCCTTGCTTCTCACTTCTCCTTGTTCATTCATCTTATTCCTAAAAAACCATTTTGTTCCTATCACATTTTTGTCCTTTGATCTAGGAACTAATTCCCATGTGTCATTCTTTACTATCTGATCCAATTATTCCTTCATTGCTTGGATCCAATGATTATCTTTGATTGCTTCATCTGTACACTTAGGTTCAACATGAGATATCAAACATATCTCCTCATTTACTTTGTTCCTTTTCATTACTCCTTTATCTTTACTTCTAATTATTTGCCTAGGAGTGTGATTCTTTGTCAAATTCTTGTTAGGGGTAGGAGTTGACATCTCAACTATTATCTCTTCTCTAGGTTCAGAATCCTATTATCCTCTATGCTCAAAAGTTAGCACATCATTTTGCTAGTCATTGGTAGTCTTAAACAAAACTTCAACATTCTATCTAACAATTTCAGAGTTATCCTCTTCTTCATCTAAATTATAAGCTACCATCTTTTCTTTAGTTCCAAACTTCTCATCAATCCTTACATTTGTGCATTCAACTATTGTCTTAGTTCTATAGTTAAAGCATCTATAAGTCTTACTTTTCAATGAATAGCTAAGAGACATACCTTTATCGCTTCTTGCATCAAACTTACCAATGCCATCATCTCTCTTAATATAACATTTTCTCCCAAATATCCAAAAATATTTGACTGATGGTGAATGCCCAAACCATAGTTCATAAGGTTTCTTGTCCATACCTTTTTCTGATTTGTACTCTATTTAGATTATATACTACTGTATTAACTACTTCTCTCTAGAATGTCTTAGAAACATCACTCTAGCTACCTTTGCTATAGACTTATTTCTTGTCTTAGCAATCTCATTTTGCTCAAGTTTTCTAGATGTAGATAGCTATCTTTTGATTCCATTTTTTTCACAAAATATGTTAAATTCTCTTAAGGTGAATTCTCCTCCTCTATCAAATCTCAAATACTTAATCTTAACACTAGATTCATTCTCAATTATATTCTTAAATATCTTGAACTTGTCAAAAGCTTCATATTTCTCTTTAAGAAATGCTTACCACATCATTCTAGTGAATTCATCAACAAAAATCATAAAATACCTTTCACCATAGAATCCTCTTGTTCTGGAAGGTCCACTTAGATATGTGTGAATGATCTCCAACTTCTCTATGGTAGTGAACTTCTTACTAGGGAATGATACTTTTGCTTAGCCAAAATACATTCCTTACAGGCAACATTAGTAGGCTTAACAATCTTAGGCAAGTCTCTGACTGCCAAAATGCTACTAACCTTTACAATATTATCAAAGTTTATGTGATAGAATCTTCTATGCCAAAACCAACTGTTATCCACTTTAGGTACCAAACATGTCATCTTAGTAGGATTCAACTAAAATACATTACCTCTAGATCTAGTTCCAGTTCTAATCATCTTACCACCTCTGTCTTTGATAGTGTATGTTTTCTTAGTAAACTACAATTGATAACCCTTGTCCACCAACTAACCAACACTTAACAAGTTATATTTCAATACATCAACAAAATAGACATCATCAGTGTTAGTTTTACCATCAAGAGTAATGGATCCAATTCTTGTTATATGACAAGCTACATTGTTACCAACTCTAACAATTCCTCCATCATGATTCTTGTAATTAAAAAACTAATTCATATCACCGGTCATGTGATGTGAACAACCACTGTCAATAATCCAATCAGATTTCATTTCCACTTGGGTAACTAGAGCTCTTTCTTCTCTAATTTCTCTATCAAGATCATCTTCCTTTATAGCCAAAAATCCTAATTCATCATCACTTTCACTTTGACCTTTCTCATCAATTTTTTTATCTTCATTTGCATACAAGCAATTTCTATCTCTATCTCTTCTAGGGTTAAACTTTCCCTTATACTTTTTTCTCTCTTTTAGGATATTTAGATGCATAATGACCAAATTCATTACAAGTCCAACATTTAACAATTTTCTTACCATCTTTTTCTCTTCTCACTAGAAAGGCCATTCCTTCCTGTAATCTTCTTGTCTTCACCAACTCTTCTGTTGCCAAAAAAATCTCTATGGGTTCTTGTACTCCTTGTTAAATTAGGTCAAATTTTCAAGGTACTAAAAGAAATTTCAACTCTTGTAAGCTCTCTAGACTATCTCAGATCTACTTTTTCTAATTCTAATCATCCAAGCAATGTTTCATTTGTGAAATCCTTAGTGCAAGGCATTACTAGCTGTATCATTTGAGTTATCAACTTGAAATGTGGTGTCAAACTTTTCAAGATCTTCCATTTGACTTGATCATCTTCCTTGGTTCCACCATGAGACCAAATTCTTGCAACCATTTTTGATATTCTACCAATATAACTTCTTACAAATTCATCTTTCATCATTCTAGCATCTTGAAATGCACATATCCAATTGTGTAATCTCATTCTCTTTGCATGATCATCACCTTCAAAAGTAGATTCTAATGCTTTCCAAAGTTCATGAGATGTTGCAAGTGACTTTACCTGACTGATTCATTATTAGGAAGAGCTATAAATAAAGCTTATCTTTCTCTCATGTTCCACATGAATAGATCTCTTTCTTCTTCACTACAACCTTCTAGCTTGTCTTCTCCAATGATTTTCTTCTCACTCTTCATCAAGATCTAATAGCTTAGACCCATGCACAATAGATGTGTCTTCATATTCTCCTTCGAACTATCATAGTTAGCCCCATCAAATCTAGGAATATCCTTTCTAAAAAGACTCACCATCGATCTCCCAAAGCTGTTAAGCATATCCTTCATGGACCTGATGCTCTGATATTAATTGTTACAATTTATAGTCCACTGATATAGCTAATGGTGGGGTGGGGGGGTGAATCAGTTATACATTTGTTATAACAATTATCAAACTTAAGAAATCTTAACCATATGATTAATCTAATTTAAAACCACAACAAGATACTCATACACAATAACACTAGATATGTTAACTAGGGAATTCCTTGATGAGAGGGAAAACTCCAATGGGGATGGTACCCACAAGATGATGTACTAATATAAATATTCCTTGTTAGAGGATAAACCCTATTAGGAGTCCATCACAACATTCTGCACATATGAGTCTCTATTAGGAGACTTTGAATCCTTGTTAGGAGTTGTGGAAGATAGCTAGACCCACTGCCCAAACAACTTCAAAGGAAAGACAAATGAACCCACTATCCAAATGATCTCTGTATTATTCCTTACAAAATAATATAATTGGTACTATATTTTTCTTCCTTCTTTCTCTATCCTATCAACCAGACTTCTTCTTCTTTTGACCTTGTATCTAGATCACAAATCTCACATCCAATAATCCCTTGGATCACTTATATGCATTGCTTAAGCACTCTAATTTTTTCACACTTTGCACTTCATACAACTATCAAAATATGTCCATACTCTTTACAAACAAGAAAAATATCTTTCCTTTATACCATATATTCATAATAATTCCTTGAGTCAGCCTTGAGGCTTTCCCAATTAATTAAAATAAGATAATTAATTAATTTCAATTACAATAGCATCGTCAGCTCAAAGCCTATACAAAAATTTACATGTTGAATACTAGGACTTGGACACTTGCTGACATCATCAACTAACTTTCTTCTATCACTACCTGACTACACATCTATTCATTCCATCTTAGATGAAAGATAGCCAACAAACATTAAGAACTACTTTCCCAATGCTTTGTCTCTGAATTGCTCTTTGTAAATCAGGTACAACTTCTGTATGTATTTGAGTTAGACTCTATGCACTTAATTATGTCATCAATACACTATGCCAAACATTTCCATAATTGCATATCTCTAGACAATCAAGCCATTGTCCATACCATCAAGATCTTTGTCTGCTACTCTGCCAGTCTTTACAAAAATAATGCTATGTTGACATCAATGACAAACATAGTCATGAATGCAACATATAAATACTCTTCAATGCTTAGGATACTCCCATAATGTAGTATCATCAACATTCATGCTAACACAACATTCTTTACATAGTCCCTAGTAGAAGTGCCATTTTGTTGGTGTTTTTTGGACTACTGGGTTTCTCTAAACCCAATACCAAGATGCTGTAGATGAAAACAAGCCTAAGGACTAGCTAAATCCCATAATCAGTAGGGTTAATCTCAACTCTAGACCAAATTCAACTGAGTACAAAGGACTCTCTACACTGTAGGCTCTCCAAAGCCAATGTAGGTGCACCTTAGGAACTTGGATATGATTTTTTATTTTAACATATTCCTCAGATACTTTCTCACTAATACTTCTTCTTTGAGATTTATCCCCTATAGTAGATAATGGGCAATATTATTCTTAGATTTGCAATAAACTTCTTGATTATAATAGCTAGTTATAATAAAAAGGAAAGCTATTACAAATAAGTGTTGACTAACAATTTTAGTTCTTCATTACCTAAATGGAAAATTGATTTTTGATTGATATATGCATTGTGAAATCATATAAACATATCATCTTGCAATTAAATTAATTGATTAGTGCCTTGTCCATTGTTACACAGAGTCAAAACTAGTAACTCTAGACCTATTTAATTAACTTGTAATTAAATTTGGCAACAATTAACTTTGAATTTCATTCTTACGATATCCCTCCCATATACCTAAAACCATATCAATTATTGAAAGGAATTACTTAACTCTTTAAATCAAAAGCAATCAATAAAAGATATACAATTCATCCAAATTACATTTAACTGAAAGAACTTTGTTCATTTCAATCCCAAGATCAAAAATCTCTAAGAATGGAGACAAAACTCAAACACATAAATATGAAAAGCCTCCTTTTCCTTTGAAAATTAATATAGTACTGATATTACTCCAAATATAACTCAAAACTTGACAATCTTAATCACTCAACATTCACTGTATTCTCACAATTACAAAACCAAATACATTCATACAATTTACAAAAACTAGACCAAGTGTGAATAACATAAAACACTAAAAATTCTATAGACTCTAGACCTCTACTCAACATCTTGGAAATATTTAAGACATGTCCAAAAAGTTATAATCAATTAAAACATTCTTCAACTTTCAAACCAAAATAAAAAGGTAGTTGCAAAATTAATAGGTGAAATTAATTGTAGGAGGCTTCAATTTAATCCCTTTTGTCTTCTACTCTCTCTAACTTCCTCACAAGTTTCAAAATTTAATATATGCATCTATGAGAGATTGATTTTATAATGGGCTGCTCAATATATCTAATCTTATCCAAATATTTCACTGCCTTTAATCACATAAGTCTTTAGCTACTCCATGTTGGCAGAGCCTTAATTTCTCCAACCACCTCCCAGACTTATATTTCTCTTTTGATGGGCCATTCAATTATTTTAACCTTATCCAAATCTCTTGTCTCTTTGATCCACCTGACATCTATTATAGATTTTGATTCTAGTGAAAACTTATTTAAGTCTATTTCAACTTTAAATAAAGAATCAATTAGGTTATTAAAAGGAATATCACTGCTATTTTCAAAAATTGATATCATGTCTGCTTGAATGAGTATTAAATTAAAAGAATTAGACCATTCCTACTGGTCTCTCAAATTTCTATTTTGATCCAAATAGGTGGAATGCAGGGCTCAATCCCCTATTATAAAAGTTTCGTCTTCCCTTGTATTATTTGCAACTTACCAATAAAGAAACCAATTAATTCTTTTACTACTTCCATGCCCTCCTTTAGTATGATAATTTTATCAAGAAAATCTTGCTTCTTAGCCATCAACATAATTAACCTCTCCAAAAATTGAATGTATGGCCCCTGTAGATTAAAAGTGGGTGATAGCCATGCAAGTGATTTATTGCAAACCTTCTCAACCTTTTGTAGAGAAATATATAAAGTATGGGCTTGTTGGGATGTATTTTTTATAGTTCCAACTCTATGGCCCATCATAATTTTAAGGACAATTGTCCTTACTTGACCACCTTTTTGTGTAGATGGAGCATCTATGCTCATTCTCCTTGGTTCTACATCCTCTACCTCAAACTCCTCTATTTGAGTAGTTGCCTCTGTTGCTATTTTGGATGGCTATTCCTAGGTACTTTGTTCTTTTCTTTGCTATGCATTAGATAGTTGCTCTCTTAGAGATGCAACTTTAGCTTCCAACCCCTGAACCATAGCCTCCAATTATTCAATTCTTTGCTTGTATACATGGCTCTTTCTAAGATCATTCTCATAAAGCTTCTATACATCAATATAATCATGGAAGGACTTAGCCAATATTCTTTCTATCTCCTCCACTTTAGCCTCATTCATGAATGAGAAATGCTTCATGGCCTTGAAAATCTCTATACTAGAGGTACCTTGTAAAGTCTATACTATCATGTTCCCTTGATCTATGCTATACATATTTATCAACTTGGTATTATTAGATGCAAGAGCTATGCTCCATATTGCTAGAGATTTAGAATCAATGTTGAAAATTTATCCCCTTTGTAATCCACCAACACCATATACCTCATATGCTATGGCATTTTTTTATCTCTCGCTCCAAATCGTAACCAGACACCAGTAGCATTCCAATCCTTTGTACTAAATCTCTTTCTTCCTCAAGAGTCATTACCTCACTCTTTGGATCATACACATGCATCTTATCAATCAATCCCTACTTCTCTTCATATGACTCCCCTAGTTTCATCTTTACTACAAATTCACTTTGTTTGATCTTGTAGAGGAAGCCCTTAAACTCATTAGATTTTATGAGTTCATCATCCTCTATAAATTTTTGATCTTGGATGATCCTGTCATCCAATCTTGTTGCTGCCAGCTCCAAATCAGTCAAAGTATTCTCTGCTACATTAACTCAATATTGTATGAAGCTCTATCTTAAATAAGAAAAGTATTGATTCTTACTAAGAAGGATCTACAAAGTTCTTTGTTTCACCTTCTCTAGAATGTGCACTAACTTCTACCTTTTATTACCCTTTGTGACCCATGATGCCTCTGCTCACTCATCCTCTTCAATTTCTAGGGTCACATCAGGCTTAGGGCTATCAGAGTTCACCCTTTCTTCTTCTCCAATTTTCTCCTTTAGAATTTGTTCCATAATTTCAACATGGTTGACCACCATCTTCCTTATCCTCTATGGATAAGGGAAATCCATATAAAAACCTTTAAAGTTTGGATCTATTCTCTTCAACTCTCTCTCTACCCTTAGAACATCATCAAATTTGGCTAGTTTATTAGCTGCCTCCCCCTCAATAAAAATGTTGGGGATGAGGTCCTCATGAGGAAATTCCTTGGTGTTTGGAAACACATAGTTCCTAATTTCTTTGAGGGTATGCTTCATCCAATTTTTAGGGTCATACATTCTATAAGGGCCAATTCATAAATTGAAATGGTGGAGGAAGGAATGTATTTGATCTAAGGATTCTTTTCCAATTAAAAAGTCTCCTACCCTGAAACACCTACATGAAAATGTGCCTATATTCACCTTAGATCCTAGGTATTATCTATTTACCATGAGTATCTTCTACATGAATTCAATGATGACCAGTATAGGGAGAATGAATTTGGGCAATATATGGGGTGGTTGAGGAGAATGATATACTCTCATGAGGGAAAAAGTTGGGAATAAGAAAATGTCTCCCCAATTGTGATCTAATCTTTTATTTTTTAGGAAGTAGGGTGGGTCTTAATAGGCTCTTCAAAATCTCAGGTGCACTAAAGTAGCCTTGGTCTAGAATTTTCATTATAACAATACTAAAATTATTGAAAAAGGAAACAAAGTCAAAGTAGTGATAAGAACTATCCCATACCCGTTCCATAATTCAACTAGAAAATATGCATCTACATCGAATGTGTGATCAATTAAATTTGGGCTAATATACCACATGTTATTGTATAGGATCAAGTGCATAAAAAAGGAGTAATGATGGAACTTGAAGTTTCCCATTTTTTTGCTCTTTTCTAGTCCAATATTATCCTTTATCTTCTCTAGAATATACTGTATATAGTCATATTATCCACCATGGTAGGAGTCCTCTACATCTCTGGCAATAATGAATTCTTCCCCATATACCATATTAGAACTCTCTTTGTCTACCACCTTGTGGACACCATATACCATCTCACAAACTAGTTCTTGAATTTGTCCAGAGGCATCTTCTTGTCCACTTTCTTAGGGTAGTCACCCACTTTTTTGAGGTCCATGGGAATGTGTTGTAGCATAG
Source organism: Cupressus sempervirens (assembly GCA_028749045.1). NCBI lineage: Eukaryota > Viridiplantae > Streptophyta > Pinopsida > Cupressales > Cupressaceae > Cupressus > Cupressus sempervirens. The sequence continues at coordinate 55,094,327 of CM053791.1, forward strand.
AATTCCCTTTGTAAGGCTTGGTATTTCTTTCAAATTTCAATTGTAGGTCAAGTAAGTCCACTGGTTCACTCATGGCTCCCTCCAATCCAAAGGCTTCAATGAAAGAGGTATGGTCTAGGGTACACAAAATGGTCCCTTCTCGCCTATGGAATGATTTGGTGGCTAGATTGTATGATTTAACAAGGGCCTTTAGGAAATAAACATCCACAAATACTTTTGGGAAGATGAGCTTTGCTAGATTTTTCTTCCATGGATTGCATACAGGAATTTTACCTATCCTATTGTGGTAAAAATACCTAAATAATTTATCGCCACTAACACCAGGAAAAGTAACATCCCTAGAAAAAGCATAGGGGTCTCTAAAGTCATGATAATTGATGAAGGGTGCTCCCCTTAAACCATAAACTCATAACAAAAACAAAGTAAAAACAAAAAATGTGAGAACAAAATATGGACTTCTTATTTTTGTCACAATTGTAGAATTATAGAATTCACAAGTACAATATGCTAAGCCATATGAGTACCTTCATTATATTCATCTGCAAGACTAAGCTACGAACTACTACCCAGAGCTATCCTAGACAATGCCCTGGCCTTTCTTAAACAGGTAATTTTATGTCACCTGGGAAGGTTCTAGATGCTTAAACTTAATACCTAGGGCCAAAAAACCCTAACAATACATATAGAGTCAGCTAAATACATTTTTAATAAATTATTTTAAAAATTTTGGTAGCCCAATTATGGAAGGCCATAACTCTCAAACTATTGCTCCGATTAGATATTATAACCACTTTTCAAAAATGCCAGCTCTTGATGTACAAGAGAGAAACTAAGATAGCACCATGATGTCGAGTTTTTAGACCTCATTTGGGCACTCTAAGGCCTCCAATGGTGAGCTTGAAGATTTTTCTACAAAATTTTCCACCAAAAATATGTAATAACTTCTCTGATACTTAAGCTGGAGCAATGAGAATTTTATGGTAGGCTTATAACTCTAAAATGTACCTTCATATAGAAAATGAGAACATTTTGAGCTCATATGACAAACTTACTAAAAATAGCAAGTTCCCATAAATAGTAACCACCCTGTCTACTAGTCCTTATTAAAATAGAAAAGACTAAAAAGAAATTATTTTTGGGTGATGCAAGATTGCTGTTACTCCCAAGATGCTCCTGCATCAGACACCTAGGGTAATTCGAGAAGTGACCCTGCCACATCTTAGTTGTTCAGAGGAAAACTAAGATGGTTAACCTCCTCCCTTGCTAGCTATGATGAATCCTCTACTGGCCTCCCTTTCCATTTGACTAGGTATTCCTCATAAGTTCTATTCTTTGTACTTTTTCCAATACAACTATCTAGTATCTCCTCAATCTCCTTTGTAGCCGAACTGGCTACTGGAATACTCCACTACACTTTTGCAACTTCATCTCCATTGTTAGATTGTGGTGATTGGTAACTATACATACTTCATAATTAGTGGGGTTCGGGGCATCGGCCCAATTTTTTTTTTTGGTACTATTCACCATTTGTAGATTTGCCACTAAAGTTATGGCTAATTATGGCCAACATGTTATAACCCTAAAGCGGTTTAATACTTGTATAAAAGGGTTTAGGGTTGGGTATTTTTTCATTATGTTGTGATGCAAAATTGGTTCTTGCGGCGGTATTGAGCTGTAAGAGATTACAGATTATAATTAGGTTGTAATCACTGGATTGTAATAAGATCAAACTTGCTATTTGGTGGACGTAACCTAGGGATTGGGTGAACTACATTAAATCTTGGTGTCTTGTATTCATTTCTGTGTGATCTATTATTTTATGTTATTGGTTATATTTGCATGTAGTTTTTATTTCTGTTCGTGGTTTATCCTAACAAGTGGTATCAGAGCCTAGTTGTTTTTTCAGTTATCCTCTGTAGGAAAGTTTCATAGTTGAGTGGGAGTCTCACAGTTGAGTGGGAGTGATGGTAGATGAGGGTAAGTTGAGGGTTGATAGGTTTAATGGGCAGAACTTCCAGTTATGGAAGATGCAAATGGAAGACTATCTATATCAGAAGAATTTATGGAAGCCATTAGAAGGCAAAGCCAAGAATCAAGGAACCATGTTAGAGGCTGAATGGGATATTTTGGATAGAAAGAAACTTGGAAGCTTTTGGTTATGCTTGGCACCATTGGTGGCATTTAATATTACAAAAGAAAAGATGATGGAAGATTTGATGAAAACCCTAGCGACACTGTATGAAAAGCCCTCCGCTTCAAACAAGGTATTTCTCATGAAGCATTTATTTAATATGAAAATTGTAGAAGGTGGATCTATTGCAGATTATTTAAATGAGTTTAATACTATTACTAGTCAGTTATCTTCTGTGGGTATCAATTTTGATGAAGAAATTAGGGCTCTCTTGATTTTGTATTCTTTGCCTGAAAGTTGGAATGGTTTGGTAATGGCTGTGAGTAATTCTATTCTTGGATCTAGTACCCTAAAATATGATGATGTGATTGGTGTTGTTTTGAGTGAGGAAACTTGTAGGAAATCCTTAGGTGGATCTACATCAGGAAGTGCTTTGAATGCACAAAGCAGGGACAGAACGACTGAGAGAGGAAGTAACTCTGGAAATCATGGGAAATCAAGAGGAAAGTCAAAGGAGGAGGTCTCAATCGAGAGGACCAAATGATTGCTAGTACTGTGGGAAACCAGGGCACAAAAAGAAAGATTGCTAGAATTGAAAGAAAAATGAAGGAGATAAATTAGATGGAGAGAAGGAGGCAAATGTGGTAAGTAACAAATCCAAAGAGGATGCTTTGCTTCTATCTTTAGAAAGTGTAGACGATTCATGGGTTTTAGATTTTGGTGCTTCTTTTCATGCTACACCTCATAGAGGTTATTTCATTGATTATGTTCAAGGGGATTTTGGGCTTGTTTATCTGGGAGATAATGAACCCTGTCAAATTGTTGGAAAGGGAAAAATTAAGATTAAGTTGCAGAATGGGAATCATTGGCTACTACATGAGGTAAGACATGTTCCAAGGCTGAGTAGGAATTTAATTTCAGCGGGTTAACTCAGTGATGAGGGTTGTGTAGTTACTTTTAATGATAAAAATTGGAAGGTTTTAAAAGGTTCCCTTGTAGTAGCAAAAGGTGTGAAAGTAGGCACCTTATATCTTTGTACATGTCATATTGTTCCTTCTACTTTGATTGTTTTAGAGAAAAATAAATGTTTAGGAACAATTGCTGCAGTTTAGCAAGGAGAACAAATAGCTGCTGTAGATTCTGATACAACACTGTGGCACAACAGACTTGGGCACATGAGTGAGAAAGGTATGGAAGTACTTCATTCAAAGAAAGTTTTACCAGGTCTAAAATGTGTTAATATGGATTTCTATGAAAGTTGTGTGTATGGAAAAAAAGAGAGAGGGAGTTTTGTAAAGACTGGAAGGAAAACAAAAAGGAGAAATTAGAGCTTGCGCATACAGATGTATGGGGACTAGCTTAGGTATCTTCCCTTAGTGGCTCTCATTATTATGTTACATTTATTGATGATGCAACTAGAAAAGTATGGGTTTATTTCCTTAGACAAAAATTTGATGTATTTCAAACTTTTAAGAAATGGAAATGCTTGGTTGAAAATGAGACTGGTAAGAAATTAAAATGTCTCAGATCTTTTAATGGTGGTGAGTATTGCAGTCATGAATTTGAATATTATTGCTCCACTAATGGTATTCGTAGACAGAAAATTGTTCCAAGGACTCCACACGAAAATGGAGTGGTTGAACGCATAAATAGGACTATAATGGAGCACGTAAGGAGCATGAGGTTGCATGCTAGGTTGCCCTTACACATGTGGGTAGAGGCTGTCAATACTATAGTATATTTGATTAATAGAGGTCCCTCTACTCCTTTGGGCTGTGGTATTCTAGAGGAGGCATGGACTAGTAAGAAGGTGAGTTATTCTTTTCTCAAGACCTTCGGTTGTGAAGCTTTTAATCATATAGACTCTAAAAATAGAACCAAGCTAGAAGGAATATCAAAGAAATGTGTCTTTTTTGGATATGGCATTAATGAATTTGATTATAGGCTTTGGGATTTTGAAAATCATAAAATTGTTAGAAGTCAAGATGTCATATTCAATGAGAAAGTGTTGTACAAAGATCTATTGCAGCAACATGAGAAGAAAGAAGATGATTATGTAGTGCTGGATGATACTCCAAAAGTTGCTGTTCCAGCCATTCCTTATGATGTGCAACAACCGTAACAACAAATGCCACACACACCAGTGAATGTTAGATGGTCAACAAGGCAAATTAGACCTCCACAAATATTTTCTCCCTCTTTGTATTCTATTTTACTTACTGATGCTGGTGAACTTGAAAGTTATGATGAAGTTGTATCGGTGGATACTAAGATTCAGTGGGAGTGTACAATGAAAGATGAAATGGACTCTTTCCTGAAGAATAAGACATGGGATTTGTGCAAGTTGCCTGCAAGTAAAAAGGCTTTATAGAATAAGTGGGTTTAAAGGTTGAAAGAAAAGGAAGGAGGTAAGAAAAGATTTAAGGCCAGGTTAGTTGTAAAAATATTTGCATAGAAAAAGGGAATTGACTTTGATGAGATATTTTCTCCTGTTGTTAAAATGATTTCTATCTGTACTATTTTAAGTCTTGTGGCTACTGAAGATTTGCATTTAGAGCAGCTAGATGTTAAAACAACCTTCCTTCATGGTGATTTGGATGAAGAAATCTATATGGCTCAGCCACAGGGATTTGAGGTCAAAGGTAAGGAGAACTTAGTGTGCAAATTGAAGAAAAGTTTATATGGCTTGAAGCAAGCACCTCGGCAATGGTATTTGAAATTTGACAAATTTATGCATGAGCATGGCTATAACAAGTGTCATTTAGATTATTGTGTTTATTTTAAGAGGTTGGATGATGATAGCTACATTATTTTATGTTTATATGTTGATGATATGCTTGTAGCTGGGTCTAACATGGATCATATTAAGGGGCTGAAATGCCAGTTAGCACATGCATTTGCTATGAAGAATTTGGGGGCAGAAAAACAAATCCTTGGTATGAAGATTTGCAGAGATAGGAAGAATAGAACATTGACGCTATCTCAGGTTGATTATGTTGAGAAGGTGTTGCAACATTTCTCTATGGAGAATGCTAAAACTGTCAGGACACCTTTACCTGGTCATTTGAAATTGACTAAGGAGATGTGTCCTAAGACATAGGAAGAGGAGGATAAGATGTCCAAGGTACCCTATGCTTTAACTATAGGAAGCTTGATGTATGCTATGGTATGCACTAGGCCAGATATTGCCCATGCAGTGGGAGTTGTTAGCAGGTATATGAGTCATCCAAGATTTAAGCATTGGAATGCTGTCAAGTGGATTCTCAGATATTTGAAGGAACATCCAATAAATGTTTACACTTTGGGGGCTCTACTACTAATTTACAAGGCTATGTTGACTCAGATTTGGTAGGGGATATTGATATTAGGTGAAGTACTATAGGTTATGTCTTTACTGTTGGTGGGGCAGCTACGAGCTGGGTTTCTAGGTTACAAAAGATTAATGCTCTATCCACTACAGAGGCAAAGTATGTTGTTGATATAGAGGCAGCCAAGGAGATGATATGGCTTGAGTTCTTCTTAGAAGAATTGGGACATCCATAGAAGGATAATTATTTGTTCACAAATAGTCAGAGTGCCATTCATCTTGCAAAGAGTTCAGCTCTGCATTCTAAGACCAAACACATACAGTTGCGATACCATTTCATTCGGTCAATTTTGGAGGATGGACAGTTAAAGCTAGAGAAGATACATACCAATGACAATCTAGTAGATATGTTGACAAAGGTTGTAACATAGGAGAAGCTAAACTCCTCTTTAGCTTTGGTTGGTCTTTTAGATTGAACATGAATAAAAGAACATCAGAGTCCAAGTTGGTTTGATCCAGCGGGAGCCCCATGTGGTAGTGGTATTGCTACAAGATCAGTCTCCAAGTGGGAGATTGTTGTTTAGTGTGGAGCCTAATCAGTCCTCAAGTGGGAGATTGTTAGATTGTGGTGACTGATCAGGAAAGTACTGTACATACTTCATAATTAGTGGGGTTTGGGGCATCGGCCTGATTTTTTTTTTTTTGGTACTATTCGCCATTCGTAGATTCACCACTAAAGTTATGGCTAATTATGGCTGACATGTTATAACCCTAAAGCGGTTTAATACTTGTATAAAAGGGTTTAGGGTTGGGTATTTTTTCATTATGTTGTGAAATGCGAAATTGGTTCTTGTGGCGATATTGAGCTGTAAGGGATTACAGATTGTAATTAGGTTGTAATCACTGAATTGTAATAAGATTGGACTTGCTATTTGGTGGACGTAACCCAGGGATTGGGTGAACCACGTTAAATCTTGGTGTCTTGTGTTCATTTTTGTGTGATCTATTATTTTTTGTTATTGGTTATATTTGCATGTAGTTTTTATTTCTGTTCGTGGTTTATCCTAACATCCATCACCTCTTTCATAATACTCTGTCAAATCTAAAATATTAAATACTGGCAAAATATTCAATTCAACAGGCAACTCCACTTCATAAGCATTTCCAAGATCATGCCTTTTCACTATCTTGCACGATCCAAACTTCTTCATCTTTAACTTAGTATATGTCCCCACTGGAAAATGCTCTTTTCTCAACTAAACCATGATGTCATCTCCAATATGAAATTCCTTATATCTCCTTTTGACATCTACCTTAGTTTTATACTATGTATTCATCTTTATGATGTGTTTCCTTACCTCCTCATGGATGTTCTTCAAATGTTCAGCAAATTCTTCTGCTTCAGCACTACTTATCTCTCCTTTAACCAACTATCTCAATTCATAAGAATTTCTAGGACTACTCCCATAAACAATTTGGAATGGTGATTTACTAGTACTCCTATTCATAGAATTATTATATCCAAATTTTGCCTATGGTAAAATCAGATCCCATCCTTTTGGCTTGTCTCCAATCAAACATCTCAACAAATTTCCTAAACTGTGATTCACAACTTTTGTCTGTCCATCAATCTATGGATGATGCAATGAACTAAACTTCAAATCTTTCTTCAACTTCTTCCACAATGTATGCTAGAAATATCCAACAAATTTGGTATCTTGATAAGAAGCTATACTCTTTGGCAGAAAAAAACAATTCTGCTACATGAACAACATCACTAGTCTTCTTGCAAAGAATAAAATGTCTCATCTTTGAAAACCTGTCAACCGCCACAAGAATTGAATCATGCCCATGCTATGTCCTCAGTAATCTAAGAACAAAATCCATACTAACATCCTCCCATGGCTTCTCTGGTAAAGGTAATTATTGATACAACCTTATATTCTACTTTACTCCTTTTGCCATCTAACATACTCTACAACTTTGTACAAAATTCTTCACATCTTGTTGCAACTATGGCCAATAATAATTCTCCACAACCAAAGCTATGGTTTTATCTCTAGAAAAATGTCCATCTAATCCTCCACTATGCTTCTTCTTGATGAGATTCTCCCTCATTGAACTTTTGGGAATGCACAACTAGCTTCCTTTGAACAACATACTATCCTAGATCATGAAATCCAACCACTTTTTCTTGTCAAGTGTAATAGGTTCTATACAAGCCTTCCATGCTTCACCAAAATTAGGATCATCTAGATACAAAATACTAAGTTCCTTGAACCCAACCACCTCTATCTGCATTTTTGTCAGAAAAAGGTGTCTTCTACTAAGAGCATTTGCAACTCTGTTAGACTTCCCACTCCTATGTTTCAAAACAAATGTATAACTCTGCAAAAACTCAACCCACTTCAAATGCCTTTGGTTCAATTTTCCTTGACTATTTAAATATTACAAAGCTTGATGAATAGTATATAAAAGAAACTCCTTAGGAAGAAGATATTGTCTCTAATTCTTCAATGCTTGAACTATTTCATAAAATTTCTAATCATAAACAAAATATTTTCTTTTTGCATCATTCAACTTCTCACTAAAATAAGCAACAGGTCTACCTTCTTGGCTCATAACAACTCCTATTGTAGTATCACTAGCATCACAGTCTACACGAAACACCTTGTTAAAATTAGGAAGTGCTAAAATAGGCTGCTTAGTAACCTTTTTTTTCAATAGATTAAAACTCTTATCTACTCCTATAGTCCACTTAAATTCTTTTCTATCCCCTCTCATTGTTTCAGTCATGGGTCCACAAATACTACTAAAACCTCTTATGAACTTTCTGTAAAAACTAGCTAATCCAAGAAAAGATCTTACCTCTATCACACTCCTTGGAGTAGACCTTTCAAGGATAGCCTTCACTTTCTTTGGGTCCATTTTCATACCTTCTGCTGAAACTACAAATCCTAGGTACACCAACTCCTTCTTTAAAAAACTGCACTTCTTTAGGTTTATCAACAACTTTTCTTGCCTCAACTTATCAAACACCTTGTGAAAATGGCTCAAATTCTCCTCCAATTTCTTACTAAAGATCAAAATATCATCTAGGTAAACAATGACAAACTTACCTAGAAATTGCTCCAGTACCTCATTCATGAGCCTTGTGAAAGTGCTTAGAGCATTGGTTAGCCCAAAAGGCATGACTAAGCACTCGTACAATCCTTCTTTGGTCTTGAAAGTAGTCTTCCATTCATCACCTTCTTTGATACGAATCTAATTATACCCACTCTTCAGATCTATCTTTGTGAAATACTCAACTCCGCTCAAATAGTCCATAGTATCATCCATCCTTGGAAATGAAAATCTATACTTGATTGTGATCTTCTTAATAGTGCAAGAATCTATGCACATCCTCCATTCTTCATTCTTCTTTGGTGCTAGGACAATTAGTACTGTACATGGACTTAGACTCTCTCGAGTCAACCCCTTCTGTAACAACTCATGAAATTTTCTATTTGGTATGTGACTAATCTTCCTCATTGGGGGCAATCCATTAGGTACATTATTTGATACAATATCATAAAACTCTCCCAACATATCAACAACTTTTGCAGGTACCTCCTCTACTTCATCTTTACTATCTTTTAGAATTATAGCAAAGAACATATGCTGATACTTCATACCTTTGAGAAACTCTTTTCCATCAACAAAAAATAATTCTGGCGACACTATATACCTTTTCTTCTTTCTCCTTCAATGAATTTAACTTATGTTTCACTCCATCCTTATTTAGAGTGTAGGTATTTACTCTCTTATCATGTACAACATGTCTGTCAAACTACCATATGAAATATTTCCATAGGTATGATATCAAATAGTCCTCATCTTGGTAGCTTCCAATGTTAAACTTCACTAAGTACTGCTCATTGACCATGACCTTGTGGTCATCTTGCACCCAAGCAATACGATATGGACATGAGTGTTTCTATCCTTTTAGCTTAAAATTTGTGACCATCATTTTTGATACCAAATTGTCAATACTTCCACCATTAATGATCACATAATTGAACTTATCTTTGCATCTACACCTTGTACAAAACAAGCTCGTTCTTTGATCAGGTTCATTCTCACCACTTAGAAGAACTCTTCTATTAACTAGGACCTCTCCTCTTTCAACATCTTCAAAATGTGATGATCTGACATCTTCATCAACATGTGCAACTCTATTCTAGCCTTTTGCTCTTTGATTCATCCTTCTTTGCCACTAGGTACATTCAAATACTCTATGCCCTTCTTTTCTATAGTGAAAACATATCCCATAGAGGCATCCCCTTCTAGATCCTTGTCCTCTACCTCTTCCTCTCTAATCTCTATTGCTCTAATGATGGAAATGGTTGAAATTATTTTCCCTCTAGGTTTGACTGCTACTTCCAGCCTAATCCTTGTTCTTCTGATCATCATTACGACCTCCATAAGATCATCTGCTAGATCTTCCACCGTAAACTCTTCCACTATTCTTGTTATCAAACTTCTTGCTTAATTCCTCCTCAACCCTTAGGGCATACTAGTATGCCTCCTCAATACTATTCATTCAAACTAGACTTAGCTCATCCTGAATACTTGACCTTAATCCATTAAGATATGGGCCACTTTCTCCTTATTAGCTTCTACATGGCTAGTTCTAATGAGAACTCGCTAGAACTCTTCAGTATACTCTTGAATAAATTTTTGTGATTGCTTCAACCCTTGCATTTTATTCAACAAATCAAGCTCATAATCCACAGGAATGAATTGTCACTTCATTTTAGCTATGATCCAATCCCATTTGGTGATTTTGTCCTTTCCCTTTCTATTTTTCTCCAACTGAACCTCTTGCCGGCAAATCTTCACATGTCCCTTTAGTTTTGCCTTTGCAAACTTGACCCTCTCAGGATCCTCAATATCTTCATACTCAAAGTACTCCTCTAGTTCATTGATATAATTGATCAGCTACTTTGGGTTAAGATTTCTTAAAAATATGGGAACTTCAAACTTTAATCTTGGAGATGTCACTAAAAAGACTCTCTTCCTATAGGTTTAGAATTACCTCTACTTCAACATTTTCTTAAACTTTGTCCTCATCATCACTTTCATCTCTTATGGGTAGATTTATTCCTCTATGCATTTATTCTTCCAATGCTTGCATTTGTCTTTGGAGGGCTCTAAAATCCTCAGGTGTAACACCTACTACTCTTCCACCACACTCTCTTTGTGGAGGCATTTTCCAACTTCCTCTAAAAACCTAGTGCAAATAGTCTCTCAATCAGTGATCTGTCTACACACTTAGCTCAAATCATGGTCCTAGTGCAAACTGCCTCACAGTCAGTGATCTATCCACACACTCAAGAACTCTCACTCTAATACCACTTGATGAAGGGTGCTGACCTTAAAACCATAAACTCATAACAAAAAAAAAGAAACAACAAAAAATGTAAGAACAAAATATGGACTTCTTATTTGTGCTACAAATTCAAAATTATAGAATTCACAAGTACAATATACTAACCCACATGGGCACCTTCATTACAATAAACTACAAGACTAAGCTGCGATCTACTACCTAGAGCTGTCCTAGACAATGTTTGGGCCTTTCTTAAATAGGCAATTTTATGCCACCCACGAAGGTTCTAGATGCTCAAGCTTAATACCTAGGGCCGACAGACTCTAACAATACATATAGAGTCGGTTAAATATATTTTTGACAAATTATTTTAGAAATTTTGGTAGCTCAACTTTAGAAGGCCATAACTCTCAGACCCTTGCTTTGATTGGCTATTATAACCACTTTTTGGAAATGCCATCTCTTGATCTATAGGCCTTGAATTGTGCTAGTGCCCTTCCATCAAGTTTTTGGACCTCATCTAGGCGCTCTAAGGCCTCCAACGATGAGCCTAGATATTTTTCTACAAAATTTTCCATAGGAAGTCCACAATAAATTCTCTAATACTTAAGTTGGAACAATGAGAATTTTATGGTAGGCTTATAACTCTAAAATGAACCTTCATATAGAAAATGAGAATATTCTAAGCTCGTATGAAAAACTTACTAAAAATAGCAAGTTCCCATAAATAGTAACCAACATGTCTACTAGTCCTTATTAAAATAGAAAAGACTGAAAATAAATTTTTTTTGGGTGATGCAAGATTTCTCTTACACCCAAATGCTCTTGCATCAATCATTTGTAGAGATGACATTTGAAGATTCAAGGAACAACTTGATCCATTCTTCTGCAAACTAGTTTGGTTTCTTCTACCTCTTCCTCCCTTTTGTTCTAGAAGTCTCTGCTACTTCCATGTTTGTAGCTTGAATCTCCTCAACCTCTTTTTCAGACATCTTAATTATAGATTGGAAAAATTGGAAACTCTCTAATTAGCATAGAAAATAATAATCCTTCATACTGATAGCTCTACAACTACTAGAAATCTCTTCTCTCTACAAATGGTAACCTATTACTAGCTTAGAGAATGTTTTTATGCTGTGTATACTTCATCAAACTTCTTTATGCAATGATATCATGCATGCTCGAGCTTTAAATTTAGTGCTCTTTGTTACCTCAAATGGAGCGTCCACATAACTATCCAGCTAATAAATTCTTGTACTTTACTCAATTTTTATTGGCCATGGATTTTATGTCATTTTCTTGCTTAGAAAGGACAAATTCAATTTTTCATGTCAAAGTTAGGGTTTACAATCTTACAATCAACTTTGAAAAGTAAGGCAGAGAACTTTGGCTTTATGATCTTATGATCCTTTTAAATTCAAACCTTTGTTGTATTATTGTAAGCCCTAAAAATGACCTTTATGATCCTATGATATACCATTTTCTATGTCTTTAGAGCTTACCCTTAAGTCTCTTATGATCTTAGAAGACACAATTTATAAACCCCATTGTAACATCTTATCTCGCCTTTGTTTGCCTTATGATTTTTCGACCATGGTTTATTGAACCTCTTCATAACTTTGAAAGTTACCTTTAACTACTACCACTGACCTATGACCACATGATGGCTACTTAAATTTCTTTATCATAGCCTTGGAAGCCTTTACCTTTATGTTTATGATCTTATGATCTAACAGTGCTTTGTAGCTTTGGATAGCTTAAGATAAGGAGACTCAACACTTTACCCTTACAATCCTCTGCTAACCTATACTTCATAACATCAAGAGATATGAATTTTCATGTGTCACAAAATCTTCTGCTCATGCACCCAACCCCAACTTTCATTACTAGATCACTTAACATTTCTTGCCTTACAATCTTATGATCACTTCCTTATTGTATCTTTAGAAACCTCATAATATGCTCCTGCAATCTTAGGATCATGACTTTTTGTTATCTTCAAAGGTCTCCTTGAAAAACCTTTATGATGTTTTGATCTCCATTTATTGTAATATTAGAACTCTCCAAAACCTTTGTACTTTATATACTTGAAATCTTATAATCCTTTTATTCTCGTATGGTTGCAGGTCTTCTTTTTTTCATTTACGATCCCATAATTTTCTTCTTGTCGCAACATCTTATAACTTAACCTCAAACTCTTTTCATGAGACACTTAAGATGACACAACAAAAGGGTGATAGTAAGATTAGAAACTTCATTTTAAACATCCATGATGCTATGCCCATATAGTATATCTTAAGATCAGGAGACTCAACACTTTACCCTTACAATCTTTGCTAGCATATACTTTGTAACATCAAGAGAGGGAAATATTAAGCTCATGACTAGATGCCTAAAACCCTAATTGTAAGATCTTATCACATGATGAAAAATTTGAAAATGACCTACAATCTCCCACTTGAAACAAAACCTAGGGTAAAGGTAAAAAAATGATTTTAGATTTAAATAAATTCTCTCTATGATAGGGTAAAGACACAACCTTAGGGTATCAAACTACCCCATTAGGGCAATATTTTCAAACTGTGCTAGGGTCAAATAATCAAGTTACAGTTGTATTCTAGAAAATTGATAATAAATAAAACATAAAACCTAACAAAAAAATACACTTTAAAATATTTTCATAATAAATTCTCAATTTTTTAGCACAGCAATAATTAGGGCTATCAAAAATAATGGCCATCTCTAGAATTTAAGAAAATATAGCCTCATGCCTAGATCCTCAAATGAAGAAGGAAAAATTGTAGTAGAAAATAATAGAAGTCAAGGAAGAAGAAAATGCACTATGGAGGAAACAAGAAACCCTTTATGTTCAAAATAAAAAATTAATATGATAAAGTGTGTTACAAGCTACCACACTAGAAAGGGTGGTTGAATTATTTGATGCATTACCCCAACTGAGAGTAGGGATTCTAGGGACATAAGGAAGTACTATTAAAGATGGTCAACCTACCAAAGAGGATGAAAATAAGGATATTATTGGTTAGGAGCTGACAACTATGGGCCCAATGCTACTGATGATGGAATTAGGAAGAAATCCAACCATAGTGGAAACCAATATTTTGGGTCATAAACTTACCAAAATAATTGTGGATGGAGGATCTAGAGTTAACATACTACTAGAAGAGACATTAAGAGCCCTTAGAAAACCCATACTCAAGCCACCAAATTTCTATTTGTTGGGAAAATACCAACTTGAAATAAAACCACTAGGTATGCTCATGGGCCAAAAGGTGATAGTAGGAGTGCAATACTTCTTCCTAGAATTTGTGGTCATCACCTTGGAAAAGAAAGGGTATGATGCCTTGTTCAATAGAGTATGATAAACAAAAGCTAAATTAGATCATAATCAAAAGAAGAACAATATCTCCACTAAGAATGCAAGAAAAAGATATAGTATTGATCTATGGAACCACAAAGTGAGCTAGTACATAGCATCTACTTCAAAATCTAAAGGAGGAGAGTATAATGGGAATGGAGAGATCGAACCTAATGAGGAAGGAATCTTGAGACTTGGTAGTTGTTAGGAGCATGAGATGGATTTTCCTAAAGGATTGCTCTACCAAAAGATGGAATAGTATGAAATATTCCAACTAAGTTGCAATGTTCTTAAATTAGCTGAAATAGAGAAGAATGGTGAGATATACCCAATATAGTAAAAGGAGCATAACAAGGGGACAATAAAGATAGATGACTCACCAACCCTCAAATTTGAAGAATACAAAGAGGTAAAATACAAGGAACATTACCCTATACATACAAAACTAAACCAAAAATTCTAAGGAGGAATCATATGGTGAGAAGGTGCTAACAGGAAACCATTTCATATATGTATGCATATGAGATATAGGAAAAGAAGGGAAGTCCTACTAATATGCACAAAGAAGATCCCACACACATCAGAATAGAGTTGATCTATGCATTTATGTCCATGTAAGAGAAGAGATATAAGATTGGTCATATAGATATGTACACCACTTATACATATAGATACAAGATGAGGCCCCCATACAAAACCCAACTGTACACATATGAGAAATAGGGAAGGCTATACAAACAAAAATGGGATTTTTATAGTTAGAAAATAAGGCCATACAAATAGGAGAGAAGGTCATACAAATGGTATAGGACATATAAAAGCTGGTAGAGAAGGTAATATAGATGGAAGATAAGGCCATATAGATGGTAGAGAAGGTCATACAGATGATAGGGAAGGTCATATGAATGGTAGAGAAGGCCTTATGGATGATAAATCATGTCGTACATATGGTAAAGAAAGTTGTATAGATGGTAAAGAAGGCCATATGGATGACAATTTTTTTTATATGCATGCTCATAAATAAGTTCATAGAAACACCAATGAGGAGTATATAAGTGGAAATTAAGGCCATACAAGCACTAGCAAGGAAGGTTGTATAAACTACATAACAAACAAGGTAAGAGGGAAAGCCACAACCAATAATGATGGAATAGGTGGAGGAGTAAACAATATGCTTTCTTCTAGATTGGGGAGTGAAAAGAATAAAATTTTCACACTTTAAGATTTCATCCATAGCTCATCTTGTTCTGGAGGGAAGAATCCCAAATACAAAAGTGGTAGATCTAAGGACTATTATGATAGAGTTTATAGGTATGGAGGGTGAAATTTAGAACATGGTAGAAGGAAAAAATACTAGACCTACACACTTTGAGGAATGCACTTAGGGATTCCTCTCTAAATTGAGAGCCATGACTAGGGCCACCCATGAAATAAGAAGAGAAGCTAAGGAAATTGATATGACAATTTTTTTTTCCATAAATAAATCTCTCTTGCACTTTATGAAGATAGGTTATCACAATGATTACAAAAAAATTCATTGATAATAGATGGCCTATTGAAGAGATAGAGGAGTATTCTTAGAATTGGAAAATATCATAAATTGTACAAGCACATGGGCCCTTCATGACTATTTTATCTCAAATGGAGGAAAGTCACCTTTTCGAAATTACAACAATCTAACTGGGAATTGACAAAGATAGATTGTGATTAGACTATTCTTGGAGAGAAAGTAGAGAATCTAGAAGATAAGCTTGAACATCAAAGGGCTATGTCTCCATAAAAAATGGTGGCAGAAAAGAAGGACATGATGGATGAGCTCAGGCTTCTATAGTGAGTGTAAGATAAAAAAAAAATTTATGGAATAAGTGTTGGAAATGATTGAAAAGATCATGAATGAAGAATAATGGAACTAGTAAAGAATGTTTTCAATCATTTTTTTGTCATTGATGTCAAACTTGCTACTTGTAGGAATTACAATTGCTCAAGTGATCCAAATACTATCAATTGGTTGATTGAAAAGGAGGAGGAAATCAATAAGATGTAACTAGAGCACCTAGAGAAAGGTTGAAGTTATGATGTTGTAATGAAGTACAAGGATCAGCTAAGCCATTGATGAAATAATGTATTGATGACATACTCTAAGAGGATGGACACACTGAGACACATCAAAGATGTAAGGTTTAACTAAGTCATTTGTAAAGCCTAACTAAGTTCATTTGAGAGAGCCGAGCAAGCTAGTTAGAGCTGAGAAAATTCTTAGTTGAAGTCGAGCAAGTTCAACTTCAATGTGTGCCAAGAAATCCTTGGGGTGCTGAGTAACACAGGATTGATCAGGCGCCGAGTAACATAGGATTGTTCAAGTGCCGAGTAACTCAGGAAAAGACTTCAAGTGCCGAGCATCAGAAAAAGATAATGAATGTTGAGAAAATTTCTTCAGGTGCTGAGCATTAGTAAATGCAATAGAAGCTAAGTAACACAGAAGGAGCTAAGCATTAGTAAACCAATGATGCCAAGTTGCTACATTATTTGTTAAGTCAAAAGATTCGCTAGATCAGTAATGATAAGTTTTTTACATTGAATTTTTTGAATTAGTTGGATGATGAGTAGATGTCATAGAATTTCATGTAAACCATCCAAACCAGTTTTGAGTGAATACTGATGGACTCATCATGAAGTTTTTGGAAGAAACAATTTGGAGGGAAAAAAATATCATTCTCCCAGATCAAATCAAATTGATGAGTGGGAAATGAAGAACAAAACTTATTTATAAGGAGTTATAGGTCAAAGATTGAAAGTAGTGAATGGGTTGGTCATAAGTGTGGTTGTGCGAAGAAGCCAAGAGAAGGCTAGTGTGAAGTGTCAAAAGGAGGACATAGTGAGGAGTAAGCATAGAGCATCAAGACTCTAAGTTGATCAAGTGACCATAGAGTGCATTGGCATAATGAGTGGAAGAACTCAAGGAGATAGATATTGAAGGGTGAACAAGCTATCAACACTACAAGGAAGAAAAGCCAAGCAATGAAAAGAACTGAAGAGTGATCTAAAATTTGCAAGGTTAGAGTTGCAATCTTTATCAGGTCAAAACCTTTCTAATACTTTCTTACCATTGTATTAGATATTGAAATCCTACATTACTAGGTTAGCTTAACATCTAGGCGGATAAGCCTCAGGAAAAGGATAGAATATCCCCAAGAGAAGGATAAGAGATCCTCAGGAGAAAGATAGGAGATCCTTAGAGAGGGATAAAAGATTATTTTGAGAAGGTGACTGTAAATCCCATGGACTTGGGTGGGCCTAACAGCTCTATGTAAATCCTTTAATAGGGTGGCATTCTAAGTTGAATTTTCTTAAGTCCTCTAATAGGGCACACTCCTAACAAGGTGTAGAAATCCTTTAATAGGCTCACATCTGATAGTGTGTAAAGCATTTAATAGGACATGCCTTTAACAGGTAAAACCATAAGAAGTGGTTAAAATCTATTGCGTAATAATTTTGTGGGTGTCATCCCCACCCTAGTTTTACCTTCTTATTCCTAGAGGATTTTTGGGTCACCAAAATCCTTTATGTTATGTGGTGATGCATGTTTACTTTTCATGATTGTTTAATGTTTAATTGCATGCATGATAATTTCAATTATATGCCATTAAGGATTTGACAAGAAAGTAAAAAGGCCAGAAAGAAAAATTTGTATTGGACATTATTGGACCTTGAATAACTGATTCACCCCCTTCTTAGTTATTCTAAAAGAATTCTAACAATTGGTGTCAGAGCCCACTGCTGATTTGTTTCAAGGTACTAGCAGCAAGAAGATCAAAATTTCCAAGAGAGAAGTTCCCAAGCTAAACAAAAAAAACTTTGTTGCATGGAAAGGTCTGATGAAGTTACACCTTGGATCAATAGGTGACTATGCACAGGCCTCAATCACAGTTGATCATGTAGATCCTATAGGACCCCTCACTGCAGAGCACATGAACAAGAAGAAGGAGCACAATCAGGCGATGTTAGATATTGCTTCAGCACTAAGCTATGCCAAGTATGATGAAATCAAAGAATGTGGTAGTGCACATCAGATGTGGGAAACATTATCAAAAATCTATGGAGGAGATGATAATGTCAAGAGAGCCGAAAGAGAGAGCCTAAGAGGAAAGTTTGATGATATGAAAATGGAAGAAGGAGAGAATGCTGCTCAATACAGTGCAAGGATGAAAGAAGTGGTAAGTGCCATAAAAAGCCTAGGAGGAAAGTTATTAGAAGAAATCATATGTAGCAAATACTTGAGAACTTTGCTTCCGATCTATGCTATAAGAGTATCAGTCATCCAAGAGCTAAGGTGTGTACTAGGAAAAACATTGTCATTTGAAGGAATAAATGGAAGAATCACTACCTTTGATCTATCCAACTTTGACAACTACAAGCCATAAAACTTTGAATCTGCATTCAAAGCCAAGATGACAATAAAGACAATGAGGAGGTGCAAACAAAGAAAAATAGTGGAAAAGGAAAGTATGTATCTAGTGATAGTAGCACTGATGAAGATGATGTAGACCAATTGGAGGCATTGCTAGCAAGAAGATTTCATAGAGGAAGAGGCAAATTAAAAGGTAAGCTACCAATCATTTGTTTCAATTGTGATGAAGTTGGTCACATTGCAGCCAGATGCACACAAAAGAAAAATTACAAGGATGGAGGCAACTTCAAGAACAAGAAAGAGGACAACAAGGACTATAGAGGTAAAGGAAAAAGATGCTACATTATTGAAGAAGACTCTGATGAGAATGATGATGAAGTAGTCTATGTGGCTATGAAAGATGAATCAGATGAAGATGAAGCAACTGCCTTGGTAACCTGCATGAGCAAGAATAACAAATGGATCATAGACAACAGATGCTCTCATCACATGACTAGAGATAAAAGTAAGTTCATTTCCTTCACTCAATATGAAGGAAATAGTGTTAGATTTGGTAACAATGCACCATGTCAGATCAAAGGGAAAGGTAGTATCAAGCTTATTGAAAAGATATCATGTGATAATGCATACTATGTTGAAGGCCTGAATTATAACTTGTTAAGTGTATCACAACTAGGCAACATAGGTTGTAAGGTTGAATTTGAAAATGGAGTTGCCAAGATCTATGATTCTCAAGGAAGTCTAATAGCAAAAGGTGACAAGACTAGGAGTAATTTTTTCTACCTAGACATGGAAGATGCTTCTTGTCTCATTGTTCAAACTGATGATGTATGGTTATGGCATAAGAGGCTATGTCTTGTAAATTTTGACAATCTGATAAGCATCGACAAAATGAAGAAAGTCAGAGGTCTACCAAAGTTGAAGAAGCCTGATAACACCATGTGCAAACAATGCCAACTAGGGAAGATGGCCAAGTCAACTTTCAAAATAAAGGCTTATACTTCTAATGAAGTATTAGAGCTAGTTCATACTAACTTGTGTAGTATTATTGAAGTGCAAAGCTACAAAGGTGACAATACATAATGCTATTTGTAGATGACTATTCAAGGATGATGATAGTCATGTTCCTAAAAAAAAATTTAGATGCATTCCAAATGTTCAAATGGTACGTGGCCAGAGTTGAGAAAGAGACTGGGAAGAGCCTAAAATGTCTTAGATTTGATAGAGGAGGTGAATTCACATCAAGAGAATTTGAAAAATTTTGCAATGAAAGAGGAATCAAAAGACAGACATCAACACCTAGGACTCCATCTCAGAATGGTATAGTAGAAAGAAGGAATAGATCAGTTATTGATTGTGCCAAAATTTTAATGATGGAGAAAAATGTTGCACTCAAGTACTGGAGAGAAGCTGTGAGTAGTGCAGTCTACACACTCAATAGAGTTCAAGTCAAGAAAGGTAAAAATGCAACACCTTTTGAATTATGGTATGGGCATTCTCCTAATGTAAAACATTTCAAAATATTTGGATGCAAATGCTATATATATAAAGAGTCTAGAAATGGAAAGTTTGATGCAAAGAGTGAGGAAGGCACATTTCTTGGTTATTCTACTAGAAGCAAAGCTTATAAGTTCTTGAATGTTAATACTAACAAAGTAGTAGAAAGCACAAATGTGAAATTTGATGAGCTTGCAGAAGTTCAAAGTGTTGAGAACACCAAGAAAGTAGAAGAATACAAGAACTTTGTATACTTTTATGAAGGTATACCTAATAATGGTGAAGTTGCAACTCAAAATGACAATCAACAAAAATATCCAGTATCTGCTGAGTCATAGACAGTGAATGTCGAGCAAAAGACACATTTAGAAGACGAGCTGTAGAATATGAAGAATGTTCATTTAGATTTTGAGAATTTTCAAAAGGAAGGAAATGATGAAATATCTAATGAAAATACACATTAAGATTCATATTCTGAAAGAAACAACATGCAAACAAGGAAAGAACTAGTATTGGAAAAGTATGTAAGAAGACATCATCCTGCAGATCAAATTATTGGAAACAAAGAGGCAGGACCAATGACAAGGAATAGACTCAGAAGTGAGACATGTTTGCTTAGTAAAATGGAACCAAAAATAGTAAGTGAAGCCATAAAAGATGATGACTAGTACAATGCTATGAAAGAAGAAATAGAACAAATTGAAAAGAACAAGACATGGACCTTAGTCTTAAGACCAGCTGAGAAGAATGTAATTAGAACCAAGTGGGTGTTTAGAAACAAGTTAGATGAGAATGGTGAAATCACAAGGAACAAGGCAAGACTAGTCTATAAAGGGTATGCACAAGAAGAAGGACTAGACTATGGAGAAACTTTTGCTCTAGTTGCTAGAATGGAAGGAGTAAGGACCTTACAAGCATATGTAGCCTTCAAAAGATTTAAAGTCTATCAAATGGATGTTAAGTCTACATTTCTAAATGGTATACTTGAAGAGGAAGTCTACATAGAGAAACCAGAAGGATTTGTTGATGAAAATAACAAAAACAAGGTATGCAAATTGCATAAGGCTCTATATGGATTAAAGCAAGCCCCTAGAGCTTGGTATGAGAGACTTCAAAAGTATCTAGTGCAAATAAGATTTGAAAGAACTGATGATAACAACAACATGTACATCAAATCAAAAGAAGGTAAGGATATCCTTGTATTTGAAATCTTCGTGGATGACATAGTTTTTGGAGGAAAGGAAGTGCTTTGCAAAAGTTTTGCTGACAAAATGAAACATGAGTTTGAGATGTCTATGTTTGGAGAAATGAAGTTCTTTGTTGGATTGCAAGTACATCAACTAAAACATGGTATATTCGTAACACAATCAAAGTACATCAAAGATATACTCAAGACGTTTGGATTGGAAGACTCCAAACTTGTCAGTACACCAGTGGAAATAGGACATAAGCTATCCAAAAATGATGAATCAGCTGAAGTCGATCAAACAATGTACATATCCATAATTGAAAAACTACAATATGTTGTACATAGTAGACCAAACATAGCATTAGCAGTTGGAATAGTGGATAGATTCTCTACTAATCCTAGAGAAAATCATCTCATGGCAATAAAAAGGATAATGAGTTATCTCAAAGGAACTGATGATTTTGGTCTATACTACAAAAAGAATGAGAAGTTTGAGCTCAATGCATACGTAGACACAGATTGGGGAGGCAACATTGATGATAGGAAAATCGCAAGTGGAGGAGCATTATTCTTAGGTAAAAGGCTAGTTACTTGGACTAGAAAGAAACAAACATGCACATCTCAGTCCACTACAGAAGCAGAATATGTGGCAGCAACAATCAATTGCATAAACATTGTGTGGCTCAAACATCTATTAAAAGGAATGAAAGAAGAGGTAACCAAACTTGTGATACTGTATCGTGATAAAAAAAGTGCTATAAACATATCCAAGAATCCAGTAATGCATGCAAAAACCAAGCATATTGCAATCAAGTATCACTATGTCAGAGAATTGGTGGAAGACAAACAAGTGAAGATGGAGTACATTCACACAAAGGAACAAATTGTAGATATCTTTACCAAACCATTGCCCAAGGATACTTATGTATATCTTAGGGGCAAGTTGGGGGTAATGCCCCTAACTCAAGTAGTCTAAAGCAACAAGGAGCTATCCTGCATCAAAAAGGAATAGATCATTGAAATATCAGAAGAATGATGTAGAGGATATTAATAGGAGCAAAAATTCAAGATCAGTTACAAGCATGGTGACAAAGGGAGAAAACATGGGATGCAAAGCTTATATTTAGCATGTTGAAGATGCTACATCTTTGGCATTTATGTCAAAGAGGGAGATTTATGAGAAAATGATCAATGAAAGAGATGGAGATGTATGAGAATGTATGAAGGAGAGATGAAAGAGGGAGATTTAGAAGAGATAAGAAACTAATCAGCAATCAGCTATGAAGGATCAAGAATACAGAGTAAGGATGTAGTAGTCAAGAGGGAGAAGCAGAAAAAAAGATTCAGTTTGTATCAGCAAAAGAGGGAGACATGATACAAAAAGGAAGATATGTAATGAAAACAAGTTTTTTGTTTGGTATATAATTTTGGTGGTAACTAAGTTGATCAGCTCAATCAATTGATCAGTTTGGTTTTCCATCAATGCCAAAGAGGGAGATTGTTGGAAATGATTGAAAAGATCATGAATGAAGAATAATGGAACTAGTAAATAATTTTTTCAATCATTATTTTGTCATTGATGTCAAACTTGCTACTTGTAGGAATGAAAATTGCTTAAGTGATCCAAATACTATCAATTGGTTGATTGACAAGGAGGAGGCAATCAATAAGATGTAACTAGAGCACCTAGAGAAAGGTTGAAGTTATGATGTTGTAATGAAGTATAAGGATTAGCTAAGCCATTGATGAAATAGTTTATTGATGACATACTCTAAGAGGATGGACACACTGAGATACATCAAAGATGTAAGGTTTAACTAAGTAATTTGTAAAGCCTAACTAAGTTCATTTAAGAGAGCCAAGCAAGCTAGTTAGAGCTGAGAAAATTCTTAGTTGAAGCTGAGCAAGTTCAACTTCAGTGTGTGCCGAGTAATCCTTGGGGTGCCGAGTAACACAGGATTGATCAAGTTCCGAGTAAAACAGGATTATTCAAGTGCCGAGTAACTTAGGAAAAGACTTCAGGTGCTGAGCATTAGAAAAAGGTAATGGATGCCGAGAAAATTTCTTTAGATTCTGAGCATCAGTAAATGTAGTAGAAGCAGAGTAACACAAAACGAGCCAAGCATTAGTAAACCAATGATGCCGAGTTGCTGCATTATTTGTTAAGTCAAAAGATTCACCAGATCAGTAACAATAAGTTTGTTACATTGAATTTTGTGAATTAGTTGGATGATAAGGATGATGAGTAGATGTTACAAAATTTCATGTAAACCATGCAAACCAGTTTTGAGTGAATACTGATGGACTCATCATGAAGTTTCTGGAAGAAATAATTTGGAGGGAAAATAATATCATTCTCCTACATCAAATCAAATTGATGAGTGGGAAATTAAGAAAAAAACTTATTTATAAGGAGTTATAGGTCAGAGATCAAAAGTAGTGAATGAGTTGGTCATAAGTGTGGTCGTGCGAAGAAGCCAAGAGAAGGCTAGTGTGAAGTGTCAAAAGGAGGACACAGTGAGGAGTAAGCATAGAGCATCAAGACTCTAAGTTGATCAAGTGACCATAGAGTGAATTGACCTAATGAGTGGAAGAACTCAAGGAGATAGATCTTGAAGGGTGAACAAGCTGTCAACACTGCAAGAAAGAAAAGCCAAGCAACGAAAAGAACTAAAGAGTGATCTGAAATCTACAAGGTTAGAGTTGCAATCTTTATCAGATCAAAACCTTTCTAATATTTTCTTACCATTGTATTAGATATTGAAATCCTACATTGCTAGGTTAGCTTAACAACTAGGTGGATAAGCCTCAGGAAAAGGATAAAAGATCCCCAGGAGAAGGATAAGAGATCCTCAGGAGAAGGATAGGAGATCCTTAGAGAGGGATAAAAGATTTTTTTGAGAAGGTTACTATAAATCCCATGGACTTGGGTGGGCCTAACAGCTCTATGTAAATCCTTTAATAGGGTGGCATTCTAAGTTGAATGTTCTTAAGTCCTCTAATAGGGCACACTCCTAACAAGGTGTAGAAATCCTTTAATAGGGTCACATCTGATAGTGTGTAAAGCCTTTAACAGGGTAGGCCTTTAACAGGGAAAACCATTAGAAGTGGTTGAAATCTATTATGAAATAATTTTGTGGGTGTCATCCCCACCCTAGTTTTACCTTCTTATTCCTGGAGGGTTTCTGGGTCACCAAAATCCTTTGTGTTATGTGGTGATGCATGTTTACTTTTCATGATTGTTTAATGTTTAATTGCATGCATGATAATTTTAATTATATGCCATTAAGGATTTGACAAGAAAGTAAAAAGGCCAAAAATAAAAATTTGTATTGGACATTATTGGACCTTGAATAACTGATTCACCCCCCTCTCAATTATTCTAAAAGAATTCTAACAATAAGATGTGAAGCTACTAAGGAAACAACTAGGATGAATATTTGATGTGTGGAGAGAGGTTATAGGAGGAATAAGGGAAGAATTAATCCAACTTAAATCTACCAAGATATGCCTACTCAGAGTTCCAAAAAAAGCTAAACATAGAACTAAAATAAATAATAGAGAACATAGGGCTAGATGCAACATATTCATAGGTGTAATTATTTAACTTTGCATACAAAAAAACAACATTCTTGACTGTGAGACCTTTCAAGTTGCGACCTTAGACAATGAAAATTATGAAAAAAAATCCAAACTCACATCTTCTATCTTCTAATCTCTAAGATCTGATACCTTCCTACATCTAACTAAGCTCCTTTTATAGCCAGTTAAGTGACACGTTGTTTGGTTAAGCATTTAATTACAATATAGGTCTAGTCTTGGAAGAGTAAAAAAAAATCCAAGCAAAGGGTAATATAAAATCATGCACACTTAAAGATAGGTCCACCTATGTGTTAGGAATCAACTCCCAACTGCACAAGATGCCACATCATCATTGGAAACTTTGCCAAAAGAAGCAATACACCTCATTGGATGAAAAAGGAAACAAAAATTGCACAAAATGATAAAGAGCTCAAGCAATATAAAACATTAGAACTCATGCACTTAGGAAAAGGATCTAGGATAGGTCCTCAGCATGATATCAATTGTGCACAATGATAAACTAAAAGCAAAAATGACTACTTCACAAATATAAGACTAGCATAGAAAACAAAAAATATTTTGAGTTGATGCAAGATTTCTCAAAGAATCAAGATGTTCTTGCATTAAACACCTAGGGTTAATAAAGAAATAATGTTGACATAAGGTATTATTGACATTTTGGCCTAAAATCATAAAGATCCAACTCAACTTGTGTAATCCATGAACTATATTCAACTAGTTTGTCTTTCCACCGAACTGGGTTTTCCATATCATCATTTCCTTTGGTGCCTTTACTTATTCTTCTATTGAAAATCCTTTCAATACTATCTATCTTCTTCTTAGGACAATCCAAGTTAATTTTTCAGCTCATTATCTAATTCAAAATAGTTGAAGATATCTACAGTGTTGAATATAGGTGAAATGTCCATGACTTCTAGTAATCTAGTTTCAAATGAATTTTCACTATCAAACTTCCTTAGAATCTTACAAGGACCAAACTTATTCATTTTTAGCTTACTATAGGTACCAAATGGAAATATATTCTTCTTCAAATGAATCATAACCTCATCTCCAACTTTAAAATATTTATGTCTCTTCCTTTGATCTGCTCTCTATTTGTATCCCAAATTACTGTCCTAGTTCATTCTCACATACTCATGTAAAGTATTCATGAAACATGCAAATTCCTCTGCTTTAGTACTTCTTTTCATCACAAGGCCCAAATACCTTAATTTGGTAGTTACTATAGGGTTCATTCTGGTAACAATCTCAAAAGGTGTCTTCTTAGTGCTCCTATTCATAGAATTATTGGTGCAGATGCATTCTAGGTGTAAGAGTAATCTTGCATCAACCAAAAATATTTCATTTCAGTTGTTTGAATAAGGGTTGTCTTAGTGTAGAGTTTTTTTCTCTAGAGATTTTCTACTTAGTAAGTTAGTCATACGAGCTCAGAATGCCCTAATTTGAGAAGCTTTTGTTCATCTTGGATATATCAACCTACCAGTTGAGGCTTAGTGCCATATCATGTTTATTCATAGATTTATTGTGGATTTTTGGTTTGTAATTTTGGTATATAAAATTTAGACTCACCATTGAAGGCCTAAACGTACTCAGATGAGGCCTAAAAACTCAATGAATGGGCACTTGCATCAATCCATGTCTGTAGATTAGAAGCTGAAGTTTTTGAAAAGTGGTTATAATAGCCAATCAGAGCAAAGGTTTGAGAGTAATGGCCTTCTAAAGTTGGGATGAAAAAACCTTCCCAAATAAATGTCAAAAATGTGTTTGGCTGAATCTATATGTATTTTTAGGGTTTGTGAACCCTAGGTATTAAGTTTGAATATCTAGAACCTTCCCGAGTGACACAAAATTGCCTATTTAAGAAATGTCCAAACATTATCTAGGACAGCTTTGGGTGATAGTTCATAGGTTTTTCTTGTAGATTATTGTAATGAAGGTGCCCATGTGGGTTAGAATATTGAAAATTTGAATTATGTAATTCTACATTTGTGGTGATAATAAGAAGCCCATATTCTATTCTCACAAATTGCTGTTATTTATTTGTTTTTGTTATGTGTTTATGGTATTAAAGGGAGCACCCTTCATAAATTATTATATTCAAACTCTGCTTGTGCCAAAATCAAATCCTAATTAGTAGGATTATCTGCAACCAAACATCTCAATAAATTACCTAAACTTCTATTCACAACTTTAGTTTGTCCATTCTATTTGCAGATAAAATGTAGAACTAAACTTCAACTCTTTATCCAACTTCTTCCAAAGTGTCCTCCAGAAATAACTAGTAAACTTAGTATCTCTATCTAAAAAAATAGTTTTAAGAATACCATGCAATCTTACCACTTTGTTAAAGAACAATTCAGCCACATGTACTATATCATATATTTTCTTACAAGGTATGGAAAGAACAAATTTAGAAAATTCATCATCTACTACCAAAATAGAATCATCAACTTTTTGATTCCTAGGAAAACCAAGAACAAAGTTCATATTGATATCTTCCCAAGGCTTATTAGGTATAGGTAATGGTGACTACAATCCCAAATTCTGACTATTTCCTTTTTCTATTTGACAAATTGTACAACTTCTAACCATCTTCTGCACATCCTCATAAATCTACAACTAAAAGTTGTTGACATTCAAATCATGTTTGTTATTAGTGACATACACTTATTCAGATTATATGTATCTACCAAGCATATTGTATAGTTAACAGAGTTAACCAAGCATTTTAGTTGCTACCAAGTTCTACAATTGCTACCGTGTCCTTTGGATAGATTTTAGTTTGCACCAAATAATTGCTACTATGATAATGATCAATAGTGTAAACTGAGCATCTTAGTGTATGCTGAGTTTACCATGTGCAAACTGAGTTGTGTAGTGCTTACCAAATTCATAGTTGATGTGATGTGAGTCTAGTGTTAACTGAGCTACTCAGTGTTAACCAAGTGACTTAGTTTATACTGAGCTTGTAGTGATAACATTGACTGACCTATGTTGTATGAATCAAGTGATTCAATTTATATGCCGAGTTTCACAGTATTCGCTAAGTCACCAATGTAGACCGAGTTCAAGACTACTTGGAAGTGATTAGTATGGACCGAGCTTCTACATTTACTAAGTGCATGATGATGTTGAGCATGATAGTGGATGTTGAGTATCAGAACCTCACCGAGTCATTGTTTAGAACCTGAGTTTCTACACTTTGGCCGACTTTATAATATTTGTGTAAACTTGTATTGTGGTCAACTTTGTAATTTTGTAATTGTATTGGTATATATATAAAGAATTGTATCACATCCAAAGTAATGAATTGGAAGTAATGTAATCATCAGAGAAGAATAGAAGAGTGAATTACAAAGGCTACAATAGTATAAGGAGCAGCAAAGAGTTATCTATCACAACAAGGTGATTTGTACACTTAGAGGAATCTCATTTAACAAACCAAGTTGCAGATCAAAGATTAGCTACTACTTCATCCTAATAGGTAGATCAGTCAAATCCTTTAACAAGGTAGACCTAACAAGTCTTGTGTAAATCTCTTTACCAAGTGCATACTTCATTGTATGTTTGTAAATCCTTTAGCAAGGTGGACCTAGAAGTCCTTATTGCTCCTAATAGGGAAGACCATCATAAGTGATCATTGTAAGCCTTAACAAACCAACTTTATACTATATTTCTAAAGCTTGTGGTTATCATCCGTACCCTAGTTTTACTTTCTATTTGGAAGGTTTTTGGGTCACCAAAATTGTGTGTCAAAAGACTTATGAATGCTTTAATGTTTTTAGTCTCTCATGCATGCAATTAGATTAGAATTCACATGAAGAATTAATTGCTAATTAAGGATTAAGTTTTAAAAGTTATTAATTCACCCCTCCCCTCTTAGTGACTTAGCCTATCATAATATTTCTAACAATTGGTATCAAGGCTTTGTGGTTCTTAGAAAAATAGTTTAATAGCTTGAGCAAGGATCAAAGGCAATGGAGGTATTTAGACTTGACAAGGCTGTTGACAATGAGAAGCTAGATTTGGAATTAGCTATTGTATATGAGCAATGTTAGTATGCTAATAGAAACCAAATTTAAATAAAGCTTCTACAAACTAAACAAAATTCATAAACTTCAAGATATACTAAGATGAACTCTCAATTGAGAATATGAGCCATTAATGGACTCTCTCAATGAGAAGCTCTCTTGTTGAGTGGCTTTGTCTAAATAGATAGGATGTATGCTCAAGCTTATGCTTCAAAAAGGGCTTCAAATGGAGTTGGAATTTGGATGTGAGTGTATGGTTTGGATGTAAAATGGCTTCTCAAAATGGCATTATGACTTTACTTCATGGATTGTGTTATTTTGCAAAGGGGAAGGATCCAATTTATAGGCAAGAGGCTTGAGGGATTGAGGGCTAAGATGCAAGGATGGGAAAAAGCTTATGGAGGGCTCAGATTGCATGAGAGGAGAGCACATGGATTGTGCTTCCTTATAGCCAATCAAGGAGTGACACATGTCACATGGTGAGAGGATGGAGGAAAGGGGAAGGATGAGTCAACAAAGGAGGCTCAAGGGATAAAATCTTCATAAAGACCCTCATAATGACTTGTAAGAGCAATAAAAGGGCTTGTAAGAGTCATTTATGACCTAGTGGACTTCATAAAGTTTTATGGTTGAGATATTTTGAGGGTGATGAGAGAAATTTCGACTTGGGCTTGATTAGGAAGGTTCTAAGCTTGCTTAGGCTTGTGCAAATGATTAGAGGATGGATTAGGATGGTTTAGGATTAGCTTAGGGATAGGCAAGTGGATGACATTTAATGAGGGTGGGTGAAGGAGGAGATATTTGTTAACTTTGGCTTGGGTTAGTAAGTTTTAACCCATGTTTAGGGAATGTGACAAGGTTAGGAGGGGATTAGGATTAGGTTTAAAGACATCTTCTAGAAGAGTCTAGATTTTGGATGAGGATAAAGACTTTCTAGAATAGTCTAGAATTTCCTAGGATGAGGATGAAGACTTTCTAGAAGAGTCTAGAACTTCTTAGGATGAGGATAAATTAGATTTTTAGGAAATAAATAAAGTTTTATTTATTTCAAGGGTTTGGGTTGAGGATATATTTATTAAAACTTTTTTAATAAACATGAGGATTAATATTTAATTTTAATTAAATATTTTGAGTTGGGGTTAGGGGTAGGAAATGATGAGATTAGCCTTTAATTGAAATTAAAGAAGGATTAGAAGATTTTGGAAGAGGTTATTGGTCATAAGGAAATTGGCCAAGTTTTGGGCAAAAAATAAAATTTTTATTTATTTTAAGATTTTTGGTCAATTTATTAATTAAATAATTAATAAATAAGGAAATAATGTTTAAATAAGATTTAAACATTTTTGGGAGGGATTCCTTAATTAAATATTTTTAATTAAGATAAAAGGATTTAATGGCATAAAAATTAATTAATTAATAAATGATGATGTCATCAGGAATTTTTCAGAAAATAAAAATACTTTATTTTCTAAAGGATTTTTAGGTGTCTACAGCTATTGGAAAACTCAAGAAAGAAAAAGAGAAACTCTCTCAATCTCTAAAAAGAAGAAAAGATCTTGTAATCTAGATGAATGATCCACTCTACATTGAATAAAGAATTGAAGACATCCATTCAAGCAATTTAGATGAAGCTAATCAAGCAATCAAAGAACTATTGGAAAAGAATAGTACTCTTAAAGAAGAAGTAAGAAAACTAAGAAGAGAGTAATAAATTTAGTCAGTAAGATTGTGTGAAGTCATGGAAGAGAAAAACAAGATAAGAGAAGAGATAGAAGGAAAGAACAATGAAATTTAGCACCTATCTCTTCAGCAAGTAGACTTCATTGATCAACTCACTCGTGCAAATGAAGAAATCATGAATTATCTAAGATGAAAGAATGTAATATTGTAGAATGATCTAAACACTGAAAGGAAAATCAATGAAAGGATAATGCAATCTCAAGAAAACCTAAATCAATTGAATGAGAAAAGCCATTATAGAAAAAAAGGGAAAGTAGGAATTGGATATATAGAAGAAGGTGAATCATCCAAGAAATGAGCTCAAAAGAATAAAAAACCTACTTGTAGTCACTATGGTAAGATAGGGTATACATCAAACAAATGTTAGAGCAATGGGAAAGAAAAATTCAATGGAAAATGCTATGGTTATGATTAGCATGGTCATAGAGAAAATAAATGCAAAGAAAAACCAAAGTTTGATGAAAAATGTCACAAATGTAAGAAGCATGGACATAAGTCATCAGAATGCAAAACTAAGATATTGAATCTAACAGAATAGATTGTAAAAGCTATATTTGGTTGAGACTATAACACTTGGTGTAGATGTCATTACTGTGGAAAATTTGGACACATTGGAATGAATAATGAGAAACATCACATGAGGAAAAGAGATACTACCAGAAGATGTTTCATTTGTACAGAACTTGGTCATCTTGCCAAGAACTATATGAATACTAGAAGAATTGAAGATGAAAAGAAGGCAAAAGATGATATCATCAAAAAATAGATGAGATAGCAATGGGTTCAAAAGTCTACTGAGAATGCGAGTTTGAGCAATAATGATCAAGTCACTCAAGTATTGGGTGACTCCACCATTTTCACTTGATTTATCAAAGGAGAACTAGAAATAGGATACTAAAGAAAACATCTAATATCAGTTCCAACTGACAAGATGAAGGATCCATATCAAAATTCAAGATACAAAAGGATCATTGAGTAAGAGATGACAGTCACTACTAAGTTACTATTATTATTGAGCATGGTAAGGTAACAGACCCTACCAAGCAAGGTCGGGAGTAACTAAG
This sequence comes from Cupressus sempervirens, assembly GCA_028749045.1. Lineage (NCBI taxonomy): Eukaryota > Viridiplantae > Streptophyta > Pinopsida > Cupressales > Cupressaceae > Cupressus > Cupressus sempervirens. The sequence continues at coordinate 55,126,044 of CM053791.1, forward strand.
TCTTATGTGGTTACTGAGGCATAGAAGACTCTACCGAGTATTCAATGCAAGTAAAGTGGATGATAGTTTGTCACTTGATAGAACAATCATACCAGGCATTTATGGTGATCAAAAGGAAAATTTGATAAAAGGGTGAAATTGAAGTCATTTCTTGCCACAAATTTTTAATAGCTATTTGTACAGAGGAATCTTCAGAGCATTTAAGTGATTTGAGTGAATTGTTATTGAATTTTTTTGTATTCTCTCAAACCCTATTGAGAAAAGATGACATCTACCATAAGCAAGTCAAAAAGAGGTTTAGACATGTTGGTTTTAGGTGTGGAATGGAAGGCCTTGAATTTCAAGTTGACTCTTGTAGTTGTGGAAACCCTAGATCTAAGTGGAGTGTAGTCTCAAATCCCTCCAAAGGTACTGATAATTAATAACATCTGTTCGTATTTCAAAGGAACACTAGAGATTGATAAATATTTGAAGGAGTTATGTGTTGAAACTTGAACATATAATGTAGGAGCATCCTAGGTTGCACAACTATCCTGCATATTTTTAGTTTTTACTTTGTCGCTAAAACTGAGTTTTGCTAAAATTGTATTTTCTAGTTTTTGGGTGCTTGTTACAAACTATATAACTAATTTTTTACAATGAATTAGAGGCTAAAAATTTTAGATATTGAAGAGGGCCTAGATTAATATTTATTATCCAAGGATTAATTTCTAATTCCTCATAAGTTGTGAGATATGACAATTTTCCTAGAGTATCAATTTATGGCAGTTCTGTGTGATAGTTTTCTGTGCTTGACTTTTGGGATGGATATGCACTTATCCTTGTTGAATTAAAATTTTCAAAATTAAGTCATTGTAGAGTACCTAAAATACTACCTATAGTTTGAAGTGAAAGTTCTAATTCAATCAAAGCTAGGAGATATCACAATTTTTCTCGAATATCAATTTTTGGACATTTAATTACTGATGCAAGCCGACTTGTGGCTCTTCAAGTATTTAATATTAGGTTTATTTTCATTTAATATTTGCTGAGATCCAACTTGAACCTTCTCTATGTTCTAGATGTTGGAATTATAGATGAAGTAACTGAGGGGGGGGGGGGGGGGGGGAGTAAATTAGTTACCATAAAAACAAATCTTGATCCCTTAGATGTCTTAAATAACTAGTTATTGCTATCACTCGGTAAACACTTCACAAAAATGCTATAATTCGATAGATTAACTTGTAACTGAACTTTAAACATTCATAATTGTTAGCATGCATGAAAAATTAAATAACAAGAACACAAGAGACACAAGATTTAACGTGGAAACCCAATATGGGAAAAGCCACCATATAACTAGCTACCAATTTTCACTCTTCTGAAGTGAGACCTGTTAGGAGCCAACCCTGTTAAAGGTTACAATACACACTATTAACTATGACCTTGTTAGAGGATTTAATCACCCTATTAGGAGTGGCCTTGCTAGAGGTCTTTAGAAAAATTCAACTAAACTGTCACCTTGTTAGAGGATTTACAAAATGGCTATTAAACCAACTTTGTTAAGAGATTTTGAAATCACTGCTACAATAGTTAGAAAGTAACAATGAATTAACTTGAATATGATGCAACTAAATTTGCTAATTATAGATCTCTATTTTGCACCATTAGATCCTCCTTGATCAAATATAGCTTTGCTGCTCCTAAATTATCTTTGATCATCCTTCAAAATTTGCTTTCACAATAATCAATCCTCCTTCACACTCATATCACATCAAATCCATCACACACTTAGAATTCACAACTTGGCCTCTTATATATACCATTTAGATGATCAATTCAGCTCATTTACAAGTTACATTTACCAATAAATCATACATCAGTCGGCTACAAATATTACATTAAACAAATAAACTTTATTTCACAAAATAATGAAATCCTTCATTGCCGAACCCTACTCGGTAAACATTGCTTCTAGAAACAATTTCCTGAGTTAACCAACTCAACTCGGTTAACACTAAAAAATCTACAAAATCCTTTGGCTACCAAGTGAACTTAGTAAGAATCAAATTTCCTTCATTGACCATGAGAGCTCATTAATAACTATTTTCTGCACTATTTTCTTTTGATGATCGAGTGAGCTCGGTAACAACTGTCTGCACAAGGTAAAGTCTGAGAATGCTTGGTAGACACTGTAAACCTTCTTTGCTAACCTTTTAAGCTTGGTAGACTCTATCTTTTGCCTTGCTGACCATCAAATCTTGGTAGACTCTATCTAATAACTAATATGACATTTGTGTAACATCAAAGACAACAAACAATTGAACAATTGTATCCAACACTAGAATAATTTGTAAGCTATTTTGGCTAGTATAAATAGAGTGTTTAGGCTTAGAGCTAGAATAATTTTTAGAGATGATTAGAGAGCATAACTAAAAAGTGAAAATTTGAAGTTGGATCTTAGATCAAGAATGTATTTGTACCTGAGTATAACCCAGAAGGCCTTACAACTAGGCATGTATGATGATAATTACATGAATCAATAAAGAATATTGTTCTCTCTCTATGGTGTTATTCTCTTTCATGTTTTCTTTCATTGTGTTAACTCTTGCATGGTGGTTGGGGTAGTTGAGTGTGCCTATTGGCCTTGGTTACTCCTAACTTACCCTGTGTTAGGTGGTATCAGAGCTTGAGGTTCATCCTTGTGGTGATTGGATCATGTAGAACCCTATTTTGGATATTGGTTATAGGGTTGCAAATCTATGATTTTGACCTATAACTTGTAGAGGGTTACAATCTTGTAGGAACCTAATTTGTGAAGATGGTTTGTGGTAGAAAAAATGCTAATAATGCTATATTGGATCAATTGAGACAAAGTATACCCAGATTAGATGCTATGAAGATAGCCCAAAGGAGAGGAGTACATATTGATGATGTAAGTGATGATGAAGCAACAACACCAAACCATAATCCAGAACTTGAAGAAGATCAAGATGAGGAAATATCATTGAGAGTATTATCTAGGGTACATTCAAAGCCTACTGTAGAAGTTGTTCCTTATGATGGAAAATTGAATACCAATGCTATGTTAGATTAGATTTTAGATATGGAGAAGTTCTTTGAGTATGAAAACACTCCTAATAATAAGAAGGTGAAGATTGTAGTTACTAGGTTGAAAGGTCATGCTGCACTATGGTGGGAGCATTTTCAAACTGATAGACAAAGGAGAGGAAAGGAAAAGATCAATACTTGGCCAAAGATGGTGAACAACATAATGAAAACATTCCTTCCTCCTAATTACCAAGTTAGCTTGTTGAAAAAGATGCAAAATTTGAAACAAAAGGACATGACTATGAAAGAGTATGCTAAGGAATTCTATAGATTAGACATCAGATCTAGACATGTGGATGGTGATGTTGAGAAAATTGCAAGGTACATAAATGGATTGAGATATAGAATTCAAGATGAAATAAGTTTTGTGAAGTTGGAAAGTGTGGAAGATGCATATCAATATGCCTTGAAAGTTGTGGAGATCTTGACAAAGAAGCATGAACAAAGACAAAGAGGTAGAGGTGGTATACTCTAGAGAGGCAGAGGTAGATCTTATGGTGAAGGTGGCAGATTTGATAATTTTGTGCAAGATAAAGGTAAATTTGAATGGAAGAATGATGACAAAGACAAGATTGAGTGGAAAGGTGGTAGTTCATATTGAGGAGGCACTAGATCTTATTGAGGAAGAGGTAATTCTTATTCTAGAGGTAGTTTTTGTAGCAATTTTTTAAATGTGGCAAAGAAGGTCATAGATATTTTGAAAGTAGATCTTCTGAAAGTGGGAAGAATAATAGAAATTTTGTGATTCAAGGAGACATTGAGAGTTCACCAAGTGGACCTGAGGTTGGAGAAAATCTGATGGTGAGAAGAACCTTATATAATAAGGGAAGTGATGAGGAACTTGTCGTTAGAAGAAGTCTTTTCAAGACCAGATATAAGATGGATGGAAAAAGCTACAAGGTGATAATTGATAGTGGAAGTTCAAAAAATTTGGCATCAGAAGAGTTGGTTACGAAGTTGTAGTTGTAGAGGCTAAAACATCCCAAACCTTATCATATTTCATGGATCAAAGATGATCATAAGATATTGGTCAGTGAGCAATGTATTGCGAAGTTCAAAATTAGACATTACTTTGATGAAGTTTTGTGTGATATTATGCCCATGGATTGTTGTCATATTTTGTTGGGTAGACCTTGGAAAAATGATAGATATGCTATACATGATGGAAGGTTGAATCAATATACTCTTTGGGTAAATGGGAAGAAACAAATATTGATGCATTTGATTGAAAGCCTAGATGAGGCCAGTTGTACTAGAATAAAAGTTTGCATGGTTAATGGAAAGTGATTTGAAAAGAAAGTAAAGAAGAATAAAGTTTGTTTTTCTATAGTTCCTAGAGGATTGAGTGTTGGTAGTAATGACAAAGCAACAAAATTTGGTAATGATAGAATGACAAATTTTTTTTTCGAAATGCTAAATGAGTATAAAGGTATTGTTGCTAAAGATATTTCTAATGGTTTACCTCCAAAAATAAGTATAAGTCATTGTATGGACCTAATTCCTAGAGCTAGTTTTCCAAACAAAGAACCATATAGATTGAAACCTATAGAGAATGAAGAAATTAAGAGATAAGTGCACAAGTTATTGTAGAAAGGTTTGATCAAAGAAAGTTTGAGCCCATGTGCTGTACCTGCTGTATTAGCACCTAAAAAGAATGGAGAATGGAGAATGTGTACTAATTTTAGAGCTATTAACAAAATTATAGTGAAATATAGGTTTCCTATGTCGAGGATGGATGACATAATGGATTATTTGAGTGGAGCAAAGTATTTTACCAAGATTGATTTGAAGAGTGGCTATCATTAGATCAAAATCAGAGAAGATGATGAATGGAAGATTGCTTTCAAGACAAAAGATGGTTTGTATGAATGGTTGGTTATGCCTTTTGGTTTGACTAATGCACCTAGTACTTTCATGAGGTTGAAGAATGAAGTTCTAAAAAGATTTTTGGGTAAGCTTGTGATTGTTTATTTGGATGATATTTTGATATTCAATAAGACTAAGGAAGAACATCTCAAGCATATTAGACAAGTATTGTAGAGGTTGAAAGAGGAAAAGTTGTTGATTAATCTGAAAAAGTGTTCTTTTATGAAAGAGGAGATTGTGTATTTAAGATTTGTGATTTTAGGTGATGGATTGAAGATGGATCTTGAGAAGGTTAAAGCAATTTTGGAATGGCCTATACCCAAGAATGTGGGTGAGTTAAGACTATTTCATGGTTTGGCTAGTTTTTACAAAAAGTTTATAAAGAATTTCAGTTCTGTTTGTAATACTATGACTGAGACAATGAGGGGAGATAAAAAAGAATTCAAGTGGACACATGGAGCTGATAAGAGTTTTGAGATTTCCAAACAATAGATTGCTAAATTACTTGTATTGACTTTTCCTAATTTCAACAAAGTATTTCAAGTTGAATGTGATGCAAGTGGTAATGCAAAAGGAGCTGTATTAAGTCAAGAAGGTAAACTTGTTGTTTTCTTTAGTGATAAGTTGAATGATGCTAAAAGGAAGTATTCTGTATATGATCAATAATTTTATGCTATTGTCTGAGCATTGAAGAAATGGAGAGATTAATTGATTCCTAAGGAGTTTGTGTTGTATACTGATCATAAAGCTTTACAATACTTGGGAAGTCAACATAAATTGAATCAAAGACATATAACATGGGTTGAGTACTTCTAGAAGTTTATATTTGTCATTAAGCACAACAGTGGAGTTACTAACAAAGTTGTTGATGCATTGAGTAGAAGACATTCTTTGTTGACTAAAATGAAGGTTGAAGTTCTTGGTTTTGATTAAATGAAAGAGTTGTATGATGCTGATCCTGATTTTTCTAAGGCATGGAGAGAGCGCAGAGCACCAAAATTAAAAAATCACATAAGTATGATGAGTATTTCATTCAAGAAGGTATATTGTTCAAAGGTATTCAATTGTGTATTCCTAGAAGTTCTATGAGGTTGAATTTGATTAAGAAAAAACATTGTGGTGGATTGGCTGGACATTTTGGAATTGATAAGACATTGAGTTTTCTAAAAGAGAAGTATTAATGGCCACAAATGTATAAGGATGTTCAAAAATTTGTAAAGATTTGTGGATTTTTTCAAGTTGCAAAAGGAGTGAGTCAAAATACTAGTTTGTATATATCTATTACTATTCCTGAGAAACCTTGGAGTGATATCAGTGTGGATTTTGTTCTTGGATTACCTAAGATAGTGAAGGGGTATGATTCCATATTTGTTGTAGTGGACAAATTTTCTAAAATGACTCATTTCATACCATGTAAGAAGACATCAGATGCTGAGCATGTTGCTGAACTTTTCTTTAAAGAGATTGTGAGATTGTATGCACTACCAAGAAGAATTATTTCTGAGAGAGATAGTAAGTTTGTTGGTTATTTTTGGAAGACTTTGTGGAAGAAGATGGGTATCGAGTTGAAGTTTAGTTCTACATTCCATCTGTAGGCTAATGGACATATAGAGGTTGTGAATAGAAGCTTGGGTAATTTGTTGAGATGTTTAGTTGGGAATAAGCCAAGTAATTGGGAGATGGTATTGGCACAAGCCAAATTTACATATAATAATTCTATGAATAGGAGTACAGGGAGGAATCCTTTTGAAATTGTTATTAGAATGAAGCCTAGAGGAGTATCATATTTGAGAGATATTGCTGGTGAAGAAAAGAGAAGTGCTGTAGAAGAAGAATTTCCTAATTTTATGAAATCTTTACATAAGGAAGTGAAGTTGAGGATAGAACAAAGTAATTAGAAGTATAAGGAGAATGCTGATCAATCTAGGAGACATCATGATTTTGAAGTTGGTGATGAGGTGATGGTTCATTTGAAAAAAGAAATATTTTTGGTTGGGACATACAGTAAGATGAAGATGAAGAAGTTTGGACCTTGTAAGATCTTGAAGAAGGTTGATAGTGTAAATGCCTATGAAATTGAGTTACCTGATGACATGGATATATCTCCTATATTCAATGTTGCTAATTTGTACAAGTATCATGAGTCAAATGATGAAGTGGTTGTATCAAAAGAATTTTCTAAGAAGAAGAATGAAGAAGTTTAATAGATATTGGATCAGGGAGTTGGTAAGAGCATAAGGGGAAAAGATTATTATGAATATCTGGAAGTGGAAGAACAGACCTATGGAAGATGCTTGATGGATTTCTCAATTTGAGTTGGATTCAACTCAGGTTGTGACATCTCAGTGATTCAAGAGAATCACTTCTTCTAATCTTGGTTGTCTAATATAGGAGCATGCTGGGTTGCACTACTATTCTGCATGTTTTCAGTTTTTACTTTGTTGCTAAAACTAAGTTATGCTGAAATTGTGTTTTCTAGTTTCTAGGTTCTTGTTGTAAACCGTATAAATAATGTTTCATAATGAATGAGAGACTTCAAATTTTAGGGATTGAAGAGGTACTAGATTAATATTTGTGGTCCAAGGTGAAAGTTCTAATTCCTCATAAGTTGGGAGATATGAAAATTCTACAGGAGTATCAATTTATGACAGTTCTAAGCATTAGTTTTCTGTACTTGACTTTCAGGATGGATGCACACTTATCCTTGGTGAATCAGCCTTTGTGAACTTAAGGGGTTGTAGAGGACCTAAAATAATACCCACAATCTGAAGAATGAGTTCTAATTCAATGGGAGCTAGGAGATATCACAATTTTTTCCAGATATCAATTTCTAGACATTTAATTGCTGATGCAGGCCAACTTGTAGCTCTTCAAGTATTTAATGTTAGGTTTATTTTCATTTAATATTTGATAAGAGCTGACTTATGGATTCTATATGCTCTATAATGATCTATAAGCTATTTTGGCTAGTATAAATAGAGTGTTTAGGCTTAGAGCCAGAGCAGTTTTTAGAGATGATTAGAGAGAAAAACTAAAAAGTGTGAATTTGAATCTAGATCTTAGATTAGGAATGTATTTATACTTGGCCATAACCTAGAAGGCTTTATAGCTGGGAATGTATGATGATAATTACATGAATAAATAAACAATTTTGTTCTCTATCTCTATGGTGCTGTTCTATTTCATGTTTGCTTCCGTTGTGTTAACTCTTGCATGGTGCTTTGGGTAGCTGAGTGTGCCTATTGGCCTTGGTTACTCCTCACCTACCCTAAGTCAACATCAATATCTCAAGGCAAAAGGTTTAACATAAATTCCTCACATGCCATAGGATTTCCATATAAAATGGATAAGGTTTATCCTTAGTCATGTACACAACAGTTAGTTGTAGTTGGAGCAACTAATTTTAATATCCAAAAAGATGATCCACAAGATCACTAGTCTTCCCATTTGTCAAAGGTGAGAATGAGTAAAACCCTAGGTTAGGTTGAACTAGAAAATAAAACCCTTTCCAAGTGGGATGGAAGGGGAATGAAGATACACTGTGCCACTGACATGGAACCAAAGTTCAGCATTCATGTTATCACCCAGAAAATCTATAGTTTGAGTAGGTTGAATATTGTATCTTGTGAAGCAGTTGATTTAGCATATAAGGTGGTCAATAATAACCTTTCTCTTGACCTTTCCAAGTTATTTCTGAATCTATTCAACAAAAACATGGAGAGCATAAAAAATTCCAAGAACAATCCATGTAAGTGTAGTTCACTATTGATTTGTTTATTTTTCTATGTTTAGAAATTATTCCCATCAAAAGGTATAGTAGTTTGGAGGAAATATGTACTAGTTCTTTATCAGAGTAATGAATATATTGCTAAGATGGGAGAGAAATACACAAGAATTATGGACAACTACTTTGATGCATTTAAAGAAAAGATGAATAATAGATTCTGGATTCCCAAAAAGTTAGTTGACATTTACAAAGATGATGTTTGTTTCATGGTTGATAGTGACAAAGGGTACATTCAGGCAGTTAGGCCAAGAATAACATGGGTAAAACCTCTAGGATATGAGGTGAATACTGATGAAAAAAAAGACTTAATTGAGGCATTGATAAATGAGTTAATTGATCCCAAAACTGCTTACTTTGGCACCTATGATGAGGACAAGGCTAGGGTAGAACTGGAAATCAAACTCCCTCAGGCAGTTAACAAAGGAAAGAAGAGGATTGCTAAACTAAAAACTAACTGAGAGTAAAAGGAGAGGATGAAGAAGTAAAAGATGAGGAAAAGTCAGAGGAAGAAGAGCCACCAAAGAAGAAAGATAAGGTAATCATTACCAAAGTTTCCAAGACATCTACTTCTATGTTCACTAGGATATCATATAGGAAGAAAGAAGATAAAGAAGGAGGAGACATAATCTTCAAGAGGTCTCCACCCATCTTTGAGGAAAGAATAAAATAATTAGAATTAGGATCTAGCATTACAAATTTCAAGCCACTAAAATATAAAACTAGGACTATATAGGTGCATAAGCAAACAGAAGATATATTAATATCCAAGATGGGTAAGTGGAAGTAATCACTTAACTAACTAGTTTAGCAGATTCCTAATGCTTTGATGGACAAGATTAAGCCAAGATGGGAGCATGCCATGCAAACTAAAAAAGATATATATGCACAAACCCTGAGGTAGCTTATGCAAAATTTGGATGACAAGGAGGTAAAAGAATCTATGAAGAAAAATGAAGAGAAATTAGCTTTGAGATTAAATACTTGTCTTATACTATTGAAAGATATAGAAGATGTTGTGAAGAATGCTACAAACACATGGAAGAATGTAATACATTCCTCATGGTCGGTGGGGTTGGGGTGTATAGAGGGATATATGGTGAACTACCTTCATCCATCTAGCTTTAATCCCTCGGTCGATCAAACAGCCGAGTGGGTAAGATTTATCTGTCTAGGTTGGAGGAAGAGAACTTTCCCAATCAATAACTATCCCTTGTTTGATCCCCATATAATTTTAGGGTTGTGCCCATAGCCATAAAATTATATGGGTAGGGCCCTACAATTCATATGGGTAGGGTGAAATGTAGGGCCCTAAAATTATATGGCAACCAAGCCCAGAGAAAGTTTCACCAAGATTGATTGTGACCAAGATTGAAAGCACAAGCACTCAATCAATCTCTACACCTATCCAACTTAGTACTTCATTAATAGTAGTTCCAAGCACTTCATATATCAAGCAACAATCTCTTCCCTCTATATTAGTTTTGGCTACATCAAGTATTCCTAGTACTAGTATTTCAATGAGTGCAGTGTCTACTTTTGTAGTGAGTCCTACCATTTCAACCATTGTTTCCATTCCTAGTATGCAAGTAATAAGTGCAAGGACAATTGAGACCAAGCCTCAACCAAGCATAATTTTTTTTGGGAAAAGGCAAAGACAAGGAATAAGATATAGATCTTGATGAGGAGATTGCCATTCCTAAATGGGACATCTCAAATCTAAATCTAGATCAAATGCAAATTTTTGGTGAACTACTTCAAAAGAAAGCCAAGCAAAAAAGGCTTAGAGAGGAAAGAAATAAGGAATTCAAAATAATTGAAGATGCTAAGAATATTCTAGCAAGGCTCTAGGCATAGAGGTTGATACTTCTCAATGAATTTTGTATCAGTTGGTAGAGGTGGTCCATAAATATAATGAAGATTTGGATGGACATGATAAATTATTTCAGAAAGCCAAGAAAAAGTTTGAGAATAAAGTTTTAGAACTTATTGCTCAAAAAATAACCATTCATCAAGTATAATTATCTACTATTTTAGGCTCTCTAGAGACCTCTTACATTAATGCATCTTTACTTTTTGGTAAACTATGTGATACATCAAATTTCACTAAAGAAATAAGAGATAAATTATCAAAAAGTGATGAGAATCTAAAGGCAAGTGCACAATAGTTGCAACTTGACCCAAGTTCAAGTTCTGCCCACTTTAATGAGATCATATTTTTGACAAATATGTAGGTAGAATTGCTAAAAGAAGAGGAAAGAATCAGATCTACATTGATAGATATTTAGAATATGATTCTCCCAAACATGGATGCACTACAGAAGCACATTGTAGATTCAAAAATGTTCATCCATGACAATAACTTTTCCATTGTAGACCAGATGATAGAATTGACAGCAGAAGTGTAGGTTGCATTATACACATGCAAGGTCTTGCAAGAAAATTGGGACAAGACTTTGGCACTTATCTTGAAGGTACATTCAGATTTCTTGTCACATTTTGGCATTACTCTATAAATATATAGCATAAATCTGTGGCATTAATGTCAAAAAGGGGGAGAGGATGTAAAGAGAAAAGGGGAGAAGATTGGAGAAGATGTAAGGAAAAAGGGGGAGAAAATTAAAAGAAGATTGAAAGATTGTAAAGAAAATGTATATTGTATAAAGATGTAAGAAGATGTATATATCAAATGTATAGTGTACTATATATTATGTATGGGGGAGCATTACCATGCATAGAATATATCTCTTACAAAATCAATTTTGAAAAATTTCAAAAATAGTATACTCTACCAAGTTGGAGACATAAGGTATAGAGATGTTCTTGAACATTCTCGAAATTCAATTTTGACTAATAAGTGTTTTTGTCACTAATGCCAAATGGGGAGATTGTTGAAATTGTAGTCATGTTTTTTGTTAGTGACATACACTTATTTAGATTGTATGTATCTACCAAGCATATTGTATAGTTAACAGTGTTAACCAAGCATTTCAATTGCTATTGAGTTCTACAATTGCTACTGAGTCCTTTGGATAGATTTTAGTTTGCACCGAGAAGTTACTACTATGGTGATGATCAATAGTGTAAATCGAGCATCTCAGTGCATGCCAAGTTTACCAGTGCAAACTGAGTTGTGCAGTGCTTACTGATTTTGCAGTTGATGTGATGGGAGCTTGGTGTTAACCAAGCTACTCAGTGTTAACCAAGTGACTCAGTTTATACCGAGCTCATAGTGATAACATTGACCAAGCTATGCTATATGAATCAAGTGATTCAATTTATATGGTGAGTTTCACAGTATTTTTTGAGTCACCAATGCAGACAAAGTTTAAGAGTACTCAGAAGTGATCACTATGGACTAAGCTTCTATATCTACTGAGTGCATGATGATGCTAAGCATTGATAGTGGATGCTCAGTCTAAGAACCTCATTGAGTCAATTTTTAAAACTTGAGTTTCTACACTTTAGCTGACTTTGTAATATTTGTGTAAACTTGTATTGTGGCCAATTTTGTAATTTTGTAATTGGATTGGTATATATGTAAAGAATTGTATCACATCCAAAGTAATGAATTGGAAGTAATGTAATCATCAAAGAAGAATAGAAGAGTGAATTACAAAGGCTATAATAGTATAAGGAGCAGCAAAGAGTTATCTATCATAACAAGGTGATTTGTATACTTAGAGAAATCTCATTTAGCAAACAAAGTTGCAAATTAGAGATCAACTACTACTTCATCCTAACAGGTGGATCAATCAAATCCTTTAACAAGATAGACCTAACAAGTCTTGTGTAAATCTCTTTACTGAGTGCATACTTCATTGTACATTGTATGTTTGTAAATCCTATTGCAACGTGGACCTAATAGTCCTTATTGCTCCTAATAGGGAAGATCATTAGAAGTGATCATTATAAGCCTTAATAGGCCAACTTTATACTTTAGTACTAAAGCTTGTGGTTATCATCCCCGCCCTAGTTTTATTTCTATTTGGAAGGGTTTTGGGTCACCAAAATTGCGTGTCAAAAGTGTTATGAATGCTTTAATGTTTTCAGTTTCTCATGCATGCAACTAGATTATAATTCACATGAAGGATTAATTGCTAACTAAGGATTAAGTTTTAAAAGTTACTGAATCACCCCTCTCCTCTTAGTAACTTAGCCTATCATAATATTTCCAACAAAAGTATCTATCTAAAATCAACCTTACTATCTTATCAATCCCAAAATATCTTGCAAGTCTACCACTATGCTTCTCCTTCATGATGTTCTCTCTCATAGATCCTCTAGGCATGCACAATTGAATTCCCTTAACTAACATATCTTCCTAAATGAGATAATCACTCCACTTATCTCTCACCATCTAATCTTTAAGAACTTTCCAAGGTTCTACACAATTAGGACCAGTTTCATACAAATACTTCAAATCATTAAAATCAAGCACCTCAACTCTCATTTCTATTAGTGAATTTATCTTCTACTCAAAGAATAAACAACCTTGTTTAACTATCTACTTTTATGCTTCAATAAAAAATTAAATCTCTACAAAAACTCAACCAACTTCATGTTGGAATTCTTTAGAATAACTGGGGGTGTGAATCATTTATCCAAGGTCTAGATGTACAAATAAAACTTTCCACAACTTAGTGAACTCATATCCATAAAACATATTTATCGTACATGCATCCATTAGATCATACAATCACTTAAATCTGTAGGTTACTATCAAATCAACTTTGCATAAATGTAAGCATGAAACATAATAGATTCAATAACACATTTGATACAATAATTTTATGTGGAAATCCAATTTGGGAAAAACCACTAGTAACATGCTACTAATTCTCACTCTTCTAAAGTAATGCCCTATGAAAGGCCAACCTTATTAAAGGTTACAATGCACACTATTAAATATGACCTAATTAGAGGTTTTCAATCACCTTGTTAGGAGTGAGCCTTGTTAGAGGACTTTAGATCATTCACTTTGAATTTTACTAGTTAAAGGATTTATAAATGACTATTAGGTCAATCTTAATCCAAAGTATTTTCCTAGACTGGTACATTGATTTGAAACAAATAGTAAGGCATGATCTAATAACAACTTACAATACACTTGCATATTACAGATCTCTATTTCAGTCCTCCATTCTACTTGGCTTTCACACACTTTAGCTTTGATAGCTTGTTCACCCTTCAAGTATCCATACCCTTAAGCCTTCTTGCTTTACTTCCCAATAGAAATCTCTTCTATTCAATTTCTGAATAAAGTAATACCTTAGACCTATTTTCTAACTTAGGTTCTCCAACAATGATCAACATTGCTTCTGACCATCTATCTCTATAAATGGAAAATTAAGATTTTTTTTGTTAATCCTCTATTGTCCATTTTATGTTTAGGTAGGATTAGGTAGGATCCACTGAATCTACCCATCTTTTTTGTTTTAGTCCATTCTAGAAACTTCTTCTTCAATCCTCTTTGAATTCACCTCAAAACATTTACATGATTTTTGTACCACCAACTCATCATAGTTGTCTTCCAAATGCTTCACAAAATTCAAAAAAACAAAATAGCTGGTTTAAATTTGTCAAATCCATGATTTAACAAGAATATGGGCACTTGACATCAATATCCTATCACCTGACTTCCATATGATTCTTCCAATCATCATCCAATAGATAACTTGACAAACACTAAAGTTTACTTGTGCTCAACATCAACTAAACTTTACTTGGTTTACACTGTATCACTCAATATACACTAAAATTTGACTTTTCTTGGCTCCAACTAATTTTTTGCTCCACTTGCACTAACTTTTTTTGGCACCTACTGTCCACTAGGTCAAGCTAGGAAGGTTGCATTCTTCTTACTTGTTCTTCTAGAATTTGTTAGTGTATCCAAACTTTGCAACCTTAAGTAGATACTCGATGCACTATTTCATCATTGTCTTAATTGATCTTTGTACTCCTTTTTCATACTATAACTCACACTTTTCTCTAGGTGCTTTTATTATCTGATTTGATCAAATCCTCCTCATCAATCAAACAAATGATAGTACTCAAAAAAATTAAGCAGTTTTCCTACTAGCAAGTAGCAGATTTGATATCAATGACAAAAAAATGATTGAAACACATTCTCATATTTGTATCAATCTATTTAAAAAAATCCTTCTTTGGCATTGATGGCAAACCTGTACAACTAGTACAACCAAAAAGAAAATAATTCTTTTTATTGAAATCCCTCCCTTTATCAACAAATTTCATCTACTGTACTGATCAATAGACAATCAACTCATTCTTATGACTCCCTCTTGATCACTTCTTATATCTCCCTTAGCACTATCTCACTCTTACTAGGTAGATGTAATCATCTCTCTCTCTCTCTCTATATATATATATATATATATATATATATATATATATATATATATATATATAACCATCAAGTAAACTATCTCCCTTTGAGTAGATATTTCATGTGCCTTCTTTTCTAGATTTTTCCCTTTCTGTATATCTCCCTCTTTGACAAGAATGTAAAAAACTTGTCATCTTAATATGCAGATATGAACATTTTTAGTTTCTCCCTCTGTCACCTAGCTTGTGACTAATTTGTAGCTTCAACTCTTTGATTACTTTAGGCAACTCCTAAAGTAAGATCCACTGTATCAATGTGTAACATATGTCAATCATCTTAGTTGATGTAGGGCACTTCTCATGCTTCTTAACTAGCCTTGGATAGTGGTATCACCCCTAGTTTACCTCTTAGATACTCATGATAATCCTTAGGTAATTCTTTTGTGAAGATATCAACTATTTTCTCTTTTGTATTCACATATTCCATCTTCACGTCTTGAACTAACTCTCTCAAGTAATGATACTTGATTATAATTTGCTTTGTCATTGTATGCATCATAATGTTCTTTTATATATTTATAACACTTGTATTATCACAATAAAGTATAACAGGTTCTGTGATTTCCTCCTTCATACCTTTGAGTAGCTGTTTGATCCATACAATGTTTGTATAATTTATTGCATCAACAACATATTTAGCTTTAATATTAGATCGAGATATGTAGTATTGTTTCTTTCTAGTCCATGTAACTAGCCTTTTTCCTAAGAAAAATGCTCCTCCACTAGTGCTTTTTCTGTCATCAATATTTCTAGCCCAATCAACATCAGTGTAGGCTCTCAACTCAAATCTCTCATTTTTATTGTAGTATAGACCATAGTCTTCTGTATCTTTCATATATCTCATTATTATCTTAACAACTATCAAATGATTCTCCCTAATATTAGCAGTGAATCTTGCAACTATCCCACTAGATAATGCAATATCAGGTCTTCTATGTACTACATATTGCAATTTTCCAATCATAGATCTGTACAATGTTTGATTCACCTCAGCTGAATCATCATTCTTTGAAAATTTGTGTCCTATCACCATAGGTGTGCTTACTAGCTTGGAATCTTCCAATCCAAAAGTTTTTAGTATTTATTTTATATATTTTGATTGAGTGATGTATATACCATATTTCATCTGATGTACTTGCAAACCTACAAAGAACTTGATCTCTCCAAATGTAGACATCTCAAATTTTTTCTCCATTTCATTTGAAAAACCTTTACATAAAGTACCCTAACCTCTAAATATGATATCATCAACAAAAATTTTAGATAGTAAAATATATTTTCCTTTCCCTATCTTCAAGTACAGACTACTATTATCATTAGTCCTCTCAAATCCAATCTTCACAAGATAATTGTGAAGCCTTTCATAACATGCTCTTGGTTCTTACTTCAAACCATATAAAGCTTTGTGTAGTCTACGTACCATTTTTTTATTGTTAGCATCAAAAAATGCTTTTGGTTGTTCTATATAAACCTCTTCTTCCAATATGAAATTTAGAAATATAGATTTAACATCCATTTGATAAACTTTGAAACCTTTGTATGCAAAGTAAGCAAGCCGATTTCTTACTCCTTCCAATATTATAATAGGAGTGAATGTTTCTCCATAGTCTATCCCTTCTTCTTGTGCATACCCCTTGCAAACTAATCTTGCCTTATTCCTTGTAATTTCACCATTTTCATCTAACTATTTTTTGTACACCCACTTGGTTCCAATCACTTTTTTATCTTTTGGTTTAGGAACTAGAGTCCATGTCTTATTCTTTTCAATATTTTCAATCTCTTCTTTCATGGCTTTACTTTAGTTGACATCTTTTAAGGCATGTTTCACTATTTTAGTTTTATGCATGCTAAGAGAACATGTTTCATTTATCAAATTATTTCTTATCATTGGTCTTGCATTTTTATCTCTAATAATTTGTGCAATAGGGTGATGTCTCTTGACATACTTTGACAATCTTGGTTTTGCTCTATTTTCTCATTTGGTCTATCAACTTATGAATAACTATGTACTTCTCTATCAGGTAACTTAACATCCTTTCATGTACACTAATCTTAGAATCAGAATGTACCCCAACTTCATTCTATAACTTAGCACCTAATTATTGCTTGGTTCTTGAATGCAACTCAAATTCATAGTATGTGATTCAACAATCATTGAGACTTGCTATTGATTTTCACCTTGATTTACAACATCTTCATCAACAGACACACCTTCATAAAAGTATATGAAATATTTGTACTCCTTTGGTTCCTTCATAGGTTCAGCCTCATGTACTTCTGTATATTCATCAAATTTTGCATTTACACTTTCCACAACTTTGTTAGTATTAGTATTTAAACACTTATAAGCTTTACTTCTTATAGAATATCCAAAGAATATACCTTCTTTACTTTTTGCATCTAATTTACCATTTCTAAAATATTTGAGAATATAACACTTGCTTCCAAACACGTTAAAGTATTTTATATTGGGTGACTATCCATACCGTATTTCAAAAGGTTTTGAATGAGTACCTTTGTTAGTTTGCACATGGTTCAAGGTATATATAGCTATACTTACAACATCTCTCTAGTATTTCAAAGAAATATTTTTCTCCATCATGATTGTCCTAGCATAGTCCATTATAGATTTGTTGCTCCTTTTAGCAATTCCATTTTAAGAAGGGGTTCTAGGTGAAGATGTTTTTATTTTGATTCTTCTATTATTACGAAACATCTCAAACTCATTTGATGTAAATTCTCCTCCTCTGTCAGACCTCAAAATTTTTAGGCTTTTACTTGTAACTCTTTTGATGTTACTGATACTAACCAAGTTATCAAAATTAACATTACATAACCTCTTGTGCCATAACCACACATCATCAAATTCTACAACTAGATAAGTAGCATCATTCATATCAAGGTAGAATAGATTACCTCTAGTTTGATTACCTTTTCCAAATAGCTTTCCATCAGTATCATATATCTTAGCTATCTTGTTCTCAAACTCAACCTTGCAACTTGAACTATTTTTTTGTGACACACTCAAAAAAGTATAGTTAAGTCCTTCAACATAATAAGCATTGTCACATAAAATCTTTTCTATGATTTTGATAAAACCTTTTCCTTTTACCAGATAGAGTGCATCATTACCAAACCTTACACTATTTCCATCATAATAATTCAAGGTAATAAACTTACTTTTAGCTCTAGTCATGTGATGTGAACACATACTATCAATGATCCATCTGTCATTCTTGTTCACACAAGACACTAATGCAGTTGCCTCATCCTCATCAAAATCATCCTTCATTGTAACATACACCACTTCATCATCATGAACATTAGATCCACCTTTGGTTTCCTCTTCTACAATGTAGCAAGACTTCTTGCCTTTGTCTTAGTAATCTTTTTTGTCTTCATCTCTTCTAATTTTGTACTTGTCTCCACCTCTATAGTTTTTCTTTGTTGGACATCTAGTAGCAATATGACCAACCTCATTACAATTAAAACACATTATAGGTAGCTTAGCTTTGAATTTACCTTTACCTCTACGAGATATCCTTGGTAGTAGTGCTTCAAGTTGTTATACATCCTCCTCATCTATATCATTGTCACTAGAAGCATATTTTATCTTTTTATACTTATTCTCATTAGGTTCCTTCAATGACAACTTAACTTTGAAAGAAGATTCAACATTGTCAGATTTGAAGTTATCAAAATTAGATAGCTCAAAAGCAGTGAGGCTACCTACCATACCTTCAAGAGTTAGATTAGAACCTATTATACATCTTAGTTCTTGTACTATAGAAACTCTAATAGCATATATGGGAAATGACATTCTCAATTTTTTTCTTAATATAGTCGAAGACTTTCAGATTTGGCTCTTAGAACATTTGTGTCTCCTCCATAAATGGTGTGAAGAGCATTCAAAATTTTCTTTGCATTTTCACAACTATTGATGTCATCAAACTCAACATAACTTAGGGCAGAGGTAATCTCCAACATTTCCTAGTTGTGTTCTTTCTTCCTTTTTAGATCTTTAGCAGTAAGGGCTCCACCAGGACCAACATGCTTACTGATGATGGTAGATTTTACATGATCTCCAAGACCTCCTAGGTGTAGCTTCATCATAATTCCTATTTAATTAATCCTTTGCCATCCCCTAGCTAATTAATTTAACTAATCATCTATAGTCCTAATTGATAAATCAAATAACCTATTATTTATCAATTAAATCCTATTCTCCTATCTAATTCCAAATCTCAAATTTATTAAAATCACTTTAATAAATAAAACCCTCAAATATAATAAACCCCTAACCTATCCCTAATCCTCCATTTAGCCTAATCCACCCCATCCACCCATACTAACCTAGCTTAGCCACTAACTCACCCACCCTCATGAATGCCATCCACTTGCACATCTCTAACATCCTTAATCTAATCCTAACCCAAGACTAATCCCCCCCCTAACCTTGTCACATTCCCTAAGTAAGCTTAAGACTTTCCTAAACCAAACCAAAATCTCCTCCCTCAAAATATCCCAACCATAAAACTTTATCCCAACCACAAAGCCTTCAATGCTCTTACATGCCCTTAAAAGCTCTTACAAGCCATTATGAGGGCCATTTAAAGCCTTGAGCCTCCCTTGTTGACTCATCCTTGCCCTTTCCTCCACCCAATGACCCTCTAACATGTGTCACTCCATAATTGGTGCTAAACAAGCACAATCCATGTGCTCCCCTTTGAGTGCATCCTAGCCCTCGATCCCTCAAGCCCTTGGCCTATAAATTGAACCTCCTCCCTTTACAAAATCAATCATCCTCCATGCAAAGTTATAATGCTATTTTGAGAGCTCATAAACTACCAAAATACCATTATAATGGAAAAATCACTCCATGAATCCATTATTGAAACCTTACATTTGAAGCTTGAGCTATACTTGTGAGCACACATACCTTAAATCGAGGACAAATCTATTGCATCATTGTGTTATACCATTTGGAGCTTACCATTCTTGTTTTGCCTCCATTTGTGGTGATAACAAATTGGTCCTATCATAAGTGTTTTCCATGTTTGGTTTTGTTAATGCTTTCCTTAATAGCTAGTATTCAATATTGCACTACTAAACTAGGTGATACACAGACTAGTCCTCTTAAGTAGATGGATTTGATACCAAATGTTGGAATTCTTTAGAATAACTGGGGGGGTGAATTAGTTATCAAAGGTCTAGATGCACAAATAAAACTTTTCACAACTTAGTGAACCCATTTCCATAAAACATATTCATCATGCATGTATCCATTAGATTATACAACCACTTAAATTTGTAGGTTACTATCAAATCAAATTTGCAAAAATGTAAGCATGAAACATAATAGATTCAATAACACATTTGACACAATGATTTTATGTGGAAAACCAATTTGGGAAAAACCACCAGTAACATGCTACTAGTTCTCACTCTTCTGAAGTGATGTCCTATGAGAGGCCAACCCTGTTACAGGTTATAGTGTACAATATTAAATGTGACATGGTTAGAGAATTTCAATCACCCTATTAGGAGTGAGCCTTGTTAGAGGACTTTAGATCATTCACGTGGAATGTCACCTAGTTAAAGGATTTACAAATGATTGTTAGATCAACCTTAATCCAAAGGATTTTCCCTAGATGAGTACTATAATTGGAAAGTAACAATAAGGCTTGATCTAATAACAACTTACAACACACTTGTAGATTAAATATTTCTATTTCAATCCTCCATTTTTCTTAGCTTTCACAAACTTCAGCCCTGATATCTTGTTCACCCTTCAAGCATCCATACCCTTAAGCCTTCTTTCTTTCCATTCCAATAGTAGTCTCTTTTGTTCGGTCTCTGAATGAAGAATTAACTTAGACCTCTTGTCTAATTTAGGTTCTCCAACATTGATCAACCTTGCTTTTGATCAACCATTTCTATAAATAGAAAATTAAGATTTTTTTTCTGTTCATCCTCTATCATCCATTTTAGGGTTAGGTAGGATTCAATGAATTTACCCATCTTTTCATTTTAGTCCCTTCTAGAAAATTCTCCTTCAATCCTCTTTTAATTCACCTCAAAATGGTTTACCATGAAGTTTGTGCCACTAAGTCATCATAGTTATCTTCCACATGCTTAAAAAAATTCAAGAAAATAAAATAGTCAGTTCAGATTTGTGTAATCCATAATTTAACATGAATACTGGCACTCAACATCAATATCCTGTGACTTAAATTCCATACTATTCTTCCACTCATTATCCACTAGATAACTTGACAAAAACTAAAGTTTAATAGTTCTCAACATCAACTAAA
Source organism: Cupressus sempervirens (assembly GCA_028749045.1). Taxonomy (NCBI): domain Eukaryota; kingdom Viridiplantae; phylum Streptophyta; class Pinopsida; order Cupressales; family Cupressaceae; genus Cupressus; species Cupressus sempervirens. Next base: position 55,147,506 of record CM053791.1, read on the forward strand.
CTTTACTCAGCTTACATTGTATCACTCAACATACACTAAAATTTGACTTTGCTCAACTTCAATTAATTTTCTTCTTGGCTTGTACTAACTTTGGTTGGCACCTACTGTCCACTTGGTTAAGCTTGGTAGACTCGATTCTTAATTTTTCTTCTAGAGTTTGTCAGTGTATCCAACCTTTATAACCTTAAGTAGATAATCAATGCACTATATTATCACTATATTAAATGATCTTTGTACTCTTTTTTCATACAATAACTCAACTTTTTCTCTAGGTTCTTTTGTTATCTCATTTGATCAAATCCTCCTCATCAATCAAACAAATGATAACACTCAAATAAATTAAGTAGTTGTCTTACCAACAAGTAGCGGGTTTGACATTAGTGACAAAAAAATGATTGAAACACATTCTCATGCTTGTATCAATCTATTTTCAACACTTCATGTGTCTCTGACTCAATTTATTCTGACTTCCTAAATACTACAAAGCCTTATGACCAATATACAACACAAGATATTTAGGCATCAAATAACATCTTCATTTCTTCGAAGTATGAACAATAATATATAATTCCTAACCATAAACTGAATATTTTCTCTTAGCATTGTTGCGGTGTCCACAACACACGCCCCATTCCTTACTAGGAATGAGGACCCCCTACTTTTTTCAACTCCCAGAGTCACAGTTCAAGAATTAGGAGAAGAAAATTTTGTTAGAGTTAGAATTTTAGAGTCAAAATTTGAAAAAATTACAAAAAAATAAGTGCACACACCAAAAAGTGCTTCACGCACAAAAAGGCATTGTACGTGCTTCAAATGCATGCACACACCAAAAAGCATTGTGCGTGTGAAAAGGTGTTGCATGCACTTCAAATGCGCATGCACCAAAAAGTGCTACACACATGAAAAGGAATTGCATGCCCTTCATACATGCCTCACGTACTTCATTCGTGTTGCACACGCATGCCATGCACTGCGCGTGCTTCAATCATGTTGCACACGTGCTTCAAACGCATCATGCATGCCACAATGCACTACACAACTAGTTTTTTAGTGTTTTTTGTTCCAGTGTCATTAGGATGTGTCTTAAATTAAGTATTTTTTCATCTCTACAAACTAATATTTGCTTCTTTTTGTAGGTAAAAAAGGTATCCTCAACTTGTCAAGGTCATAACTTTTGACTTAGAGCTCAGAATTCAGAACTGTTTATACCGTTGGAAAGAAGAACTAAATATCTAATTTTAGTCCCTAAAACAATGAGCCTTCAATTACCTAATTTTAGGGACCAATGAAGGTCTCAACTTGAAATTTTGAGCAGAAGACCTCTGAAAAAGCTATTTAAAAATGCCTAGAAAAATTTGCAAAAAAGTATGAAAAAGTTTCAAACATTTGATTATTTTAGATAATTTGGATCACTTGGTTTCTCATGAGAAGACAAAGGTCAAAGACAAAGGTCAAAGATACAGAGGTTGGACACATGAAGCATAATAGGTTCCTCATCTTATGCAACTATTAATGATAAGATTCAATGCAGGTGCCTTGAGATTTTAGATTGAAGAAGCATAAGGAGTTCAAATTTATGAAAGTGATTGGCTATAAAGAGGGTATAAATCATAAAAAAAAAGGCAAAGTGTGTACACAAAAAGTGATTCCTGCCGTTGACCTCGTGCAAAATGAACACCCAACAAAAGTGGTGCTAGAAGGAGGTCCTGACCCATTACACTCGAGAAAATGAAGGAAATTTGACAAAGTTTCAGAATTTTACACTCTTGCAATAATCTATGCTTCGCACAAGTTTAGAAATTTTTTTAAGTATTTCAAAAATTTAGGTGTGCAGGTCTGCAGGTCCTTAGGTACACAGGTCCATAGGTGTGCAGGTCTGTAGCTCCACAAATCCACAGGTGCACAGGTGTGCAGGTCTATAGCTCCACAAATCCATAGGTCCGCAGCTCCACAGGTGCACAAAATTTTGTGGTGTACTGTTTTGAGAAAGTGTGCATCTCTAGAGGTGCAATTATCTAGAATAAAGACAAGTTCTTAAAACTTAGTCACTTTCAAAAGCATCACAGTGATAAAGGAATTCCAAGAACTCCACCCATTCACATTACACATTTCATCATCATTGTTTGCTTTACATTCCACTTCACACATTTCCATCATTATGCACCATGTCTTTCTTCAATGCCCAAAGTTCACCTCACCTAATTGGTCCATTGCATGACTTGCCAAAAAATCCTGAAAAGTTTTGCTCACTATTCATCTATGGGGAATCACGAACAATAGAAGATCATATTAAAATTTTCAAGGAGATTTGTAATCGAAACCAGATTTAGCATATGGATGTGGTATGCCACCTTTTTCCTTACACTTTGGGGGAAATGGCATTCAATTGGTACCTCAATCTGCCACCATCATCAATAAGGGATTGGAACTCTTTTGAGAGAAAGTTTCTAGAACAATTCAAGATCTATATTGATCTAGCTATATTATATCACCAATTCATCTCAATTAAGAGGGATCCCCATGAGACTATTTCACAGTTTAATCATCACTTCTATAGGATGTATCAAAGAATAGATTTTCCCTATGTTATACCACAAGAGGCTACCATCTAGATCTATTTTGGGACAATGGATTCATTAACTTCATTTTTTCTAAGAAGGCTCCCACCCAGAGACATTGATACCATTGAAAAGGTCTTTAAAGAGGCTATTGCATTCATGAAACAGGTTACTGCTGCTCCAATGTCAACAATTACATATTTAGGGTATGAGTCCCAAAAGGCAGTTGCAGTCACTGAAGTAGAAAGCAATATGGCTAGAGAGTTTAAGGCCATGAAGGAGATGGTGTCTCTTTTATCTAGTGAACTTGTGAGAATAAAGTTATATTCCTCAAGAAATCAAGGTGATCATCAAAGACAACTTTCTACCCAAAACAATTATTCCCAAAATCAGAGAATTTTTTTTGGCCTTTATAGTAGCATCAACAATGAGAATAATGGTATTCCAGGCATGAGTCCAAGTGAAAATGGATACGGGTACAATGATGTTTTAGATCAGCCTCCCCAAATCATGGAGAAACAACCTTTGCAGTTTAGTGCAATGATATTTGAATCATATGATGAATCTACAGGAGGACTAAATGATGAAGATGGTCAAGAGGAGTTTGCGTTCCCATTCAATGAAGAAATTCTTCCAAGTGTTGATGTCACAATAAGTGTGGATATGCCAAGAAATCTTGAGGGTGCGGGAAATTTTGAAGTTTGCAAAACTCCATGAAGTTGCAAAAAGTGATGGAAATGTAGAAGATCTCGAGGTTGGTGAGATTTTTGAATCCCAAAGTCATCAAGAAGAAGACACCAATTCTTCTTATGGTGATATTGATTCCCCATTGGATAATGATAAGCTGCCTCCTTCAAAGCAAGATATGTCATTAGAAGAGATGGAAAGAGTGTTCAATTTGGTCTCAAGCTTGATTGAGAAAATGTCTATTTGTGGGTATTTCACACACATATCAAACCATGCAACAAATGAGTCATGTAGAATCTATCCATTTGGGTTCCATTTAGAAGAAAGTTGTCCTGATTTCTTGTTAGCTTGGGGGATCACAATGGAGGGAAAGTATGATTTAGAACATGCTTCTTTGGGACACATGAAGGAGAAAACATTTTGATCAATGATAGTAATGAATCTTGTAATTCGAAAGGAGGGCTGGTGATTGATTCTTCTTGTCCAAACTAACCTAAAGTGTTTCCATTTGTGCATGAAGTGGTTTACCATGAGACAAGACTGCTAGAAAGAGAAATTACAATGTGTGAGTGTACCCCTATGGTGGGGGACTCGTTGGATCAGGTGATATCTTTCCATTATCCATCTCACTTTGATGATTTTCAATTTGAATATGATGCTAAAGGTAAGAGAACTTGTTTGTGGATTAATCATGGTCATAAAGAGTTACCACAACTTTCGATTTTGTGTGATTTGTGCCTGGAATTTGAACCAAGATTGTCCAATTTTTTTTTTTTTTGAGTACAAAGACAAGTCAGCATTTTTGAGAACTATATGGGGTGGTTCATCACTATTGCACATAATGAGAAATCTACTAACAACTCCCCCAAATTCTTATTATTCAAGGTTTTGTGTAGATAAGTTTTTGTTTTTCTTAGTCTTTTTAGTCTTTCTAGTTAGGTGCTAGTTTGCTTTGAGTCAAGTCTTTTTGTTTGGGTTTCATTTATGTCTGCTTCTTTTCTTTTTTAGTCATGTCAGTCTAGGGGTGAGGTGTACTTGGATTTTTCTCAAGATTTTTACTAACCACTTTTTGGTTCCAATTTCAGGAAGAGGTATTTCTTTGTCAAAACATTTGGACGATTGTGTGTCTTATACCAACTGAGCAATTGACATTTCTTATGGAAATAGGGGACTTTTAGTCTGGAAATCAAAGGCTTAGACCACCAAGTTCTCAACACTTTGAAAATTTAAAGATTTGATTGTTTTAGGTGTTGTTGATTTGAAGTCAAAAAAGGTGATGAGGGATGATCCAAACTTCAATTGGTTCAAATAAGAAGGGTCTCCTCGAAAGGTTGCTTAAGACTATTGTCTAGCATGAGAGTTTCTAAAAGAATTCTAAAAGAGGAACTGTAAGGAAACTTGGCAATAAAGAATTTAACTGTTTCCACATAACCCATAATAGATCTGAAATAAACACAGAATTAAAATCCACATGCAAGAGAATAGACAACATACCCATAAAATGTGACACAAGATATACCCTGGGAAACCCTCATTGAGGGAAAAACCCAGCCTCCAAAAGCATCCATCATCATGTATTATTCAACAAAAAATACCATTGCCATACAACCATGGAAGCCTTCATGGCCATAGCCACAACCGAGCAAACTATGTGAACAAGCATGAATCCACACATCCCATGCCATGCTTTCAACCTTCACAAATGCTCCCTTGGCTAACCTGTCAAGCCTTGTCCCGCTCGACTCTTGCCTTTTGTCTTCTCCTTGTCACTCTCTCTCTCTACAACAACAACCCTTGTGGCTGCTTATATAGTAGCAAGTCCCACAAAACCACTAAGTGGTATTACATAAACCATGTGCTAAAACCATGTGCTACCTAACCCACTGACCCCACATTTAATATTGGGCATTTAATTCTTTTTCCCAATATTAAATAATTACATAAAATATTTTTACAATGTTACAATACAACTCATCAAGAATATTCCATGGGAATCTTTACATGTTGCACGTCCATCTAGGTGCAACATTACATAATAAAAATAAAATAATAAAATAACAATATTATGCAATGTGTGCAACACCCATTATCTCAACTGGAACAAAAGGGATGTTCATAAGAGATCGAATCCAAGAAATGACACTGATGTTCTGACTACACAGTCTAAGTGTAGTCAAGATACAAAAAGAAAAGAAAAGATGGTGTTAAGTCTAAAGGATTCTAAAAATTTGAAATAGCTAAAAATATATTGCAAAACAAAGTGTCTTGTATTCAAAAGTATTGTTTCATCAAAAGTAACATGTTGAAAAATATGAAACAATGATTCAAATAGCAAGAAATTAAAATAATGTGGCATCCTACCAAGAGCCCTTGAATTGATTCTCTCATCTGGTCAAGCAATTGATTGATAGAAAGTCTTCGTGGAGATTTCAAATGAATGAGCTGGGAGGAGTGGAAGATTGTTTCAAGTTGTTAGAAAATTTTGATTGACTGCATCCTAACATGTCAAAGGGAATGAATACACAATGCACACACTGAGCTTGAAGTTACAATACAACTCATCAAGAATATTCCATGGGAATCTTTACATGTTGCACGTCCATCTAGGTGCAACATTACATAATAAAAATAAAATAATAAAATAACAATATTATGCAATGTGTGCAACACCCATTATCTCAACTGGAACAAAAGGGATGTTCATAAGAGATCGAATCCAAGAAATGACACTGATGTTCTGACTACACAGTCTAAGTGTAGTCAAGATACAAAAAGAAAAGAAAAGATGGTGTTAAGTCTAAAGGATTCTAAAAATTTGAAATAGCTAAAAATATATTGCAAAACAAAGTGTCTTGTATTCAAAAGTATTGTTTCATCAAAAGTAACATGTTGAAAAATATGAAACAATTATTCAAATAGCAAGAAATTAAAATAATGTGGCATCCTACCAAGAGCCCTTGAATTGATTCTCTCATCTGGTCAAGCAATTGATTGATAGAAAGTCTTCGTGGAGATTTCAAATGAATGAGCTGGGAGGAGTGGAAGATTGTTTCAAGTTGTTAGAAAATTTTGATTGACTGCATCCTAACATGTCAAAGGGAATGAATACACAATGCACACACTGAGCTTGAAGGTTTCAAATTCTAAGATTTTGACTGTCAAGTCATCCGAAATATGCTCGAGGTGTTCAAAGTTCGGTTAGTGTTTGACACACATTGGAGGAGTATTTTCTGATGAAGAAATACCTTTGTCATTTCTTCCTTTTTTCAAAGCTATTTTTTGTAGTGTCCACAACACATGCCCAATTCCTTACTAGGAATGGGGACCCCCTACTTTTTTCAATTCGCAGACTCACAGTTCCAGAGTCGGGAGAAGAAAGTTTTGTTAGAGTTAGAATTTTAGAGTCAAAATTTGAAAAAATTACAAAAAAATTAGAAAATTCAAAAAAACACAAAAACATAGAAAAAATTAGGAAAAAAAATCAAAAAATTGAAAAAAAAAGCACCACGTGCATGAAAAGGTGCTATGCATGCTACAAATGTGTGCATGCCAAAAAAGTGTTGTTGCGTATGAAAAGGTGCCACATGTGCTTCAAATGTGCACCTGCACCAAAAAGCACCATGTGCATGAAAAGGTGCCGCATGCCAAAAAGTGCTGCGTGCGTGAAAAGGCACTGCGCGTGTGCCAAAGCGTGCCGTGCGCGCTTCATTCATGCTGTACATGTGTGCCAAGTGCCGTTTGCTCTTCATTCGTGCCTGCACACACCACAATGTGCTACACAACTAGTTTTTTAGTGTTTTTAAATTCTGGTGTCATTAGGATGTGTCTTAAATTAAGTATTTTGTCATCTCTATAGACTAATATTTGCTTCTTTTTGTAGGTAAAAAAGGTATCCTCAACTTGTCAAGGTCATAACTTTTGGCTCAGAGCTCAGAATTCAGAACTGTTTATACTATTGGAAAGAAGAACTGAAAATCTAATTTTAGTCCCTAAAACAACGAGCCTTTAGTTGCCCAATTTTAGGGATTGACAAAGGTCTCGACTTGAAATTTTGAGTAGAAGATCTCTGAAAAAGCCATTTAAAAATGACTAGAAAAATTTACAAAAAAATATGAATTTTTTTAAAACATTTTATTATTTTGGATAATTTGGATCACTTGGTTTCTCGCCAGGAAGGATAGGGCAGTTGGAGAGAAGAAAAAGGTCAAAGATACAGAGGTTGGACACATGAAGCAGAATAGGTTCCTCATCTTATGCAGCTATTAATGACAAGATTCAATGCAGGTGCCTTGGGATTTTAGATTGAAGAAGCATAAGGAGTTAAAGTTTATGAAAGTGATTGGCTATAAAGAGGGTATAAATCATAAAAAAAAAGGCAAAGTGTGTACACAAAAAGTGATCTAAAACCACATTCAAGCAAAACCCAGAAACTATTTTTAAAATTGAGAACTTTGATTTTTTAGCGAATTGAGCTTCCAAGGTGCGTAGGTCCGCAAGTCCACATTTTCATGTAGTTCTGCAAGTTTATAGCTCCACATTTTCATGTGGGTCTGTGGGTCTACAACTCTATAATTCAGAGGTGCACCGACAATTAACTGCTAGTTCCAAAAATAACACTTTCCATGCATCAAGAGCACATTCTGACGATAGTTTAATTCCAACACACACCTAGTGAAGGATCAACTTTTATTTTTTGTGTCTCCATGCACTTCCACTTCAACTAAAGGCTTCCTCCTACTTTCCCTCTCATGCTTTCTTTGTTTTTGACATGTAAAGGGCACATGCATCCAATTAATGAATAAAATATGGATGAAGTCCCTTTAAGCGCCAATTAGATTGTTAGTTTGTATATATTTAGTTTGTTTTAATGTTTTAAAAGCATTTTATTGCATGATGATATCTCTCACTCTCAACACAAATTGAGGAGATGATTTCTTATAAATACCCCATTGTAAAATGTAAAAAAGGGCCACCGTTATTATGCAATAAAATCATGCTTTTGTTGCTAGCATTCAGAGTGTAGTTATTCTTGCCTAAATGTGTCATTGTTTTGTAGATTTTATTCATGATATTATGAATGAGCCAAAGGTTTATTGTGTTCTTTTTGGTTGTGCGATCTTTTAGTTCTGGTGTTTGCTACATATATACGAATTTTGCTGACGTAACGAGCTTGAGAAGAGATCACCCGATTGTGTCTACATAGTTTTTTGTCTCGCAGGAGTGCACTTTTTGTGGCCTTGCAATTTAATGAAGAGTGAAACATCATTTGACTTGTTAAAGATTCTCACCGATGATTGCATCAGTGGATTCTAGGAAGTGCTGCTTCTGTTTTCATTAGTTTCCTACCGATTTCTTCGAAGGTTTAACTTGCAGCGTGTTGTGTTTTGTAGCTTATGTCCATTTAGAAATTTCAATTTCAAGTCATTTGATTTCATGTTATTTTCTTTTAGTTTCTTTATTTTCTTTGCTAACCTCCTTTTAGAATAGGAACACATTTTAGTTGCATTGGTAGTTGCCTGCATTGAAAAAAATAAAATACAAAAATATTGTTCTTTTGGTGTGATATTTTGATGCAATGAACAGATTTACTTCAATTTTGAGATAAAAGAGTTTTTAGAACCAGAAAAGGCCTCCTTGTGAACACTCACATTTATCTTCTACTAAGAAAATTTTGGTACGTTGCAAGACAAATACTGAACCTTGAAGCAGATCCTTAAAAAGATTTGCTTTTCAAGAGAGGAATTATGCAATGGATTCCTACTGTTGACCTCATGCAAAATGAACGCCCAACAAAAATCATTAAATTTGTCACTAAAGAAAGCTACAGTGCTTCATTGTTCACTTAAATTTGATCCTATAACACTTCCACTAGCATCATATTCAACTTGAAAAACTTTACTTAAATCACACAAAGTATGTGTAAGAAATTTTGCAATCTTCTTTTTCCAATGTTTCAAAACACTTTTGTGCTCCATTTGTCATTTTGAAATTACTTTGATCTCCTCTTATAGCTTGAGTAATAGCATTACAAATAAAACTAAAATTTCTGATAAACTTTCAATAAAAACTTACCAATCAATGAAATGATCTTACCTCTCCAACATTGTCAAGTGTTCGCCAATCAAGAAGAACTTTTACCTTTTCAAAATCTATCTTCAAACAATCAACTTAAATGAAAAAATTGGGATACACAACTTCTTCCTCCATAAATGAATATTTCTTCAAATTAATCAGTACTTTCTCCACCTTCAATTTTTGCAATACTTGTTTGATATGGTCAAGATGTTCTTCTTTAGTTATACTAAATATCAGAATGTCATCAAGATATACAATTAAAAACTTACCCATGAATTTCTTTAGAATTTTATTCATTATCCTCATGAAGTACTAGGTGGATTAGTTAAAGAAAAAGGAATAAAGAACCACTCATACAAACTTTCATTAGTCTTAAAAGAAATTCCCCATTCATCTCCTTCTCTAATTTTGATATGATGATAGCCACTTTTCAAATCAATCTTTGTAATATACTTGACTCCTCTCAAACTATCCATTATGTCATCCATCCTAGGCAAAGAAAATTTGTATTTCATTGTTCTCTTGTTTATAGCTCTAGAATCAGTACACATTCTCAATTATCCATTCTTTTTAGGTGCTAATACAATAGGTAGTGCAAAAAGATCAAAATAAGAAAATATTTCACTTTCCTATTCAATTCAATTTTTTCATTAGGTGTCAATCATTTTGGTACTTTATTAGGAAAACTAGCTCCGAGTATAAAATCCATACAATGAATTATGCTTGTCATAGGGGGTAAACCATCATGTACATTATCAGAAATAATGTCTTGAAACTTTTCCAACAAATATTCAATACTAGGTGCATGTTCTAAATCGTGTTCTTTCTTTGTCTTTCTAGGAATCAAAGTGCAATAGACATTATGTTCCTTCACTTCTCTAGTAAATTGATTACCTTCTACCAAACATACTCTAACTATGGTATAATTATTCTCACTAGTTTTTCTACCAAAGGAAACAATGTTTGTTTCTTTCCATCAAGCTCAATAGTATACTGATTCAATTTACCACCATGCAAATCTTGTCTATCATACTGCCAAGGTCTACCCAAAAGAATATGACAACTACCCATAGTCATAATATCACACAAGAGTTCTTCATGATAATTACCAATTTTAGAATTTAACAATGTGTTTCTCACTTACAAGTAATTTATGGTGCTTTTGAATCCAAGCAACAAAGTAATTCTTAGGATGCCTCAATCTCTACAATTGCAATTTGTTAACCAACTCATTAAATGCCAAATTATCACAACTTCCACTATCAATGATTACCTTGCAACATTTTCAAATGATCTTACATATGGTTTTGAAATAAATTCTTTTTAAAATAGGCTCTCCATCAACTTCTTCATTCCATAAGATCCTTCTCAACATTAAGTTCTCACCCTTTTCAGCTTCATTAGGTGTTTCAACAACTTCTTCACAAGCTAAAGTTCTTTTTCTATTACCTCCAATCTTCTTTCCAGAGTTAGAATATTCAAAAGATCCATGTCTTTCTTCACCACATTTGTAAAAAGTACCTTTAAACCAAGATCTTTCTTCCTTTTTTCCACCATTATTATTTCTAGAGTAACCAGTATGGCTACCTCTAGAGTAATTACCTCTTTTACTAGCAGGTTCTTCCTTCTATTCTAATTTTTCTTTATTTTGCATTGCACGATCAGATCTACTAATTTGTCTATATGTTCTACCTCCACTTCTTTGAAATATGCCACCTCTTCCTCTTTTTCTTTGATCATGTCTCTTTGCCAATATTTCTTTAGCCTTTAGAGCATACTAATATGCTTCTTCAATAGTGTGCATCTTAACATAGCTGATCTCATATTGAATTGATCTCCTCAAACCATTCATGTATCTACCCACTTTCTCAACTTCATCATCCACATGTCTAGATATGATATCTAATTTGTATAATTCCCCAATATATTATTTTAAACTCATGTCTTTTTGCCTAAAATTTTGCATCTTCTTCAATAAATTAACTTGGTAATATACACAAAAATACTTCTTCATTTTTCCAATCAATTTCTCCCATGTCTTTATCTTTTCTTTTCCTCTTTTCTTTCTCTTAGTTTGTAAATGATCCCACCAAAGTGAAGCATGACCCTTTAACTTTGTGACTGCTATCTTGACCTTCTTTTTATTTGAATTTCTTTCATATTCAAAATATTTATCCATCTTAGTGATCCAATCCAATATTGCATTAGCTTCAAGTCTTTCATCATAATAGGAAATTCAACAACAGGTCTAGGGTTTACTCTAGACAAAACTCTCAAAAATGTTTCTTCACCTTGTTCAACCTTAGATTTAGGATTAGGTGCTTCTTCTTCTCCATCTTTAAAATCCTCAAGATGTACAGCTCTTCTCTACTTTATCTCAATAGCTTCAAGCCTCACTGTAATCAGCCTTACTATGTGTTAAGATTAATAAGACATAAATAAAAAGTATATGAAAATAAAACCAATATTATAAAATAATAAATCACATATGAGATAACACAAGACACAAAGATATAACATGGTTCACCCAATCCCTAGGCTATAGTCACCAAACATCAAGTCCAATATTTTTATTGTCCAGTGATTACAACTTGATTACAATCCGTAATCTCTTAAAGCTTAATATCACCACAAGAAGCTACAATCCTATTATACATAATAAAATCCCTAATCCTAAGCCATTTTACACAAGATTTTTTGTTTTCTTAAAAAATTAGGACTAGAATAGGTCATCCAATAGAAAAATAGTAGCCAACATATTTTATAATAATAAAGTTGATCGAGCTTTTAGGGGCAAGGACCTTAAGATCCTGCAAGGGGCATTACTCCTTGAAATTGTCTTGGGGGTACTACCCCCAAACCCCCATAGTAAAATTTTGGGAGAAACCACACTAAATAAAGTGGGGAAAAATTAACCTTTGAGTGTGATTAGGATTGACATCACAAAAATCTCCCACTTGGAGACTGATCAAACTCCACAACAATAACGACATCTCCATAATAAAATTATCAACACTTCCTTTACCATGAATGATCTTGAAAATAGTTCCTACAAGATCATAACCTTCTATAGGTAATAGGTTAGATTTCATATCTTCCACCCTATAAATAATCTAATAAGGTTCTCCACGATCCTAAATTTGTATAGAAAGATAGCCTTGTTATGATGCCATGTAACATAGGGAGGGAGATTCTAGGACAAATAAGAGAAGATTTAACCCAACTTAAACCTACCAACACCCCCTTTCTTAGAGTTACACATGAAAGATAAACACAAAAAATGAATAAAAAAAATATAACACAAGGCTAGATTCAACATATCCATAGGCATAATTATTTAACTTCGCATACAAAACAATAATATGCCTGACTATGAAGCCTTCTAGGTTGTGGCCTTAGACAATAAAGATTATTAAAAATAGAATCCAAAATCACATCTTCTATTATCTATTCTCTAATATCTAATGCTTTCCTACATCTAACTAAACTCCTTTTATAGCTAGTTAAGCCACAAGTCATCTAGTCAAGCATTTGATTACAATACAAGTCTAATATTGGAAAAGTAATCCAAAATACAAGGAAATGATGATATAAAATCATGCACACTTAAAGATAGGTACAAAATGTGTTAGGAGTCGACTCCCAACCATGCAAGATGCCACATCATCATTGGGAACTATGCCAAAATAAATAATATGGCTTGATAGATGAAATTAGCAAGAAAAAAACCAAATATAATGAAACACAAATCAAACAATATGAAACATTAGAAATCACACACTTAGGTCAAGGATCTAGGATAGGTCCTCAACATGATATCAATTGTACACAATAAGAAACCAACATAAGCAAGAACTATTTCACAAAGAATAGATTGCTATAGAAAAAATAAAAATAGTTTGGTTGATACAAGATTTGTCAAAGACCCAAGATGTTCTTGCATCACTGAAAACGTCAATGACTCTAGGGACATCATCTCACCCATCTTAATAAATGCATTATTTGATTGTTCATCTAGAAGGTGACTTCTTTTTGGAGGGATAATATAGGTCATAATTTTATGAAAAAAGTACTTAAGGTAGTTATTAGTATAACTTATGTAACAAGAGTGGTGGTGGTTGGTTCTTGTAATCAATTGGAGTGCTATATGCAGGGATCATTGTGAATTGGAAGGGGATAGTATTGGAGAGCATATTGGTAATTTTGGTAACATAATATTCTTGCTACAATCAATGAATTTATAGTTTTCCATCTATGTGTAATGCATATGTTTTTGTTACGAGCATGATTATTATGATTGTATTGGTATCTATTTTTTGCATATAACTTATGTACTTGGCATGAGAACCTCTCCAAGCTAACATATAGACACTTCTATATATGGTGGGTAAAAAAATCTATATCTGGCAGACAAATACTTCCATATATAGAATAGATCCACTTCCAGATTTGACATAGAACCACTTCCATATTTGGCACACAACTCCTTCAGTATTTGGCATAAAACTATTACATCCAACATGATACTCTACCAAATTTGGTAGATAAAAGATTATAATTTAGAGGAAGAATTTTATAATAAGAAACCTAATTGTTTTTACCTATTCAAAGCTCCAAGTGTCATTGGTAGACCTAGGAAGGTATTATGTCATATCAAATAAACTCCTAAGGCTTGGTATGTTAGATTAGAAAACTACCTATTGAATCATATGAAATGGTATGAATTAAGTTCACTCACCAAATCATGTAGTATGATAACATTACAACATCCCCAAGAGCTCACCCTAAAACAAAATAATGTTAGCACAACCAAGAAAGGATAGAGGGGGGTTGATGCAAGATATAGATTCAATGATATGTGGGTCCGTTTAATGATAAACAATTGATTATGATATGTAAAATGAAGGAATTGATATTATGATAAGAGAAATTCCAAATAACAAGATATGGTATCAGATTTGATGTATAAAAAGTAAGTTTAAGTATGCAAATATTAAGAACAAATTCTTCTTGGAGAGTTAAGAAGAAAAATGACCACTATATTTGATTTTAACTATTGTAGAGTTATTAGAATGAGTAAAGTTTCTATATCTCAAAATTTGATATTTTTAAATTCTAACTGCAACAATATTTTTGCCAAATAAAAATTCTTATTTGGGTGGCCTTTTCTAGGACCATGTTTGAGAATTTTGACCTTATCCTTTCAACTTCAAAACTAATGAAATTCATAAGGATCCTATAAATAGTTCTAATATTTCTCAAATCTGGATCAAAATCTTTGCAACATGTTCCTACAAATATAAAATAATGGCAAAATTTTGTGTAAATAGTATTTCCTTGGTTAAGTCCCTGTATTGGAACTAACCTTGAAATGAAATAGATATTACATAAATAAAGTAATGTAAACAAGATAAATGTCAAATTATCTTGCTTGAAAAACCCTGATGGTTGGATGTTAGAATCTGATAAACCCATGAATATTCTTGAAAATTATTTTAGAATCATGTATTAGGTAAAAAATTCATGGATCTTTGCTTTCCAATCCTAGATCTTGAATATTGATATGCTTGATATTCTTATATGGATAAGGACAATAAAGAAGAATATATGTGTGGATGGTGCAGGACACCAAGAAACTATTGTGGATTTTGGTTTAATGCTTTGTTTTCTCACCTAATCTACTAGGATAAATAATTAGTTGATAAAAAATACATGTTTGTAATAGAAAAGAAACCTTCATAGATGCCTATATCAATATTGGCAAATTATAAGCCAAAGTTGATGGTCGGGAAAAATTGGGTCTTTTTGAGATTTCTATTAATATGGCCTAGGATTAGGTATTTTTAGTTGATTTTTATGTCTTTAAATTAGTTTTGACCTTTTACAAGTCCTATAAACTTAAAATGGTGAAAATTGCAAAAGTTGCACTTTTTGTATAAAATTGCCAAATTGTAATATTATAAAAGTTGCTTAAAATTGTAACATAGTTGAAAAGGGGTTGTAACTATTCAAAAAATAGTTATAACCTTTGGGATGGATGTAGGAAGGATATATACCTCATTTTTGAGGTCACAAAGGGAAGATTGTATGGATTGAGAGAAGTGGCAATAATAATATTTAGTTTTGAATAAAATTTATTGAGTTTTCTGTACTTTGTTTGTACTATATAGATTGGAAGGCATGATCAGATGATTGATTGAGGAGGATATTTTTAGCCTTTCCATTTCTTTTGGTTTCATCTCTTGGTGTTGAGTTTTGTTCAAGTTATTCTACTTTTTGTACAAGAAGGTTTGAAGGGTAGCATTTTTGTGAAAGTTTCAAAGATGGGTCCATAACTATGACTCCTACAATTGGTTTTTAATAGCCTCTTGGAAAATGATAGTTAGATGGGTCCTCTTAATGATTACAAGGTTTTAACACTGGACAATGTCTTTTGTTATTTTTCCTAACCAACCCTAGATCAAGTACCTATGTGGATTTGACCTTGTAAACATGATGTTTGTGTTATAATAGGGAAAGGAGATTAGTTGGAGGGTTGGGTTTTTGGATTGGAGTTAGATTAAGATGAATAATAATTCCTAAGTGTTGGGTGTGATTCTATGAACCCATTCCCTTTTAGTTTCTTTGTAAACTAAGCCTAATTAGGCCTATTAGGACTGTGTTGCATTGTGAAGGAAAGGAAGTGCTAAAGTAGAGTTGTGACTCGTTGCTTTGGGATTGGAAATAACTTTGAAAGGGTATTAGGAACTCTAATTTTTTTTTGAGACTTGTTTGGGACTTTAGAAATTTAGATCTCAGAAACCTCTTAAGAAAACCTAATATAGCTACTAGGTAAAATTGTGTTTGATACATTATGGAAGTGCGGGGATCAAACTAATGACCAATTTTATGTTATGAGAGTGTCTTAAGACCATTTCATGCCTTTGAACCATTGAAGAAAACCTTTATTGACTTTTTCTCATATTGGCTTAGTTCTAGGAATTAAGTCATGGAACCATAGTTTGGATGAATTTGGTCCTTAGACCATGGGTGCTCGAAGAAGTTGGTAGTCTTGTTTTCTTCAAAATTTGGAGGAACTAAACTTATTATGACCTTGTGAGAAGGTTGAGGAATTGGTAACTTGTTGATTTGGCAATAGAGTGGGAAAGCCCATTTTCACATTCCTAGTTGTGTACTCTGCATCAAGTGGCATTAGAGCACAACATATCTAGGTTTTGAGAATATACCAAGAGAAGAAGAGGAGGAGGAGGAGGTCCCCTCAAGGGTCACTAATGTTGAATTATCCAAACTCTTAAGGGACCACATGGAAAAGACAAAGAAAATGGAAGGAGAGATTTCCAAGTTGAAAGAAAAAGGAAAGAGGGTGGTTGTTGAAAAATCTCAAGATGAAGAGGGTGAAGAGAACCCAAGGAAGGAGATAACTGCAGATTAGAGGCCACTCCTAGAAGCCCTTTAGAGGGTACTAAAGAGAGATAATAAGGTAGATTTACCTATTTTTATAGGTAAAATGGATCTTGATGGCGTTGTTGACTAGATAGAGGCCTTAGACAATTACTTTGATTATGAAGGAACCCTTGATGATTAGAGGTTGAATATTGAAAAGTTGAAGATGAAGGGTTCTACCCTTATTTGGTGGAGTTACTTGTAGAATAAGAGGCTAGAGATAAATAAGAGGCATATAAGAAGTTGGAAGAGAATGGCTGTAGAAGTGAAGATACAATTTTTGCTAGAGAAATATGAGGTTATGGTACACAAGAGGTTGCAAAACTTGAGGAAAAAGGACCTTGATGTGGCTACCTATATAAAGGAATTCCACAAGTTAACTCTAAAATCAAAGTTGACTTAAAGTGAGACTCAAGGTATCTCAATGGGCTAAGATAGAACATCCAAGATGAAGTGAACTTGTTTGAACTTGATAATGTTCATAAGTGCTACCAATTAGCATTGAAAGTGGAGGAAAGATAGAAGACAAAAGGTGATTAATAAGGTAAGAATAGGGGAGGAAGTTTAGGGGTAGAGGAAGATTCATAGGCCGGGGTACTTCATTCAATCCTTAGGGAGAGGCATGAGGACTTGAGAAAGAAGTGGATATAGGAAATATGAGAGGCTTTAGATGAAGAAGGCCTAATCAAAGAGGAAGGTTTAGTGGCAAAAGTCCTAGTATCTTCACAGGCAGGTGTTACAACTACAACCAAGTGGGCACCAATTCTCTAGGTGTCTAGAGAAACATGGATCTATCAACTATACAAGTGAAAGAATGATCAATCAATTATAGGATGAAGATGTGTGAAGTACTAGCTCTCATGCCAAGACTATAGATCATAAGCAAGGAGAGTGTCACATGCTCAAGAGAATTCTCTTGAAGGTACCAACTGAGAAGGAGCCACCACAAAGGAGGTAATTGTTTAGAACCACCTAGAAGGTAAGTGGTAAAGTCTATAAGGTCATTGTTGATTCTATATCTACTAATAATTTGGCCTCCAAGGAGATGATAGAGAAGTTAAGATTGTAAACAATTCCTCACCCTTATCCCTATAGAATGTCTTGGTTAAATAAGGCGCAACATGAATTAATTTGTGAGAAAGTGTGGATAGAATTTAATAGTAAGGATTATAAAGATAGAATTTTGTGTGATGTGACATGATTGGATGCATGTAATTTTCTCTTAGTAATGCCTTCGAAACATGATGTAGATTCTAGGAATGATGGGAAAAAAATGTCTATAGTATAACTAAGAATGGGGAAAATTTCACTATGAGGCCCCTCCTTGATGATGGAAGCCATAGGGTGACTAGTGTCATGATGGTTGGAGGAAAAGAGTTTTTTAAAACCATTAAGGAAGAGAAAAAACCATGTTTTTCCATCATAGTTAGACCAAAGCAAGAAGTCAAGATAATTGCCCAAGACAAGAAATTAGAACATCAAACAGGGCCTAGATAGGTTAGAAAGATGTTGGAAAAGTGTAAAGGTTTTGTTGTAGGTAGTGAACTAGAAAGTCTTCCACAATAGGGGGAGATAAGCCATTGTATAGACCTAATACTAGGTTCTACATTACCTAATAAAGAAGCCTAAAAACGTACCCATGAACAAAATGAAGAGTTAGCCAGGTAGATTGAGGAATTTCTATCCAAAGGTTTTATAAGGAAGAGTATTAGTCCTTGTACTATACTAGTAGTACTAGCTCCTAAAAAGGAAGAGACATGGAGGCTATGTATTGATTCTAGGGCCATTAATAAGATAACTATTAGATATAGGTTTCCCATGCCAAGGGTAGAAGACCTATTGGATTGTTAGTAGGTTCAAGTTATTATTCCAAGATGGACCTAAAGAGTGGTTACCATCAGATCAGGATAAGGGAAGGTGATGAATGGAAGACAACCTTCAAGAAAAATGAGGGACTGCATGAATGGCTTGTGATTCCATTTGGTTTATCTAATGCACCTAGCACATTAATGAGACTCATGAATGAAATTTTAAAAACTTTTATTAACAAGTATTGTGTTGTTTATTTGGATGACATTCTTGTTTTCAAAAGGACCAAACGGGAACACCTAAAGCACTTGGGTTTAGTCCTTGAAAGGTTACATGAAGAACAATTGAAAATAAATTGGGAGAAGTGCTCATTTTTGCAAGAAGAGTTAGTGTTCCTTGGGTTCATAATTTCAAAAAACAAATTGAAGATGGATACAACCAAGGTGGAAGCAATCTTGAATTGCTCTACATATAGGACTACCATAGAGGTAAAAAGCTTTCATGGCCTTGCATGTTTTTATAGAATTTTTGTGATAATATTTAGCAGTGTTTGTTCCCTTATGATTAATACTATAAAAGGAGGGAGACAATGTAATTTCATGTGGAATAGTGAGGCAGATAAGTAATTTGAGTACCTCAAGAAAAGAGTTGTAGAGTAACCTATCCTTGTATTACTAGATTTCCACAAGGTGGTCATAGTGGAATGTGATGCTATGAACAAGGCCATAGGAGGTGTGTTAAGTCAGGAAGTGAGGCCTATAGACTTCTTTAGAAAAAAACTAAATGAAGCTAAGAAAAAATACTCTATATATGATTTGGAGATTTATGCTTTGGTATAGTCTCTAAGAAAATGGAGGCATTATTTGTTGCCTAAAGAGTTTATTATTTTTTACTGATAATTAGGCTCTTAACTTCTTGAATAGGTAGGAAAAGTTGAATCATAGGCATATGAAGTGGATGGAGTTCATCCAAACATATACTTTCTCAATAAAGCACAAGAAAGGGGTACCAAGAAAAGTTGTAGATGCCCTTAGTAGTAGGAACTTTACTATTAAATAAATCAAGTTGATTAGCATAGGTGTGGATGCCATGAAAAACATGTATGCAATAGATGAAGACTTCAAGGAGGCATATGAGGTTTGTAAATCCATGAATGAAAGGTATCACATTGGTTTTTTTGAATTTATTTTACAAGATGGGCTATTGTTTAAAGGTAACCAACTTTTTGTTCCTAAGGGATCACTCAAAGAAAATATTGTCAAGGAAAAATATTGTGGGAGTCTTGTAGGTCATTTTGGCATTGACAAGACTTTGGAGCAGGTTAAAAGGTTCTTTTATTGGCAAAAAATGTAGAAAGATGTAAGGAGATTTGTGGAATGTTTCTTGGTTTGTTAGAAAGCCAAGGGGAAGACATCTAATGCAAGACTATATAAACCATTACCAATACCCACTAAGCCACGAGATTCCATTAGCATGGATTTTGTAATGGGGTTACCTAGGACTAAAAATGGTTTTGATAGCATATTTTTTATTGTTGAAAAGTTATCTAAAATGGCTCCTTTTTTACCTTGCAAAAAAAATCATGATGCTTCCAATATAGCTGGTATGTTTTCAAGGAAGTAGTTAGAATTCATTGTTTGCAATTGAACATTGTATTTGATAGTGACTCCAAATTCCTTGGGCATTTTTGGAGGACTTTATGGAAAAGACTAGGAACATAATTATCCTTTTCATCAACATACCATCCCCAATCACCTGACCAGATTGAGATAATTAATAGATCATTGGGAAACCCATTGAGATGTCTAATTAAGGAGCATGGAGTTGCATGGGATGTTATACTTCCACAAGAAGAATTCTCCTATAATTAACTAGTTAATAGGAGTACAAGTTTGACACATTTTCAAATTGTGTATGGCAATCATCCAAGAGGAGTCTTGGAGTTGAGAGATCTGAGAGACAATGACAAGAGGAGTGCCCAAGCTAAAGATTTCATAGTAGTGATGAAGGAGATACACCAATAGGTCAAGGATAGATTGGACCTTACAAAAGATAAATGTAAGGCATATATGTTGATAAAAAGATGAGATATTTGCATTTTCAAGTGGAGGATCTAGTTATGATTCACCTCAAGAAAGAAAGGATGCTTAGGAAGAAATATACTAAGTTGATGATGAAAAAGTGAGGCCCATTCAAAATTTTGAAGAAGTGTGGTAAAAATGCTTACCACATTGATTTCCCTAGTGAATTTTTTATTTATGCAATTTTTAGTGTTTTTGACATCTATGCCTTCACTGGTCCATTAGAAATTGAATAAATTGAAGCAATATAGCAGCAAGAACAAGCTAACTTCTTGCAGGAATTACCACAAGTGCCCAAAACCATTGAAGCCATTTTGGGAAAGAGGAAGACACAAAAGACAAGGAGGAAGGGATATTTTGATTACTTGATCAAATGGAAGAAAAAACCACTAGAGGATGCAAGTTGGCTGTTAGAGAAGGACATCATCAAACTTGGGAGTAGACATGAAGATATCCCAACTCAAGGGACTTGAGTTCCTTTTAACTTGGGGAGTATGGTGTAGGGCACCAAAACACTATTGTGGATTTTGGTTTAATGATTTTTTTTCCTTACCTAACCTGCTAGGATAAATAAGCCTTGGATAAAAAATCCATGTTTGTAAGAGAAAATATACCTTCATGTATGCTTAGATCACTATTGGCAAGTTATAAGCCAAAGTTGATAGTTGGGCAAGATTGGGTCTTTTTGAGCTTTTTTATTAATATAGCCTAGGATTAGGTGTTTTTAGTTTTTTTTGATGTTTTTGAAAAGTTGGGACCTTTTGCAAGTCCTAGAAACTTAAAATGGTGAAAATTGCAAAAACTATACTTTTTGTGCAAAATTACTAAATTACAATATTGTAAAAGTTGCTTAAAATAGAAAATTAGTTGAAAAGGAGTTGTAACTATTCAAATAATAGATATAACCATTGGGATGGATGTATTAAGAATATATACCTAATTTTTTAGATCACAAAGGGAAGATTGCATAGATTGGGAGAAGTGGCAATAATAAATATTCAGTTTTGAAGAAAATTTACTAGGATCTTTTGTACTTTGTCCATATTGTATAGATTGGTAGGAATGATTAGATGATTTATTGAGGAGTTTTATTTTACCTTTCCATTTATTTGGTTTCATCTCTTAGTGTTGATTTTTGTTCAAGTTATTCTACTTTTTGTACATGAGGGTTTGTAGGGCAACAATTTTGTGCAAGTTTCAAAGATGGGCCCATAATTGTGACTGCCATGGTTGGTTTTTGATAGCCTCTTTGTGAATGATAGTTATATGGGCCATATTGATGATTCCAAGGTTTTAAGACTAGAAAATGTGTTTTTTAATTTTTCCTAACTATCCCTAGGTCAAATACCTATGTGGATTTGACCTTATGTATGCGTTATTTGTGTTATAACAAGGGAAGCAAAACAATTGGAGAGTTGAGTGTTTGGATTGGATTTAGATTAAGGAAAATAGTCATTCTTGAGTTCTTGATGTGATTCCATCAACCCATGTCCTTGTAAATTCTTTGTAAACTAAGCCTAATTAGGCCTATTAGGACTGTGTTGCATTATGAAGGAAAAATATTGCTGGAGTGGAGTTGTCACCTATTACTTTGGAATTGGACATAACTTTGAAAAGGGTATTAGGAACTCTAATTTTTTTTGAGACTTATTTGGGATGTTAGAAAGTTAGACCTTATAAACCTCTTATGGAGACCTAATAGGGAAAATATGTGGAATTGGGTTTGATACATTGTGGAAGGGTGGGGATCTGTTGTGGTATCACAATTTACACCCAATTTCTCCTAGAAATGGGGACCCCCTAGTAAATTTTTGCATCCCAGACCCGTAGTTTGAGGGTTGGGTCATTTTTTGGACTCCCTTAGGAGTCTAGGTCAAGCCTCATTCTTTTACAGGGAAGTTTGTAGAGCTTAAATCTAGACGAAAAATGTAGTTTCTAATGTTTTAAGTGCTTAAATGTGTACTAGCACACTAGTGCACATGTGAACCTCCTCAAGGTGTATAGGTGCACTCATCTTCTTTCAAAGATGTTCATATTTGCACTTGTGCATGTGCACACCTCTAGAGGGTGCACACCAAGGTTGAAGGTCTATATAAGATCCTAGACCCCCCTCTTTCTTCTCACTTCACTTTGCACTCTTCACTTCTACACACCTTCTCACCCCCTCAACATACGCTCCTCTACTATCACTTAGATCCATAGCAAACAAAAGGTAAACTATTTTAGAATGAATGATAATGATACTACTTTGGGGGGGTATCCTAAGCATTGGAGAGCATTGATATGTTGCATTCATGATTGTGTTTGTCATTGACGTCAACATAGTAGTATTTCTGTAGAGACTAGAAGAATAGAATTCAGAGATCTTGTGTTGCATAGTAACTGAGTAATGGTTAAGTGATGCATAGTTAAGTTAATGTTCCTAAGAGTGTATTGATGATGTGGTTAAGAGGATAAAGCATGAATTGAAGATGTATGGAAGTTATACCTGATTTATAGAGAGTAGTGCATAAACAAAGTATTGAAGAACAATGTTCTGATGATTGATCACTATCTTTCATTTGAGATGTAATGAAAAGATGCATAGTCAACTAGTGATAGAGGATAGTTAGGAGATGATGCCAGCAAGTGCACAAGACCTAGAGTCACACGTGTAAATTTTTGTATAGATTGTGAGCCGATAGTGCTATTGTAATTGTAATTAATTAATTATCTTATTTTAATTAATTAGGAAAACCTCAAAGCCAAATCAAGGAATTATTATGAAGGTATGGTACAAAGGAAATATTTTTTCCTTAATTGTAAGAAGTATCAAGTATCTATTGTGTAGTATACTTGCAAAGTGTGAGAAGGACAAAAGTGTTGATTGGATGCATGTAAATGATCCAAGGGATTATTGGATGCACAATTTGTGATTTGGTTACAAGATTAGAAGGAGAAGAAGTATGGTTGATAGGATATAGATAGACAAAGGAAGTACAATTTAATTCTATTATTCTATAAGGAATAATAAAAAGATCATTTGGACAGTGGGTTCATTTCTCTTTCCCTCAAAGCTATTTGGGCAGTGGGTCCAACTGTCTTCAACAACTCCTAACAGGGATTCAAAGTATCCTAATATGCACTAATATGTACTGAATACTATAAAAAAATCCTAATAGGGTCTATACTCTAACAAGGATATATTAGTACATCATCTTGTGGGTACCATCCCCACCAAGGTTTTCCCTTTGATCAAGGATTTCCCTAGTTAACATATTTGGTGTTATTGTGTATGAGTATCTTGTTGTGGTTTCAATTTACATTACTCATATGGTTAAGGTTGTTTAATGTTTCTATTATTGAAATTAGTTGTACAACTGATTTAAACCCCCTCAGTTATATCAATGGACTATTAATTCTAACAAATAACCAATTAGAAGGTGCGCACATGTGCATCTCCTCAAGGTGCACATGTGTGTACCTTTTCTCAAAAGCTAAAACCTTAACTAAAAAACACCTAAGACTAAGACACCAAGAAGGTGTGAACATGAACACCTCCTCAATGTATGCAGGTGTGCACCTTCTAAAAACTAAAACCTAAGCATAAAACTAAAAAAACTAAGGTATCAAAGGTGCGCACATGTGTACACCTTTATGTCTTTCTAAGTTAAAAAACTAAGTCCCCCCCCCCCCCTCCCCACCCCCTTTTGCACTTGCATTGTGCATGTGCACACCTTACCAAGGTGCGCAAGTGCACAACTACACATGAAAAGTCCAATTATGGGCCTAATTAGTGCACTAGAACACTTGTAAGGGTACTCTAGGTGTGAAAAACTTCTTATCAAGGCATTTAGGGGGATATATTGGGTCTTAATTGTTTGACTTAATTTTTCCTTGGATTTTTAAATCTGTTTTGGGTCAATTAGGGTTTTTTTGGGTCAAATTTTAGCTTTTAAAAGTAATGTCTCCTCTCTCATGAAGATTAGATGGCATCATCATCCTCTTCAATCATAAAGATGGTATCAGATTAATCATAAAGCATAAATATGGTATTAGGAGAATAAACATGTAGCTAAAGAAATAATTCAATCCTCCTTCCTAATAGATAGAACACTAATAGGTCGTAGAGTCAACAAAGTGGACATACCCTAGGGTTATATGAAAGATGATATTAGGTACACAATTGTGCTTTTGAGAAGGGTCATGGGACTACTAGTAGTAGGACACCTTCACACCTGGATGGTCCATTTTATTGATACCATCAGGATGACATAGATGCATATAGACTGGGTTACTATCCTTAGTGATAATCTAAATGAGCAACTCATAGCCATGAAAGATGATCCAAGATTATATATGACTTCATACATGGCGTACTTACTAGAGGTAAGGACCACATACTTCCTAAGACTTTACAAAAAGGGGAGCATATAGGATGCTAATGCTTGACCCTATGTGGTGTATCCACAAGTAGTGAAGAAGAA
Organism: Cupressus sempervirens; assembly: GCA_028749045.1. Classification (NCBI taxonomy): domain Eukaryota; kingdom Viridiplantae; phylum Streptophyta; class Pinopsida; order Cupressales; family Cupressaceae; genus Cupressus; species Cupressus sempervirens. The sequence goes on from CM053791.1 coordinate 55,172,625, forward strand.
ACTCATAGAGTAGAGTATAGAATACAGGGTGGTGAATGAAAACTTCATATTTGCAATCATCAAATTCATTGAAGGTGATTATGCAAAAAGGATGTTAGTAGAATTATTTTCTAGGATCGTAGAGGTTGATGTTTACTACATCTAGTTCAAAACATTCTCCTACCTAAGGGCAGTTGATACATTGGAAAATCTAAAGAAGCTTTTGAGATATCCTCAAATAGGATAATCTTGGTAGAGATTGCATGCCAACTCACATCTGTAGATGATCAAGTGAGAAGGCATCACAAGAAGATATGGGTAAGTCAAGAAAAAGAAAGATATTGTCATTTTTTTTTGGAATGGGACCAATATCCACTTGAAGAGTATGAATCCCCTTGCCTATATTTCAGAAAAAATAGAATGATGCATCATCTAGGAGGGAAGTAGTTTGTGTATGAAGATACATTAGAGGATCACTGGATGAATGCAATAGATGACTATGATATCTAGATAAGGGATTATATTATAGGATGACTCTATATCTAGCAGAGAAGGTGCTCAAGATAAAGATCTTTCTAAAGGCTATGGAGAAGCATACAAAAGAGATATTGGATCCTTTGTATAATAGAGACAAGATCTATGACCGATTGATAATGAATGTAGAGATTGAAAGACATGAAAATGCTCATATCAACCATAGGGATATAAATATAGTCCAATTGAAAAAGGAATGGATAAATAATTCATTCAAAATGAATTTAGTTCCTCAAGATATCCCCCTATAAGCCACTGCATGCCGAATCAAAGGAAAAGGGACATTAGTTATAATGCCAACCTTCCCTACTCAAGCCTGAGTGAGGCTAGAAATGATATATCAACATGAGAGGGAGATTGAGTACTTCAAGGTGGATAAGGGAATGAATAAGAGGAAAAGAGTACCTACATAGGTGAAGAAGAAAATGAATCAAGAACAAAAGCCAAAGCTAAAACATACACAAACTGAACAAGCAAAGCCTCAAGTTGAGCCTGTAGCCCAAGTCCCAACTTAATAGAATGAGTAAGTACCTCAAGAACCTCCACATAAAGAGTAGGTACATGAAGAGAAGGTACAAGAAGAGGAGGAGGAACAATAGAGAGTGCCATGAACAACTGCACAAGAGGAATAAGCCTCTCCCTCAGCTCCAAAAAGGGAAAGGATTGAATCAACTATGGTGGGAATAAGAAGGAGAAGATTAAAGAAGAAGAAAACTCCACCCCCATAGGTGCCCAAAAAAATCCTAGAAGTGGAGGTGGAAGAAGAAGAAGAGGAACCCATTGAATATGTCCCCTTGAGCTATATGACTCATGTAGCTAGGGAAATAGAAGAGGAATGGAGAACAAGTTCAACAATGATGCCTCCATCTTCTCCAAAAGAACCTATTCAGGTTTCAACATCAGAAGATGAGAAACATCAATGGATATCTAATATGAAGGGTCAATAAATTGATGTCTTTGACCTCTCCGATGTTGATTTTATGCAAGTAGGTACTAAGATTGTGGGAGAGAAGATAAGAGTTACTCCCAGGATTGAATCCTTAGGAGAAGACTAGAATTAATTTCCACCTCTACCTCAAGGACCTCTAGGTGCTCCACCACCACCATCTCAAGACTTATTATTCCTAGATAAAGGTTCAATGACTCCACTTCCTTAGGCTATAGGAATAGAAGAATAAATGATGGAAGAAGTTGAGCCCCTACAAATGCATGCCGATGAAGTATTGGAGGAAGGGAAAATACATGAAGAGGTTCAATAAATTCCTCATGATATAGAGGCTAGGACCTTAACCCAACCAAATATAGAGACTCCAACTATTGATCTTTCTCAATGAGAAAAGACTCAAGAGAGTACTAATAGGGGAAAGGGGCTTGTAGTAGAAAGGACCTCTTCAGTCAAGTACATGTCTCCAATGGGAACTACACTAGAATGGATGAAGAGGGAGGTCATGTTTCAATAGAAGAGACAACTAGACCTAATAGTTGAGGATGAAATGAATGAATTAGTGAAAGCACTTAGAACCTATAGGCGATGCATAGACATTGACCTTCATAACGAAGAAACAAGATGAAGACTTACTTGCACATATATCCATTCCTCCTCCACATGATGATACTAAGGAACTGACTCCTAAGGATTTCTAGATCAAGGAGATCATGTTGGGAGGGCCCATGATAGATACCACAAAAGTAATGATCACTATGGGCATGGAGGAGGTGTTCAGATATAAGGATTGGGATGAGTCTGACTTCATGATAGCACTTGAAAAGTAAAATAAAATATTAAGAGGCTATTTGCATGAGATTGTGGGACCTATAAACTTGGATAACCTAGATATTACTATTGCTACAAAATTAGAGAATAAATGAACATGAATGAAACAATTTGATCCATTTTTGGAGGCATGTCAACAATGGTTTGATAATTTTGAAGAGAAAGGTGTATAGATAACAGAAGGGAATTTGAACCTATTGGACCATACTCAACCAAGTGCAGATAAGCTGGTATCTATAGTAAACTAGGATAAATTTGGATTAATGGATGAGGTACATACTAGGAAAGTCGAAGGCATCATATGCTCATGGAAGTATATACAATTAAGAAGTTGGATAAACTCAATGATTGGATTGAAAAGATATTTTCCAAAAATAAAGTCATGGAAGGACTGCATGAAGATATTTAGAAAATAAGAGATCAAGCTCAAGAGAAAATTTTGGAAGCAGAAAGGTATGACAACACTGCTAGCTTTGAGATTTTTGAAGATGAGTAAAAATATAAGCTCATTGCAACATAAGGAGTAGTACAATAATTTTGAGGAACACTTGAGAATGCTTCATCAGATGAAGACATAAGACAAGACTTTAATACTAACGAGGTATTGTTGGATCTAGATACAAAGCTTGAAGATTTTGTAGATACTCGGATCAAAGTAAGTAACTATCGAGAATTAGTAAATTACAAATATAGAGCTATGGATTTTCTAGAAGTTGCTTAAGTAATCAAGATAATAGAGAAATTCAAGAGCAAACATCTAGACATCATTTTGGTATAAAGGGGAAGAAAACCCATATGCTAGAAATGCAATTTTGATACTTCAATTTTTTTTGGATTTTTGGAACCTGTCATCAAGGTGCACAAGTGTGCTTTTTAGAGAAGTGCGCTGATAGTTTTGGAGAAGAAGTAGTGTGCCAACAGTTAACTATCAGTTCCTAATTTAGAGTGTTCCATGCACTAGACATGAATTTTGATAGTAGTACAACTCCAAGAAATGCCTAGAGAAGGTCGAGCTTCTATTTTTAGAGCTTTCAGAGACTCCTAGATAATCTTGTAGCTGCATTCTTCTTAAATCTTATCATTCTTTTATTCTTTTGTGTCAAGTAAAGGATCATGCACCCATTAATTGATATAAACAAGGGTGGGGACCTACCTAGCACCATTTGGAGAGTCACTTTGTATATAATTAGAGTTGTTTGATTAGTTTTTAGCATGAGTTTCATTTTAAGTACTCTCTATCCTAACACAAATGGAAGAGATGATTTCTTATAAATACATGGATGCAATAAGTACTCTAGGCTTTTTTTTTGATGTAATAATATATTCTATTGGTGCTCTCATTCTCAGTGTAGTTATTCTTGTTGGAGTGTGTTATTTTTGTGAATGTAAGTTTATGAATAATAATGGTGTCAATGGATTTATTGTATCATTATGATTATGTGACCTTTTAGTTTTTGTGTTTGCTTCATGTTAACAAATTTCACTGAAGTAATGAGTTGGAGAAAAGATCACCTATTGTTCTTTCATAGCTTCTTGTCTTGCATGAGATCACTTTCTATGGAATTGAGATTTTATGAGAAGTGAGACATCTTTTGGTTATTATTGATTTCCCATCGATGATTGCATTAGTGGAATTAAGAAATCACTGCTCCTATTTTCATTAGTTTTGTACTCAATCTTTTTGAAAATTTAACTCATATATGTGTTGTTACCATGGTTTATGTCCATTAGGAATTTCCTTTTAAGTTATTTTATTTAATCTCTCATCAGCTCATCTTTGTTATTTTCTTTACTAACACTGAGTTAAAATAGGAATTCATATAGTTTAGTAGTACATTTTGACTCATTTTTTGACAAAAATTGGTAGAATTTTTGACTCATGTTGGTCAAATTTTTGATAAATTATTTTGTCACTATTTTTTTCATTGAATCTTTGACCAATTATTTTCAGTGTCAAAATTTTGATGATGCATTTGGTCAAAAATGGCCTCCCTTGTTAATGAGACCATTGGGCAAAATTTTGACCAAGTTTGGTCAAAATTTTGACCAAAGCATCGAATAGGATGCCAAACTTACGAAAAACATCCTGGTCGATGCTTTGGTCAAAATTTTAACCAATGTTGGCCCTCGATCAACCATGATGCCAAACCCATGATGATATCCTAGTCGATGCATTGGTCAAAATTTTAACCAATGTTGGTAAGCATTGGTCAAAATTTTGACAAACATATTTTGTTTTAAAAACTTTTACTAGAAGATAAATATCCAAAGAAATCACCAACAATAGCCTGGTCGGTGATTAGTTTGGATATTTATTTTTAGGTCTTTGGTGGGCCTACCACCACCTTAAGATGAGATTTCAGAGACCTATATTGATGGCACTACAAGTTGCTATAGATGGACAAGGTTCCCATCTATCAGGTTGTATTACTCCCTACATCTAGACCATGGAGAGGGAGAAAATATATGTTGGGTTCGTAGCATGCTGACAGACCTATACCATGAGTAGGGATGTGAGTTAACCTTATCCTATTGATGCTTAGCTTCCTCACACCCCCATACGTTCATAAAAATCAAGACAAGGAACAAGTAACTAGTTTTTCTTTACGTCCTTGTTCTAGGCACTTAATAGTTTATGCCGTGTGTACATTAATATTTCACATCACCTTGTGATTCATCATCAAGAAGATAACATAGTTTGAACTGAAACATTAATGCGAAAAAACATATATAATTTTATCTACACTCTCTAGATGAATACCATTAATACATATTTAGGATTAAGATTGGAAATTGAATGAGTAGAATATGTCAAAGGTAAACTATAACAAACATGATTGAATCCACACACAAAACAAAGGGTACCTACTATACTTGATATCATATGCATAATTTTACTGAAGCTCCTATGACACAAGGCCTCCACTAAATGATTAAAGCACCAAGATCAAGTTGGGCCAATGCATTTGTATAATCACAAATAACTTCTAGGAAAATTTATTTTTAGTGTTAGGAAAAGTGCTAATTGATTCATTTTTTACATAAAATGTTTTAGACAATAGGTCACCATTTTGTTCTAGCTAGATAATTCTCCAATTATCTCACACTAAATATAACCCAATAAGGCTTTCATAGTGCAAAGATTGCAAATAGAATTTCATTAAACAATATTTCTCACTACTCTAAGAAATTAACACCTCCGATGAAAAAAATGATTGAATCCACCCATAAAATAGAGGGTACCCACCATGCTTAATATCATATTCATAAAATGATCAAAGTTCCTAGCAACACAAGACTTGCATTAAATGATTAATAATTAAGGCACCAAGATTAAGCTAGCCCATGCATTTGTCTAATTGCTAAATAAAACCCAATATGGCTTTCATAGTGCAAGGATCCCAAATAGAATTTCATTAAAAATATTCCTCACTACTATAAAAATTCAATCTATTATTTATGCTCACATGTAGACAAAATGAAATCCATAAGCTGAAGCTCTGAAGTTAATACTTTCTTCATTTATGTGTTTTTTGAGTGTCATCATCACTTAAGATAGTTTCTTTTTGCTTTAGCTTCTTTGATTTCTTCCTATTTGGAGATTTAATCCATAATTTTAAATGAGCAAAAATAAATGTAGAACTTAAACATAAATTACATAACCAAACATTTTGGGATAAAGGAAACTAGAATCTTATTATTGCAATCAACTAAAATGCATACCTTCATCATTCACAATAGCCCCATTCTCCTTTCCCACTGACACATCACCACAATTATTAATTTTCACTAGAACTTTAGGCATTCCTTGATCTACAGTACACAAGTTTTCAATTTTTTTCAAGACATCCATTCCCTCTATGACTTTTTGAAATGTCCATTTTCTGATTTTTGTATGATATTTCAAGCCTCAAATCATATTTTCAAGATCAAACAACTAATATCACAAAGATCCACCAAATTTCTCAAGAAACCCCAAACTGGGTATGCCAGAAATAGTGCCAAAAGCTTCATAGCTTCACCTATTATTAATAAATCTGAAAGTGGAAATTTTTACAAAAATTTCAGCAGCATAACAGCTTACAAAATGACATTTCCAGATCCGTATAGCCTTTACACAACAGTTCACAAATGTAGGACAAAAACTATGCTCATCGGCCTCCCAAAATTAACACAAAAATGCTCGGAAACACCACAAAAACACTAATAATCTATCTCAAAAGTTTAATCAAATCTCAATAAATATATTCAGCTCTATTTTAACACCTTAAAGTCTGAAATAAAACAGCAACCCAAACTTATATGAAATACTCAACTGAAAACACCAAACTCATGCAAAAAACACACCCGAAAACCCACAAATCTGCACTGTTCAGCACATAGGCAAACTCTGATGAGCATGCACATGGAATGGATTAAAAATCCCATCCTTAGCCTTCTTGGAAACCTACAAACCCCCATTCTTGGGTCTCCCTAGAAACCTGCAAACTCCCGTTCTTGGGTCTCCTTCTCCACAGGTTTGGAAGCCTTTGAAGAATAACAAAGAATGAGCAAAAATCAAGTTCTGGAATGAGCCCAAAATGCCTCCAAACCCCTTAAAAGAGGGCATAACCCTAAATCACGTCCAAGAGGGGTTAATAAAACATATTTTAATAATAATTTTCATTTATTAGTCCATTAGCTTCCAAAGATTGTCCCCTTTTTCTGAAACTTCACCTTTTTGGGCCTGCCTGCCTTAGTAAAGATTATTATTTTTAATTATTTGAAAAAGGGACATGACAAGTCCTCCCCTTTCAAATATTGCTTTTCCTCAAGCAATGGCTGAACAATAAACCAATCAATCCACCTGGATCCCAAATGTAGTCATGAACTATACTATTGTCAATTAACACAAGCTCCTGCAATATCCTCTGCAATATAACCAAGAGGAATCTGTAATCAAATTGACAATTACTGCTCAACCAAACTCCAAAGTCACAACTTCCATAGTCAAAAACCCATGAGACACAAACTCTTAGAACATCAAAACCCAAGTAAAGTGGACAAATCAAACCACCAACATAGTAAATACAATCAACACATCCCACTGGCCTATACGGAATGTACAATCCAACTCTAAAACAAGGGTGAATGCTCTTGAATGAAACAGTACCAAGTATGGAGAATCCACACATTGTACAACTCCTGTAGTCAACACAACTCTGCAAATCACCGGCCACTATCTCATAACCATAACTCCCATGCACCCCTGATGGTAAAAAACCATCACAAGATAAATAGCAAGAAATGGAACCCAAACCAAATTTGCCTGCCATCAACTCCTCAACACAAGGATCAAATGCTAACTGATGTACATACCTTGCAATATAATGTTGATAAAAAAAACCAACCTTAGTCAACAACTCACCATGAACAAGTGATACAACCCATTGTGATTGATCAGTAGCTAAGTTAGGAGATGTCATAGCCAAAGGAGTAGAATCAATAACAACACCCACTAAAGCATTACTCCAAAACTCCTGCTCTAAGTCATGTATTATCAAGCTATCAACTGTAGAACCTATCACCATGTTGTGCCCATCACAACTCTCATCCCGAGGCATCAAACTATCCCATAACTGACAATAAGCACGAGGAACCAAAGTACATCTCTGTATCATCATCTCATCAACATGGTCATCAAAGGTAAATTGATGAGCATACCTCACAATGTAATGCTGATAGAATGCGCCAATCTCAGTCAGTGGCTTAGACTGCAATCTAGATGTAACTAACTGCAATCGATCACTAACCAAGTTGGAACTGACTACTACCTCTAAAGACATCACCAAGGGAGTAGTATTACTAGCAGGAACCATGCCAACTATCGGCTCACCAACATCACACATGGTCTTTGATACAACATCTCTAGTCTTCGTGCCATTAGTGCTAGAGCTCACCACCATGTTAGGCATACCACAAAAATCTACTACAACACCCAACTCAACTAAACCTGACTCTAGTGGGAATGAACTTGATATGCCAATGTTAGTATCAAGGATGGATGCATCCCCATCTCCACTATCTCTGACAATCTCAGCCATGGTCATCCTCGGATCACCAAATAGCACAGCTTGTGATTGTAAAGAATCAGGTAAAGACTATAGTTGCTCTAACTCCATGGTCACCTTAGCCAAATGAAACTATGACTCCTTGAAAGCCAACTGTATACTCTCAAGAATCTCAGAAGTCACCTCAAGCTGTTCAGTAAGCTCACTCACCTCATCTTCCTTGGCCAATAATGCATCATATGCTGCACTGCCCCACTCCATAAGATAATCTCTGTCGGCTACCAACTGCATATAATTCTGTCTCAAAATCCGAATAGCCTCCCATAAAGAGTGGATCTCTGTCAAGGAAAGATAACTGCCTTCCTTCTCATCACTAGTAGGAGAACCCCATCCATAAACTACTAACAACTGACGAGCAACATCAAAATGCTGGCAAATGATAGCAATGTCTCGGTCACTAACTCTTAACTGATTAGACACATGATGGCACTAGCTTGACTGTCTCCTACAAACCTCCTCTGATGCACTGTCTAAAGGAGTATCCTCAAAGTTACTAGTCTCTAGAGTATTACCATCCATATCCTGTGAATCAAATCTAAAGCTCATATCAACATACAGAGTATCAAAAACATTAGCATTGTTGTCCAACTCCTCTATACCCAAGGAAACTAAATCTTCAAAACTGCCCACTGCATCCTCCTGGATGTCATCAATGCCAATATGATCCTGGGACTCATATATACACACTGCCAAGTATGAAATATCATCAACACATTTCAGGAAGTATGGTCGACTGGATATATGAACAAAGCCCAACATCGATGTATAAAAACTAATACCAACATCGGACAAGATACTGGCACAAGAAAAGACAACACTGTGTAATCTGCTAATCAAATCCATGATAGCACCCAAACAAACACTGCTACCAAAAAGTGTTAAAGATCTCCAGTCAACTAAATCCCAAATGCCAATATAACAATCTCGAGTCCATATTCGTAAACTAGAATCAACTAGTAACTCAAGCAAACTCCTCACCTGAGTAATATGACCAATACCAACTAACTCCACATACCTATCATGATGAGATAATGAAGTCACAATACTATCTTTGTTCACCTTCAGCTGGCTAGACAAATAATGTGAAGTATTACCAGCCTCAACCTCATGTGATGAAGCAGCTAACTATGCCTAGTACTCTTTCTCAGCAAAGTCATGAATGCTCAATGTCTGCTCATGTCTACCAGGTATCTCACCATCCTGCACAACAACATCCTCATAATCATCATCTGAACCCACTACACTGTAGTCATTGCCTGTTATAACTATACCATCCTAAATACATGTGGCATCACCCTTTGACGACCTGTAAACAATTGTCTCAATTTGAGTATCAAGTTGACCATTACTATCAATCTGTGTAATATCCTTTCCCACCACCTCCTATGGCAGAGTAGAATCTGAGACCTCTGCCTAGCTATAAGCTAGTTTCTCAAACTCCTCATGTAAGTTCTTGGTAATTGTGTCATCTGCCCTGTGAGAAAATTTTCCAAATAGAAATCTAGTCAACTTATCCACCTTAGCTGGGTTGGACAACATGTCATTCATTATACGGTGGTGCTCAACCAACTATTCAGACATGTCATGGCTTATTTTTATAAGTTTATCTCGAATGTCTAAATAACCATCCTTTCTACTGTTTTGACTCTGGATATCAATTGTCCAAGATCGTGTCCTCTGAGACTCTGTACTATACCTGTCCATTCTGGATAAAGTAGAGTGTAACCCCAATAGGATATAACTTCTTCAAACACCAAGAACTAACATGAAAATGATTAGAAGTAGCATGCAACTTTGACATGCAACTGATTAGAAGCAACATGCAACCACCAAATTCACCAAGAACTAACATGAAAATGATTAGAACTAGCATGCAACCATAAATTTTGACATGCAGCTGATTAGAAGCAACATGAAATCATAAATTATGACATGCAAGATCTGGGTAGTTGTCAAAACTGACATGCAAGATCTGGGTAGTTGTCAAAACTGACATGCAAGATCTGGGTAGTTGTCAAAACTAACATGCAAACTTCTACATCCACCAAATTCACCAAGAAATAACATGAAAATGATTAGAAGTAGCATGCAACCATAAATTTTGACATGTAGCTGATTAGAAGCAACATGCAACCATAAATTATGACATGCAAGATTTGGGTAGTTCTCAAAACTGACATGCAAACTTCTACAAACCCTCAGGCTGGCAAGATCATAGCTCTGATACCACTGAAATGTCCCTTTTCTGATTTTTTTATGATATTTCAAGCCTCAAATCAGATTTTCAAGATCAAACAACTAATATCACAAAGATCCACCAAATTTCTCAAGAAACCCCAAATCGGGTATGCCAGAAATAGTGCCAAAAGCTTCACAGCGTCACCTATTATTAATAAATCTGAAAGTGGAAATTTTTATAGAAATTTCAGCAGCATAACAGCCTACAAAATGAAATTTTCAGATCCGTATAGCCTTTACACAACAGTTCACAAATGTAGGACAAAAACTATGCTCATCGAGCTCTCAAAATTAACACAAAAATGCCCGGAAACACCACAAAAACACTAATAATCTATCTCAAAAGTTTAATCACGTCTCAATAAATATATTTAGCTCTATTTTAACACCTTAAATTCTGAAATACAGCAGCAACCCAAACTGATATGAAATACTCAACTGAAAACACCAAACTCATACAAAAAACACACCTGAAAACCCACAAATCTGCACTATTCAGCACATAGGCAAACTCTGTATGAGCATGCACATGGAATGGCTTCAAACTCCCTCCCTTAGCCTTCCTAGAAACTTGCAAACCCCCGTTCTTGGGTCTCCCTGAAAACTTGCAAACTCCCGTTCTTGGGTCTCCTTCTCCACAGGTTTGGCAACTTTTGAAGAATAACAAAGAATGAGCAAAAATCAAGTTCTGGAATGAGCCCAAAATTCCTCCAAACCCCTTAAAAGAGGGAATAACCCTAAATCACGTCCAAGAGGGGTTAATAAAACATATTTTAATAATAATTTTCATTTATTAGTCCATTAGCTTCCAAAGATTGTCCCCTTTTTCCGAAACTTCACCTTTTTGGGCCTGCCTGCCTTAGTAAAGATTATTATTTTTAATTATTTGAAAAAGGGACATGACACTTTTCCAAAAACAAAATGCTTACTGTAGAAAATCAAAAAATGGTTACTTAGTAGAAAATTGGGAGATGACAAAGATGGGAAGAGGAAAGAGAATCACATTTGTCAAACAAATATTAGCCTCACCCCATAAGTAGCATATATACCAATTGAAATGCACTTTAGAGAATAGCCTACAAAAGAATACTAAGATTTATTGTCAATTATTAAAAATAAAAAAGACATCTAATGTTAACAAAAAACTATTGATTCTTTTTGAGGATAATTTTTTTTATTAGTTTACACATAGAACCATGTTGCTATAAAACTAAAATTTATAAAAATAGGCAAAGCATGCTTTTTAAAAAGCAAAACATAACCTGACCGACTACAAACTTAACATCAAGTAAATACCCATCAAGATGAGGTGCTACAACACAAGTAATGAAAAATTGAGATCCATTGATATCTACACCAACATTTTCTAACAATATGATTTTACATTCTATGTGAAGTAATAAATTATAATAGAGTGGACAATGAAAAACCTACAAACCTTCTACCATAAATACTTTCTACACTAGTACCTGTATAAAAGGCAAGACTTAGTCAACTAAAAATCATTGAATCTAGATATCCAAGTACCTTTTCTATGTATGTCAAAAAATGCATAAAAATATATTTCTACTCATCATCATCATCACCATAAGAGTGACCTCATATTAGGCACTTTCCAGACACTTTTACAAAGAAAATTGAAAAGATGGTCGAATAAAGTTGTACACACTAAATAATCATTTGTTAAACCACAATTATGTTAAAAATTAGTCTTGGTTAATTTATTTAACAAAATGCTCCAAATTCCTAGTAATATCTATAATATTGAAAATTATATTTCCTGCTAAACACCATTATAAAAGTAGTTTTAATTTCATGCATGATTAGCACAATTTTTTTTCTCTCGTAGATGTTCAATAAATATTTTTATTGTTTACACAATAATAAAAAATAAAAAATAAACATAAGTGTTTGGAAAACAAACATAAATATTATATTTACCATTTCATAATATTTTTAGATACTGTTCAAAAAAATATGCATTCAACAAAAAAGAAACCATCCTTGATGAACAAATTGCCTTGGAAAAGAGGGGTAAACAAGATAATTTCATAATATATTATTTAGCATTAATATATACAACTTGAAACCATATTCTATTGATATTATATAACCATATCTACAACCTAAAGAAAAAAAAAAAACATATATTCATGACACTCCAAAACTAGAGAAAAAACAATTAGTTTAGAAACTAAAATTGATGACCCTAGGTTCTACTTAAGCATCTACAACATAAGTGTGATCCCCCTTAATAAAGAATTTGTATTAATAGTAATGGTTTCCAAACTATCTCTAATAAGAGAAAATATTAGTTGTTTGTAAAATCTCTCCACAAGATAACAAATTTGAAGTGGAATTTTTTTCCATCTTAGAATTGAGAAACTCAAGAGTTACATAGATCTCTTACTAGTGTCTTTGCAAAGGAAGGACAATATTTGCAGTCATGTAAACTGTTCTGAATTCTAGAAATAGACACCCAATGAAATCATTCAGAATGACAATCTATTGGCATTGAATACACTCAAAAGATCTAGAAGACCTTAAGCTTCACAAGAAACTGCAAGACAAGTTCATATAGATATAAGAAAGGTCAATTAAATCTAATTGATGCACACATAGAACTAAACAATATGTGTCTTAACCAATACAATAGTGAAATGTTAATACTAACTCCTATCTAAAACAAGAAGAGTAAAGATGGTTGCAAAATAAATTTACTTTGCATAACATTTGAAGTACTTTAAACATATTTTATATTGACTTGAACAAATGTGACAAAAATATCATATGCACCAAAAAAGAAACAAAATGACATTAGAAAATACACATTGATCAAGCATGTAATCATAATGGACTTAAATATTACTTTTAGCACATTATATTTTACATTATATTCTAAAAATTAAAATATTGTATGAACATTAAAGACAATAAAAATCACAAGACTAGAAATACTAGTGCATCAAATGCAACAACTCTATCATCACCAAAAAACATTTTAGCTACAAATTGTGTACATCATGTTGAAAATAGATTGACATAAGTATGAGAATGTGTTTCGATCATTATTTTGTCACCGATGTCAAACCTATTACTTGCTAGTAAGATAACTATTTAGTTGATTTGAGAAATATAAATTGTTTAATTGATGAGGAGGCTTTGATCAAATGAGAATAAAAAAAGCACCTAGGTGAAAGGTTGAGTTATGGTAACAAAAAGGAGTACAAAGATCAGTTAAGACAGTGATGTTATAGTGCATTGGCTATCTACTTAAGGTTGTAAAGGAGGGATAAACTAATTAAGTCTGGAAGAACAAGTAAGAAGAAATGAGTGTACCAAGCTTGACTAAGCAGACAGTAGGTGACATTAAAATTTAGTGCAAGACAAGCATAAAATAAGTTGGAGCTGAGCAAAGTGAAAGTTTAGTGTATGTCAAGTGATACCATGTAAGCCAAGTAAAGTTTAGTTGATGAGTAGCACTAGTAAACTTTATTGTTTTCCAAGTTATCTAGTGGATGGGGAGTGGAAAAATAGTATCAAAGCTGAGTGATAACATATTGATGCTAAGTGCTAGTATTCATGTTAAATCATAGATTTGACAAATTTGAACTGACTATTTTGTTTTCCTGAATTGTGTGAAGCATGTGGAAGATAACTATGATGATCTAGTGACACAAAATTCAAGGTAAACCATTTTGAGGAAAATTCAAAGAGGATTCAAGGGATATGTTTCTAGAGGAACTAAATGGAAAGGTTGGTAGATTCATTGTATCCTACCTAACCCTAAAATGAAAAATAGAAGTTGAATGACAAAAGATCTTAATTTTCTATTTGTAGAGAGAGTTGGACAGAAGAAAAGGTGGTCATGTGTAGGAACCTAAGGAAGACAAGGAGTCTAGGGTATTTGCTTCATTTAGTGGCCAAAAAAAAGATACTACTATTGGCATGTAAAGAAAGAAGGCTTAAGAGAATGATTGCTTGAAGGGTGAACAAGCTATTAGAGCTAAAGTGTGTGAAAGCCAAGCAAAATGGAGGACTAAAACAAATATCTGTAATCTACATGTGAGTTGTAATTTGTTATCAATTCAAGCCTTACTATTACTTTCTAATCATTGTACCAGTCTAGGGTAAATCCTTTCAATTAAGGTTGACCTAATAGTAATTTATAAATCCTTTAATCAAGTGACATTCCAAGTGAATTATCTAAAGTCCTCTAACAAGGCTTACTCCTAACAGGGTGATTGAAATCCTCTAACTAGGTCAAATTTAACAATGTGTATTGTAACCTTTAATAGGGTTGGCCTTTTATAGGGCATCACTTTAGAAGAGTGAGAATTAGTAGCATGTTAGTGGTGATTTTTCCCAAATTGGGTTTCCATGTAAAATCATTGTGTCAAATATGTTATTCTATCTATTATGTTTCATGTTTACATTTTTGTAAAGTTGATTTGATAGTAACCTACAAGTTTAAGTACTATATGATCTAATGGATGCATGCATGAATATGTTTTATGGATATGGGTTCACTAAGCCATGGAATTTTTTATTTGTACATCTAGATCTTGGATAACTAATTCATCTTGCTCTTAGTTATTCTAAAGAATTCCAACAATTAGTATCAAAGCCATCTCTTTAAGAGGGCTAGTTTGAAAGTACTAGAAGCAAAAGATCAAGATGTCAAGGAGAGGTGTACCCAAGCTTAACAAGGATGATTCCCTACATGGAGAAGTTTTATGAAGCTACACCTAGGAGGTCTTGTAGATCATGCATAATCTACCATCATCACTAACCATGTTGATCTTGCTGGAGCCTATCTGCTAGAGATCTAAAAAAGAAGAAAGAACACAATCAAACAATGTGGAAGATTTCCTCTGCCCTAAGTTATTATGAGTTTAGTGATATCAAGGATTGTGATAATGCAAAGAAGATGTGGGATGCTCTTCACACCATTTATGGAGGAGACACAAATGTTTTAAGAGCCAAATCTAAAAGTCTTAGAGGTAAGTTTGATGATATGAGAATGCAAGAAGGTGAGAATATTGCTCAATATTTCTCTAGAATAAAAGATGTTGTTAATGTCATAAGAGGAGTTACTGGTAAGATAGATGATGATATTGTATTAAGTAAAGTTTTGAGAACATAGACGATGATATTGTATTAAGTAAAGTTTTGAGAACATTGTTGCCCATATATGTTATTAGAGTTTCTACCATACAAGAACTGAGATGTATACTAGGTTCTAATCTACCTCTTGAAGGTTTGGTAGGTAGGATCACTATTTTTGAGGTATCTAATTTTGATAACTTCAAATCTGACAATGTTGAACCTGCTTTCAAAGCTAAGCTATCATTAAAGGAACCTAATGAGAAGATGAAGAAAATAGTAAAATATATTTCTAGTGATACTGATATAGATGAGGAGGATGTAGAACAACTTGAAGCACTACTTGGAAAGATATTTCATAGACACTAAGAAAAATTTAAAGGTAAGTTACCTATCATGTGTTTTAATTATAATGAGGTTGGTCATATTGCTGCTAGATGTCTAGAGAAGAAGAACTATAGAATTGGAGAAAAATACAAAAGTAAGAGAGATGAGGACAACAAAGATTACAAAGACAAAAGCATTAATAAGTCTTGCTACATTGTAGAAGAGGAAATTGAGGATGGATTTGATGATCATGCAGATTAAGTGATGTATGTTGCAATGAAGGATGATTCTTATGAGAATGAGGCAACTCCACTTGTGTCTTGTGTGAACAAGAATGAAACATGGATTATTGATAGTGGGTGTTCACATCACATGACTGAATATAAAAGTAAGTTCATTACCTTGAATTACTATGATGAAAATAGTGTAATGTTTGGTAATGATGCACCCTACATGAGATCACATAAAATATTTTATGTGATAACGATTATTATGTCGAAGGACTTAACTATAATTTGTTAAGTGTGTCAAAACTAAATAGTTCAGGTTGCAAGGTTGAGTTTGAGAACAAGATAGCTAAGATATATGATATTGAGGGAAAACTAATTGGAAAAGGTGATCAAACTAGAGGAAATCTATTTTATCTTGATATGAATGATGCTACTTGTCTAGTTGTAGAATTTGATGATGTGTGGTTATGGAACAAGAGGTTATGTCATTTTAACTTTGATAACTTGGTTAGTATAAGTAACATGAAGATAGGTAGAGGTTTTCCTAAATTGAAGAAGCCTACCAATATAATTTGCAAACAATGTTAGGGAAAATGATAAAGTCTAGTTTTAAGAGCAAGAATCACACCTCTAAAGGAATTCTGGAGATTTTTCATACTAACTTGTGTGGACCAATTAATGTGCAAAGATACAAAGGTGACAAGTACATTAAGCTATTTTTTGATGATTATTCTAGGATGATGATAGTTATGTTTTTGAAATAGAAATCAGATACCTTCCAAATGTTTAAGAGGTACTTAGAAAGAGTTGAAAAGGAAATAGGTAAAAGCCTAAAATGTCTAAGATCTAAAAGAGGAGGATATTTTACATCAAATGAGTTTGAGATGTTCTATAATGATAGAGGTATCAAAAGACATACATTTGCACCTAGGACCCCTCCACAAAATGGAATTACTAAAAGGAGGAACAAACCTATAATGAATTGTGTTAGGACACTCATGATGGAGAAGAATGTTGATTTGAAATACAAGAGAGAGGTTGTAAGTACAACTATCTATACCTTGAACCATGTGCAAGTCAAGAAAGGTACTCATTTAACACCTTTTGAATTATGGTATGGATACTCACCCATTGCAAAATATTTTAAGGTATTTGGAAGAAAGTGCTATATTCTTAAAGATTTCAAGAATGGTAAATTAGATGTAAAAAGTGAAGAAGGTATGTTCCTTGGCTATCACACAAGAAGTAAATCTTATAAGTGTTTAAATATTAACATGAACTAAGTTGTGGAAAGTGCAAATGTGAAGTTTGATGAATATAGAGAAGTACATGAGGCTGAACCTATGAAGGAACTAGAGGAATAAAAATATTTTGTATACTTTTATGAAGGTATGCTTGCTAATGAAGATTCTTTAAATTAAGTTTCAAATCAACAACAAGATTTAGTGACTGTCGAGTCACATACAATGAATGCTGAGTTGCATTTAGGAATTGAGCTGCAATTAGGTGTCAAGTTGCAAATAGAAGTTGAGGCAAATTCTGATTTTGATATTGGTGTAAATGAAAGAGATGTTGAAATATCTGATAGAGAAGTAAATAATGATTCAAATGTTGATAGACCTAATGAGGAAAATAGAGCAGAACCAATATTGTCAAAGTATGTCAAGAGACATCACCCTACTAAACAAATTAATGGAAATAAAGATGCTAGACCAATGAAATAGGCTAAGAAGTGATACATGTTTTATGAGCATTTATGAGCCTAAGACAGTGAATTATTCTTTAGACAATGAGGACTGGAGTAAAGCCAAGAAAGAAGAGATTGAATAGATTCATAAAAACAAGACATAGACTCTAGTTCCTAGACCAAAAGATAAGAATGTGATTGGAACCAAGTGGGTTTACTAAAAAAAATTAGATGAAAATGGTGAAGTCATAAGGAATATGGAAAGATTAGTCAACAAAGGGTATGGATAAGAAGAAGGGATAGACTAAGGATAAACATGTTCCCTTGTTGTAAGATTGGAAGGAGTAAGAAATCTTCTTGCTTACTTTGCATACAAATGTTTCAAAGTTGATCAAATGGATGTTAAATTTGTATTTCTGAATGACATATTAGAAGAAGAGGTCTATATAGAATATCTAGAAGGATTTGTTGATGCTAATAACAAAAAAATGGTATGTAGACTACACAAAGCGTTATATGGTTTGAAACAAGCACTAAGAGCATGGTATGAAAGGCTTCACAATTATCTTGCAAAGATTGGATTTGAAAGGACTAATGATAACAACAATATGTACTTGAAGATAGAAAAAGGAAAAGATATTTTACTAGCTGAAATTTTTGTTTATGATATCATTTTGGAGGTCAAAATGGACAATGTAAGGCATTTGAAGATCAAATGAGAAAATAATTTAAGATGTCTATGTTTGGAGAGATCATGTTCTTTGTAGTTTTGCAAGTACATCAAATGAAATATGGTATATACATCACTTAGTCTAAGTATGCAAAGGAAATACTGCTTTTTTTTGGATTAGAAGATTCCAAACTAGTTAGCACACCTATGGTGATAGGACAAAACTTGTCAAAGAATGATGATTCAGTTGATGTGAATCAAACATTATACATGTCTATGATTGGAAAATTGCAATATGTAGTGCATAATAAACCTAACATTGCATTATCTATTGGGATAGTTGCAATATTCTCTACTAATCCTAAGGACAATCATTTGATGGATGTTAAGAAAATAATGAAATATCTAAAAGGAACAAAAGACCATGGTCAAGAAAAATGAGAAATTTGAGTTGAGAGCCTACGCTGATGATGATTGGGCTGGAAGCATTGATGACAAAAAGAGCACTTGTGGAGGAGCATTTTTCTTAGGAAAAAGGTTGGTTACATAGACTAGCAAGAATTTTTTTTTCATAATTCAATCTATTGTTGAAGTTGAATATGTTGCTATTGTAGTAAATTGTACAAACATTGTATGGATCAAAGAACTACTCAAAGGCATGAAGGAGAAAATCACTGAATCTGTGATACTTTATTGTGATAATACAAGTGCTATAAATATATCAAAGAACCCTATGATGCACACAAATACTAAGAACATTTCAATCAAGTATCATTACTTGAGAGAGTTAGTTCAAGACAAAGAGGTGAAGATGGAAATGTGAATATAAAAGAGTAGATAGCTGATATCTTCACAAAAGTATTACCTAAGGATTCTCATGAGTATCTAATATGTAAAATAGGGGTGGTACCCCTATCCAAAGCTACTTGATTAGAACAAGTAGTTCCCTACATCAACTGGAGTTGAATGTTGTATCTTACACATTGATGCAACCAATCTTACTTTAGGAGCTACCTAAAGTAACCTAAGAGCCCAAACAATTGATCAATCACATCAAAGGTGATAGAAGGACAAACTAAAATTGTTAACATCTGCATGTTGAGATGACAAGTCTTTGGCATTGTCATCAAAGAGGGAGAAATAGAAAAGGGAGAAATACAAAATAAAAAAAGAGGGAGAAATACAAAACAAGAAGAAATAATGAATATCTACTTAGAGGGAGATAGTGTACCTAATGATTACTAAAGAAGGAGAAATGACTAAAAGAAAATAGAGCAATGATTGAAAGAAATACATATACCTAGTAAGAGGGAGAAAAGAACTAAGGGAGATATAAGTCATAATGAAGAGTTGATTGTCTGTTGACCAGAATAGAATTTTGTAGCCTATACAGAAGATGAAAGCTACCAATAGAGGGAGAGATTTCAATACAAGGAATTATTTTCTTTTTGGTATTGTTGTTGGTAATGGTTTGCCATCAAGGCCAAAGAGGGAGATTGTTGAAAATAAATTGACATAAGTATGAGAATGTGTTTCAATCATTGTTTTGTCACTGATATCAAACCTACTACTTGCTGGTAAGACAATTTCTTAGTTGATTTGAGTACTATCATTTGTTTGATTGATGAGGAGGTTTTTGTTCAAACGAGAATTAAAAAAGAACCTAGAGGAAAGGTTGAGTTATGGAAAGAAAAAGGAGTACAAAGATCATTTAAGATAGTGATATTATAGTGCATTGATTATCTACTTAAGGTTGCAAAGGATGGTACACTAATTAAGATTGGAAGAACAAGTAAGAAGAAATCATTCTGCCAAGCTTGACCAAGTGGACAATAGGTGCCAAGAAAAGTTAGTGCAAGTCGAGTAGAAAATTAGTTGGAGTTGAGTAAAGTGAAAGTTTTCTATATGCCAAGTGATACAATGTATGCCAAGTAAAGTTTAGTTGATGCAGAGCACCAGTTTACTTTAGTCTTTGCCAAGTTATCTAGTGGATGATGAGTGGAAGAATAGTATGGAAGCTGAGTAACAACATATTGATGTTGAGTGCTAGTATTTATGTTAAATTGTAAATTTGAGGAATTCAAGCTTAATATTTTATTTTCTTGAATTGTGTGAAGCATGTAGAAGAAAACTATGATGTGCTGGTGGCACAAAATTCAAGGTAAACCATTTTGAGGCAAATTCAAAGAGGATTCAAGGGAGAAGTTTCTAGAGGAACCAAATTGAAAAGTGGGTAGATTAATTGTATCCTACATAATCTTACCTAACCCTAAAATGGACGATAGCGGTTAAATGACAAAAGATCTTAGATTTCTATTTATAGAGAGAGCTGGTCAAAAGAAAAGGTGGTCATGTACAAGAACCTAAGGAAGATAAGGAGTCTAGGGTATTTTCATCATTTAGTGGCTAAATGAAAGAGACTATTATCAACATATAAAGAAAGAAGGCTTAAGAGTATGAATGCTTGAAGGGTGAACAAGCTATCAGAGCTAAAGTGTGCAAAAGCCAAGTAGAATGCAGGAATAAAACCAAGATATGTAATCTACAAGTGAGTTGTAATTTTTTATCAGATCAAGCCATACTATTACTTTCTAATCATTGTACCAGTCTAGGGTAAATCCTTTGGATTAAGTTTGACCTAATAGTCATTTGTAAATCCTTTAACCGAGTCACATTCCAATTGAATGATCTAAATTTCTCTAACAAGGTTCACTCCTAATAGGGTGATTGAAATCCTCTAACTAGGTCACATTTAACATTGTGTATTGTAACCTTTAATAGGGTTGGCCTTTCAAAAGGCATCACTTCAAAAGAGTGAGAATTAGTAGCACGTTATTGATGGTTTTTCCCAAATTGGGTTTCCACATAAAGTCATTGTGTCAAATGTGTTATTGAATCTCTTATGTTTCATGTTCACATTTATGCAAAGTTGATTTGATAGTAACCTAAAAGTTTAAGTATTGTATGATCTAATGGATGCATGCATGAATATGCTTTATGAATATGGGTTCACTAAGTTGTGAAAAGTTTTATTTGTACATCTGGACCTTGGATAAATGATTCATTGCCCTCTTAATTTTTCTAAAGAATTCCAACACATGAAAGCTTGAACACAAGTCATGGTGGGCTATACTACTAAATTTCATCAAGTAAGACATTTTAGAATCATAAGTAGGAATTAATTCTTAAAGCATATTTGTCAAGCCCATTTTCCAACCCCACCACCCATCATCATAATAATCCACATGTTCACTTTAGTTCAAATGCCATTTCCATGTGAACTTTTTACAGAAAAAGAGAACAAGAAAGAGGTGGACAAAAATATTGATAGAATACTAGTTTTCTCATCCACTAATTTACCAAGTTGCCACAAGGCATAGGACTACTAGTACAGGTATAGATTTAGGGATGGGAGTGCCAAACAAATGAGAAGATAGATATATTCTATATAAATGTGGTCACCAAAAAATGTAGGAATGGGAACCCATACATTGACCACCTTTCAGTAATGAAGATGCTAAAAACTAGGGTAGATAATTATAAGAAAAGATAGGACAATCAAATTAATGGATACAATATGTAGTCTCATGTATAAGTTGATTGTGCTCTATAATATTCATAAGATTCATCTATACGAATCACGTCATCATCTAAGCTACAATTCATACTAATGAAGTGTTTAAAATATAAAGCTTTGCATAAAGAGTCCAACATTTGTATGCTAACAATGTTCAAAGTTGGAAGAGTACCCCAATCCAATAGTAACCATAAGTAGTAGATTCCATAGTTTATTCTATTAGGCTATGGTATTTTAATGTGTCAACGAAAATACCAAATGACAAAATATTTATGTTCTCCATAGAGTCTCATCTTGCAGAGGATGGTGATATAGGATAACATGCATAGGAGATGCCTGAGGCATACCTAATTTTTTATAGAATACTAATTGAATAGGCTAATGACATGAGAGCAAAAGTGGGTACAATGGAGTAGGAGGTGAGAACTCAACAACATGAAACATAGTTTCTTTGGAAACTATAAGATGACAAAAAGTAATCCCATTAGAATAAAAGATTTACCTTATAGGAATTGATAGAGATTATTACACATCACCATAATGCTTACAAAACACTAGTCACTAGGTAATATAAAGACCTACTCCATCTTGTGCTTGGACATGATGCTTATGATTTCTCAATAACTAATTAAAAGAAAATTTAAAATTCTTGTGAAGAATACTAACACAATATAATGGAATAAGCTACAAGGCCAACAATACTGTGAACTAGACATGAAGCTCTGATATCATTAGTTCAATTTCAAATTCTAGTCTCCAAACATGAAAGCAATATTAGCAGGGTAGTGGTTAGTTTATCCCCAAATTCCAACATAAGAAAACTCAAATTGATTATACTATTAAAAATATTTGGAAACAAAAACAATAAACTTATAAAGATTTGTGCTAACAAACTCTTGTAAAACACATTCCATGAGCCCTTTTCCAAGCCACATACTGACAACATTTATTTTAATTTAAGTTACTTGATATCAACATTGCATAATTAAATTAGAGCATGGTTATAAAATGAATTACTCTTCATAGTTGAATTTGACATCATTCCAACCTAAGCTTCAAACCAAAAAAGTGATAGGAATATTCATTGCATAATAGCTCACCAGCGAGACAAACAATAACAATAACAAAAATAACCCTCTACAAATCACAATATCAACTTACTACATAGGTTGTCAATGGTATAAACAATAGCATGCAAAGAAAGGAGAACATAGATAATAAGTGAAATCTACGGTCAAATTTCTATATTGACAACACCTGAAAAAAGTTACACCAATATGCACCAGCAAATCACATTGTTAAAGAAAAAAATAAGAGATAAGATAGCTTAGTCCACTTCCATAGTCATTATATAACTTTAATTATCAAGTCATAATTATGCTTCTAGAATATTAACATGTATCAAAGATAAATTATAATTAAAATTCTCATATCATAAATTTATGTATTGTAAGAAAACATATAGATTAATAACATAATATATCAATACTATTTGAATAATATAAAACAATAAATATTAATATGGAATAAGAGTTAATAAAAATACAATCAAATTACCCAAACAAATTATGATAAAATTATAATCACCATGGACAAGAGGAAAGCTAGCATTGACAATACTTTGAGGACATGGTCTTTGCTCAGACTAATTGACAGCAACATATACCATTGCCAAAGAAATCCACTTATGCCTATTGTAATATGCAAACATCATATTAGTATTGGGAATAACAATTTTATAGAAGAAATCATACACCCACATGGACAATGTTGTACCTCATACTTGCTAACAAGAACATATAGGAAGGAGATATATGGATATATTTAATATCAAAGACAAACTTCTAAGATGAAAAATTTATAGGAGTCAATTTAATCATATCGACAATGATTAAAGGTACTTCCAAAAATCAATTTTGATCTTGATAGTAGAATTATTTATTCAAACATCTTTGATCAATATTATGGTGGCTAAATGAATATTGACTATGTTGAAACAATTGATTAATTGTGTATTATCTTTGATGTTACACAAAATGTCATATCATTATTAGTCAATGTATGTGAAGTTCACTTGGGCATTGAAGATAGTTTTCTATGACTACCAAGCATTCCAGAGTTTGCCTAGTTCAGAAGGCAATATCTACTAAGTTCACTCGAGCACCAAAGGAAAGTCTATAGAAGATGAGTGTTAACCAAGCTCACTCAATTCATGAAGAAAATGTTGGTGAAACCAGTGTTAACTAAGCTCACTTAGTTACCAAAGGATCTAATCAAGTATGCAGTGTTAACCAAGTTCACTTGGTTAACATAGGAAAACCATTTCTGAGTTAGTGTCTATCAAGCAAGGTCGGTTAACAAAGGATTTTCTTATTTTGGCATATTGAATTTAATTGATTTATTTGTTGGTTCTAGCCAAATGAGGAGATGAATATTAATTATTCTAAGTTGAATTCTAGCCAAATTAACAATATGGAAGATATAAGTATAAGGTCAAGTTGAGTGTTATAAGTTGTGGTATGTGAATACATTGAAGATTTGATGATGGTAAGAGGAAGCAAATCAGAAGGATAAGTAGAATATCCTTGTGGAGCTAAAAAGATATATTTGATCAGGAAGGATCAAGTATACAAGTCAGAATTGAGATCTATAATCAACAAGTTAGTTGCATCATAAATTAGGTCATCTCATTGTTACTCTTTAACCATTGTAGCAATAAGCTAAATCTCTTAACAGATTTGGTTTAACAACTATTTGTAAATCCTCTAACAAGGTGGCAGTTCTACTAAATTGTCTAAAGACCTCTAACAAGGCCACTCCTAATAGGGTGAGTAAATACTCTAATAGGGTCACACCTAACAGTGTGTTTTGTAACTTTTAATAGGGTTGGCTCCTAATAGGGCTTACTTCAGAAGAGTGAAAAATAGTAACTAGTTGCGATTGGTGGTTTTTCCCAAATTGAGTTTCCACGTTAAATCTTGATGTCAAATGCATTCATGCTATTTCTATGATGTGTTTGAAACTAAGTTAAAGTAATAAGTAATTACAAATAACATTTTAAGATTTTCATATTAAGTAGTTACCGAGCATTCTCAGTGTTTACCGAGTTACAACATTTCTTTACCGAGCATTAACAGAATTAAGTTTTCACAAAATTGTTTTGTACTGACATATAAGGGATCTCAGATTTATTTTTGTAGTAACTAATTCACCCCTCCCATCTCAGTTACTCCTCTTATATTTCCAACAAACTAATCATTGAAAAATTAGTGCGGTGTAGAGATCATAATACATTATTGCATTATGGTAATCATAGGTAACAATCAAACATATATTTGAATTAGTTTTGTAAATGATAATAAGAGGGGGTGTGATCTCTTAAGAATAAAGAGAAATTTTTGTTGGATATATGAAAAAATTTCTTAAAAAAAATGCTAAAGGTTGACCTTACTTTTGATTGAAACTATCTAATGTAGTTTTGATCGAAAGTAAGCCCAACCCATTTAACCACATAGGTTAGCTTTCCTAGTTTTAGTAGAAACTAGACAATTTTGTTTCTATCGAAACTAGGTAATTAAAAGTTTTTCCCAAGTGTAAGAATATTTACTATGTTTTCATGGCTTCTAGGCTCAATTACTAGGTTTAGATGGAGTACTGAAGTCATGTCATTTTACATGATAGAAGTACTTTGAATGAGCTTTCTAATGACTATGAATTCGCTACATTTTGAATTTTTTAGGTATACATTTTTGTACGTGAATTGACCAAAGGTTTGTTATAAAAAATAAACCTATATATTGGACGCTCATGGAAAAATAGTAAGAGAATAACAAATTTCAAAAATAACTAGGGTCTCTATATTCGAGTCCTCTTTTAATCAAAGAAGGAATTTTGAAATAGGGTAAATATATAAAAAATTACATGTGTCAAAAGCCATGTATGTCCAAATTCATGTCAGGTTAACTTTAAACTCTAATAAAATATGAAATACTAAGGGCAAGGACATCATATCACCTCCATGGTTTTGGTATGATGTTAACAAACTAAATCTGAAAGAATCACATTGATATCTATTGTAGAAAAAAAGTTATGTGTGTCAAAAACAATGTCACTTTTTAAAAATCAAGTTTTTGATAAAATACCAATTTTTAGTGGGAGAAAAAATAATTCAATCAATTAAATTAAATTAAAAAAAAAAATTGGATTCTACATAGAAAATCCTAAAAAAATCTAATTTACTTCATCTTAAAATTCCTACTCGTTAAATGGAAATTTGTATTTGAAAGTGAAACTTTTCTTGAAAATTCATAGTTCAGTGTTATTTTAGGCAAAAAAGTGTAACCCACTATTGTGGGTTCATGAGAAATAAGGACTATTAAGTCCTCCTTGTTAAAGGATTTAAAAACATACATTGAAGTATACACTCTATTAGGAGATTTAGCAAAAGACTACTAAGTCCACTTGGTTAAAAGATTTGACTAATGCACTGTTAGGATAAATTACTGGCTGATCTTTGATCTACAACTTTGATTTTTTGAATGAGATTCCTTGAATTATAATGATCACCTGACTGTGATAGATAAATCTTTGCTATACCATATATTTCTTGTAGCCTTCTTCAATTTGTACTCATCTGCATCTTACTTCTATTTGTACTCATCTGTGTCTTACTTCTTCACATGCTTCTTGATTACTTTTGGATTTGATATAATACATTACACATATACCAATCCGAATGATTATCTTTTGGAGTTGGCTCCAATACGCAACTCATCAAAATTCACAAAGTTTGCCTATTGCTATAACTCAGGTTCTAAAGACAACTCGGTGATGTCTTGACACTCGAAAAATACTGTCAACACTTGGAAAACTTTGTCACTCAGTTGGCATTGAAGCTCAGTCCATACTAATCACTTCAAGTTGTAGGAACTCGGTCATCATTGTATGAATTAGTAAACACTAAGAAAATAGGTAGATACTAAAATGTTCAGTTGACACTACAATGCTCGGTCAACATGGAATTCTCTTCGTTAGCACTACGAGCTTGGTAGAAAATGATATTCTTGATCAACATTACAAAGCTTAGTTAACACTAAGATCTTCATCACTTCTACTGGAAAACTTGATAGACTTTTCTATGCTTGGGTAATTTTGTGAACTATCTCAGATGCTCGGTGGATACTATGAAGCTCAACATGAATTGTAATTTAACTATTTAGCTTAGTAGTAACTAAAACACATGGTTATTACTACTAGATGAATGATAACCTCAGTAGCAACTATAGCGCTCAATAGAAATGAATCCAACTGACTAAGTGTTAAGTCAATAAGAGACAACAATATCCCCCTTTGGCATTAGTGAAAAAACACTTATCATTCCAAAAATATGAATTCTCAAAATTATAAATCAAAACTTCCTTAGTAAACAATTAGGATCTTCAACTCAGTTTTGACTGTTGTCTACTATTGTAGCTCGGTAACCTCTTACTCTGATTTGACACTTTTTTTTTCTTCAAAATTTCTTTTGTAAACATATTTTATGCCATGTGTACATGTATCTCCATATTACTACTCCCCCATACATATATGTAGAGTATGATATTAATCTCCTTGTATACAAATAATAGTCTCCTCCTTTTTGACATAAATGCCAAAGGTGCAAAATATTTACAATTTAATACCAAAATGTGACAAGAAATCACTATGTACCTTCAAAATTATTACCATGATCTTGTCCCAATTATCTTGCAATAAATTAGATGCATGCAAGGCTATTTGAATTTCTATTGAAATTTCCATCATGTGGTCAACTATGGAGAAGTTATTGTCTTGGATCAGTGTCTTTGTATTACAATGCTCTTTTGTAGTGCATCCATGTTTAGAAGAATCATGCCTTGAATATCTATAAGTGTTACCCTTATTTTGGCTTCTTCCCTTAGTAATTCAACCTGAAGATCTATTAGGTACTTGATCTTTCTAAAATGTGCAGAACTACAACTAGGATCAAGTGACAATTGATATGCACTTGCCTTCATATCTTCATCTATCTTGGATAGTTTATTCAATCTTGTTAGGAAAGATAGATGTGTCACTCAACTTGATGAATAAAGCAAAAACATTATTTACATATGTTTTAAGAGTAGCAATAATAGTATATAATTCTACTTGATCAATAGCAATCTTCTATGCTACTTGCTCCAAAACTTCATTTTCAAATTTTCTTCTACCCTCTGTAGAATTTTTTCTTGTCCATTTAATTCTTCATCGTATTTGTGGAAAATTTCAACCAATTGATCCAAAATAGGTTGTTTCTCATCAACCTCAATGCTTAGAGCATCAACAAATATGCTCTTGATATCTTCAAGTACCTATTTTTTTTTCTCTCTTTTTCTCTTTGTGCTTTTGCTGCCTTGCTCTCTTCTTCCAAAGTTCACCAAGGGTAACCATCTAATTAGGAGTCAGATTGGAAAGTTCCCAATTTGGTATAACAATATCCTCCTCTAGATCAATTTCTTCATTATAGGTTTCAAACTCTTGACCCTTTTCCTTATGAATAATAGATGAAACAATTTAATTTTCTTTATTCAAAACTTCAGTGCTTAGTTGACACTGAGTCTCAACTAACATTACACTAGCCATGGTGGAAACAATAGTGGAAATAGTAAAAACAAAAATAAATGTAGGAATAGTAGAAATGACACTAACAACAAGAATACCTTGTTATTTCTTTTTCAAGCCCAATGCTAGAATAATTTGAGCCTACTACTCAGTAGATGAAGTGTTAGACACTTCATGCATTGAAACACTTGGTAAAATAACTCCAAAGATTGATTGGGTGAGTTGGTCTTTCAAACTACCAGGGAAAAAAAGACCTGATACTAGGGTTTAGAAGATAAAAACAAGCCTAAGGGTTAGCTAAATCCTATATTCAATAGGATTTTCTTCAAATTTGGACCAACATTAATAGAATATGTCAATGATTCTCTACTCTTTTGACTCTGCAAGACTAGAGAGGGTGCACCTTAGGGATGAAATGGCTATGATTCTTAATATTTTCTTCACACTTCACTCATTCATTGATATTATTTCACCATACTTATCCCTTATAGAAAATATTGGTCACAATTCTTCTTGGTTTTACAAATTACTCTTGGTTACAACAACTAACTACAACACATAGAGATTTATTGCAAACAAGTGCTGATTGGAAATTAAACTCGTCATATGAAAAAGTAAATATTAATTAAATGATTTTAAAATTGTGCCTGATGCAACCATATGAATTTCTTCAAATTAGATCTAAACTGATGACTAATGCTTTATCCATTGCTATACAAAGTCTATTCATTAAAACATTGATGTAATGAATTGTCGTACAATTAATTCTTATCATCAGTTAACTCTAAATCCCATTCTTATGAATATCCTTCTCATATGATTGAAAATCCTATCAATTTACTGAAGCACTTATTTAATTCACTGAATTAAAAGAAACAACAAATTGATATACAACCTATCCTAATTGCATTAAATTGTATGAACCTTACTCATTCAATCTCAAGATAACCAACATCTAAAGTTGGAGATGAAATCTAGAGACATAGATATAGTAGGACCTTTCTTTATATTAATATTCTTTGAATTTACTGGTATGACTCATAATAACTCAAAACTAGACACCTGAATCCTTCAATGTTCCATGTGTTCTCAGATGTGCAGAGATGAATACATCACAAAGTTTTTATGCAGACTATTGGTCCAAATGCTAAACTAGCAAAACACTAAAAATTACATCACTTTCAAACCCTTCCTCTAGCCTTTGGATCTCATTTATATAGCATGAGATGAAACAAGCTACAAGGTGAGAGGGAAAAGGAGAACTATCCTTAGCACACAAATATATACAAAAGTGGAAAAAAATGTCACTATCGCAAAAAGACAAACCAAAGCATTCACTCAAGCACTTTACAATAGAATTTCTTTGTTACTGATCTTTTGGTGGTGGGACCATTTTTGTTGCAAACTTTTTCTATTGAGAGGCTTTACTTGATGATTGGTCTATTTGTATTTGTTGCCCTTCTAATTGTGGGAGTATCTAATTTGCATATGATGTACCAGGTTCGAATATCTAAATATTTATTACAATTCATTGTTCTCCCTCTAGGTCATTAGATTGAACCATCATATCCATAGTTACAATTGGCAATTCTTTTGTTAGATCACCACCTTACATAACCATTTCTATTTTTTTAGTTAGTTGTTCCTATTTTCTTTCCTTAATTTGAATAGGGGCATCAATTATCTATACTTCATCCTAGTCTGTATCACTTTCTTCAATTTCTTCTAGCAACAACTAACTCATTTGAACATTCTCTACCATCCATTTGTTGAAGAGTGTATCATTTGGACAGTTGAAATTCAATATTTCTTGTTGCTTTTGCAAGATATCCTCTACTATTTTATCTATCTCAACAAAATCCTTTTAAAAAGAATTAAATAATATTTGTACCAGTACAATTTCCTTAGTTCTCTTGGAAAACCATATGTGAGCTTTTTCATTTATGACATTATTGAGTCTAATGCTCATCAAATCATCTAATTATTTTGCCCATTCTTCTTTATCTTTCAATTTTCCTATGCCTTTGAGCACATGAGGAAAAAGACCAAAATTTTCACCAAGGTACTTTGAAAAGAAATTGCTAATTCTTTGTTGCAACATATTCCTCTTATTTTGAAAATCAAAGAGGCTATTAGTTAAATCAAAATATTTCTCTATTATCTCATAAGAAAGACTAATAACTAAACAACATAAAATAGTGACATCACTATCCTTACTGATCCATTTGTTCATAATTGGCCTCAAAGTTGCTTCATTATTTGTTAGTTCATTCTGCACATCTATCAATTTTGATAATTGCAAATAAAATGCAGGCCAGCCTACCCCGTCCACTAGATACATAATTGTATCTCTTAGCTTATTTTCATATTTAACACCCAATTCCACATGCATTGACCATAATTTAGCCTTTTCTTCTTTAATCTCCTCAACTATATACATTTGGGGTTCTTGTGGGGTATTTGGCCTTTCTATAATAGGATTTATGTTGAAATATGCAACAGGAGGACAAGAAGGATAAGTAATCCTTGGCTAACTAGATTCTTCAGCTACTTTTCTTTTCCCTAATTGTTTCTCCATTTGAGCAATCATACCTTCCATCTGGTGTATTCTCCTTCCTCTTTCTTCATATGCTTCTAAAACCATTTCAAATCTATTAATTAATCTTAATAACTTTTTCTTATCTTTGGCAGAAACTAGTACTCCAAAATCTACTATTTCTTTGGTCATCCTAGCAACTCTATCACTGTCTACCTCATCTACCTTGTAGACTATAAGACTACTTGTATGCTTAGAATTTGAGACCTCTTGCATTCTAGCTTTATATCTTTTTTGAATAGACCATAACACCAAAGCTTGATGGTTATCACTATATTTTAACCTCTTATGGGCTTGTAAGACTTCTTCCTTAGTCTTAAACTGGGTGCCTTTTGCATTTCTTATAGTGTCAAAAATTATTACATTGGTAATATCCCATTTGGGTAATATCATAACCCCTGAATCTTTTAGTATCTGTCTATCCCCTTCAGGGGTTATCTATGCAAATTCTTCAATGAGGCTAGCTTTGACCTATTCCTCAATTTAAGAGTCTTGCCTATCAATTTGCTTTGTTTTAATCCTTTTGCATTGAGCCTCGAAATTGCTAATGTTTCTTCTCCATAGAAACTGAGTAAAATCTCTTGACTATATAATGATTTCATCATCCAAAAATTTCTTGGAGGTCTATTCTACCATAGAATCAATTTCTTTTCCTTGATAGTCTCCTATAGTTAGGGTTAATGTTGGAACAGGGGGCTCTTTAGGGACTCCTCCTTCTATATCTATAGTAGTTATGAAAATATCCTTCTCTCCTCCCATCTCCTTTAGTTTCTCCATTAAGGAGTCTTCATTATCTATATGTATTGGGGTTTTTGAGGGAGAATAATCTTCAATCCTAGAAGAAGAACCTTGTTCTAATATTTTCTTTTTGGTAGTAGGTGTAGTAGGTGGGGTTTTAGAAAATTGTCTCTTATAAAGAGGCACAAGTTGTACATTCTTTGCCACTACATATCCAAGTCTTTTTTGTAATGTATATTGGCATGGTGATATGATTATTATATTAGCCAATCTAGTTTCTATCTCAGTTTCCATGTTTGGATAAGTTTGGGTTAGGATTGTATTCTTTTCATTCATGGATTGTATAAAGCTAGCAAAATTGTTCATAATAAAATCCATTTTGGCACCCCAATATTTATTGTCAAAAAGGGGATTATATTTTGGCTCAAAAACATTTACAAATTCAAGCACCTTACTGTATAATTTCAACTTTTCTTTCCTAACCTCTCATTCTTGCAATGAAAATTGATTTTTGATTACATCTTCTCAGAAGTAGACAACATGTTCATGGGATTTGGCTCTTGTTCTTTCTTTGAATAAATCATAAAAACCCTCAGGATCTATGAATTGAGAATGAGATTGAGCCATCTGATACTTATCCAAAAAAAATTCTAAATGTCTCCACCCTTTTTTAACATTAACAAATTTGTGCACAATAGTAATTTGGGGGAAAAAAGGTGCAATTTGATCTGCCAATCAACTCCTTTTCTTCTAGCACTCCTATCTGTCACAAGAGCTCTGCAATTCCCACCTTTAAAGGCACTTGGTATGGCAGTACATGTGGTTTTCCAAGGAAACCATTTACTTTGAACATAGTAGATACTACATATGGGATAATATCTCCCCAATTATAACTCACCTTCAGTCCTTTAGCATAATCCTTTGGTCTAATTAATTCTAACAGGGATTTTTCTTGCAATGAAAACTAATTTATGATTACATCTTCTGGGAAGTAGATAATATGTTCATGGGATTTGGCTCTTGTTCTTTCTTTGAATAAATCATAAAAACCCTTAGGATCTATGAACCAAGAATGAGACTGAACCATCT
Organism: Cupressus sempervirens; assembly: GCA_028749045.1. NCBI lineage: Eukaryota > Viridiplantae > Streptophyta > Pinopsida > Cupressales > Cupressaceae > Cupressus > Cupressus sempervirens. The sequence goes on from CM053791.1 coordinate 55,205,898, forward strand.
GATACTTATCCAATTTTTTTTCTAAATGTATCCACCCTTTTTTAACAATAACAAAATTGTGCACAATAGTAATTTGGGGGAAAAAGGTACCTTTTGATCTTCTAATCAACTCTTTTTCTTCTAGTACTCCTATCTACCAATAGAGTTTTGGAATTTCCACCTTTAAAGGCACTTGGTATGGCAGTACATGTGGCTTTCCAAGGAAACCATATACTCTAAACATAGAAGAGAATGCATATGGGATAATATCTCCCTGATTATGGCTCACCTTCAATCCTTTAGCATAATCCTTTGGTCTAATTAATTCCAGCAGGGATTGAGGTATTCTAGGGTTGTCTCTAGTTAATAAAATTTTGAGCTTGGAGGAAAAGTACCTATCAAATTTGGCAAAACTAGCATCAGTAACCTCCCATGTGATGTCTACAATCTACAACTTGATATGAAGCTTTTTTCCATCTTTCTCTAACTCTAGTTTCATTTCTTTGGAAAAGATAGTGACACCCTTGTACAAACATATGTAAATCAACATGGAATACCAAAAAAAATATTTTTCAACTTTTCCCTTGCTTATGCCTATTAGCCCATTGTGAATTTCTTCTACTAAGTATGTGGAAAAATCCAATATTGAGCTCATGCCATATTGCAATGTTTGAGCAATGATAAAAAATAATAGATCCTTAGATATGCCCCTGCTCATCTATCCCAAATATATTGCAGATAGAAAAATATAGTACCTAAGCCCTAGGATTAAAATATTTCTTCAACAACATCTAGGGTATTTGTAGTTACCAAGGGTGATTGACCTATCTTAACAAAATTCTCTTACAATGGCTCTCTTCTCAAGTATACCCTCTGTGCATCATATATAGTTTGTAAATTTTCCAGATCAATATGCTCATACACTGCATGATTAGGGTTTAATTTGAAAACTTATCTAATTAACTTTGGCAAAACCCTAAAAAGATTACCCCCAACATGATTTTTGACTATCCTTGATATGGGGTTGTATTTCTTCACCATCATTGCGAGTAAATAATCATCAAAGAAAACTCTTGGGACAATTAATCTACCAATGTCAGTTTCCCATACATTGTTTGAAGGAGTGTCAAGTTTTCTTTCTAAGAACCACTTAAGAAACAACTCTAGACCCCCAATAGATGTCTCAGCATCCCTCAACCAATTTTCTTTGTCATAGAAACCCTCATTGACCAATAACCTAGGGGCTTTTGGTATCAACTCTTTTCCCTTAGAGAATTCATTTGTAGATTGTGGCATTTTTTCTATAAAATTATCATGCACAACCCTTCATTGGTAATATACTTTCCTAAGAAATCCCTCCATGGAGGCATCTTGTTTATCTTATCTTAATACGACTATGATTTCTCAATTAACCTGAAGTTTTGATACTTACCCAATTTTCCTATTTGCTTTATTGAAAAATATGTTTGCAACAATTCATGACTCTTAGAAAATGCACTTTGAGCTCTAAATATTTCCACTCTCTAAGAATTCTATAACCTTGGTGTTCAATAATGAGAAAAATTGGAAATCTTCTGGAAAATTTGGTGTCACACAAAGTAGCATTGATTAGAATTAATGCTTCAAATAGTCATTTTTTAGGTTGCTTTGCAAAATGTGAAACCCACCCATTGATCTACATCATATCAGATGATTAAGATTTGAGAAAAAAAGGATGCATTACCCTTTTTTGAAACAAAACACATGTGAAAACCTCACTTCCCCTCTTTTCTTAAAGTTTGATCAATTTCATAATGTGGGGAAGCGAAGATCATTGATCTCCAAATGATCGACGTTCATGAATATTCCTATTATTAACATATTCACCTTAAGATTTTGGGTCCACTAAGAAAAATCAACATCCACCTCTGCATTCACATAATATACCTTAGCAAATCAAGATAAGAAATTTGGTACATAATCCACCTTAGCATTACATGACAACATTTCAAAATAGTTAACCCCACACGACCATGTGTCACAATGTCACTTCCCTGCTTTCTTTAAAACTTGATTACTTCCATAATGTGAGGAAGCGATAACCATCAATCTCCAAATGATCGATGGTTCCATAAGATCTACTTTATTTTAATCTAGTCATCAACTATATCCAATGTGGTAATGCCAAACTGCTAACTTGTTCTAACAATTTTCTAGCTGTTCTAACATGTTTCCTTTTTGTGGCCCACAAAAGAAATGACCTCACCAACTCCACGTGGAAACACCACGTTTCCCTACATTGGCTAAAGTTCTTTCATTTTTAGAATTTGGAGAAGTGTTGATCATCAATCTTCTCAAGATTTGATGGGTAGGAAATCTGCCTAATCTTATAGTATTTCAAAAGGTTGAATGGGAGCACAATGATAGGTGTCATGATGAAACTTCCCCACATTGCTTAAAATTCTATCAATTTCATAATGCACGAATATGCCTATCATTGATTTTCTTTTTGATCAATGGTTGAGAATTAAACTACATAAAGGTTAAGCTTTTTCAAAAGAACATTGTGCCAGTTAACTCAAAGTACAACCCATGGTTAGAGGAAAAAGGGCTAAGGTAAAAAGATTTTCTGGAAGAGATTTAATAGATTTACACAAAAAATATGAAACAAAGGTTTTCTAGGGCATTTTAGGGCTCACAAAATGTTTCTCATGCATTTTTTTAAATCAAACAGATGCAACACTATTTCTAAAAAATTAGGGTATAAAAAAAACTTAGGATAACACCAGATGAGAGGTTTTATCTAAGGAAAATACAACTTAAAACACACAACCCCTAATCTCATATCAATTGGATTTTCCACAGTAAATTGCAAAAATTATTTAGAAGTGAAGAACCAAGCCAATAGTGGCTCTTTCTAGGGATGATGAATATGAAAATTCAGGTGAGGGCTTAGAATCCTCCTAAGAAGAATAGCACATGAAATTTTTTTGGCAACTCTGAGAGAGCAACAACATAGGAAAAAAAACTATACAAGGACTTTACAAAAGATTAAAAAGAATTTATAGACAAAAAAATTAAAAAGAATTTACAAAGTATATAGAAACCCTATACTATTGTTCAGGGAGAAAGAAATAATTTTAGCAAAAATACTTCTTCAAGAACTGTCCATGAACAGGCAGCTTAAGAATTTCACTAAACATCTCCTTTAGATGTAAGAATCTTCTCCCCATGTAGAATTATTTAGATAAGGACCTAACTAGATAGATCAAACTTAAAATGTTTTCCTTTATCCTCAATTCTAGCATTCCACATTAGGACTAGATCATTAGGTTCAAATTTCCTAGCCATTACTTTCCCATCATACAAAATTTTTGCTTGTAACTGCATCTTAACATTTATGGCAGAAGCTTCTTTTCTTGTTTCTGTTAATCAAACCAACTCATCCATCCTCTCCTACATGTCATCAATAATATCCTCATCATACATCTAGATGTAGTTGTAAATGCCTATCAAACTATTTTGGGGCATTCTAGCTTGGATTCCATAAATGAGGTCAAAAGGTGAAACATATTGCTTTCTTTATTGTCACTCGATCAGCCCAGACTACCAAGTGTAGCTTTAAATTCCATTCCTTCTTGTTGTCATCTAGATTCATCTTTATGAATTTCAAAAAACTCTTATTGGTAGCTTGTCAATTTCCTTGTGGCTGATAAGGTGAAGATGTTGATCTAATTATGTCATATTTATCACAAAAATTTATAAACTCTTTTGACCTAAAACACAATGCATTATCAATCATAATTCTTTGAGGGCACCCAAATCTTGTAATGATATTATTTGGTAAAATTTTATCAACTAATTTACTAGTAGCATTTCTTGTAGGAATGGAATCCACCAATTTTGTAACGTAATCTATGGCAACCAATATCTAGGAGTAACTGGTGCTAGATTTGGGGTTGATTTCTCCAATAAAATCTATTTTTTCATTGCTGGAAGGATAGATGTACTTCTACTAACTTTAGAGGAGTATTACAAGAAAATTTAAACTTCCCAACAAATCTTTGGCATGAATCACATTTTCTAACCAAAATTTGTGCATCTTTAAACAAATCAAGCCACCAAAATCCTGCTCTCATTACTTTGTGGGTAGTAATTTTAGCCATGTAGTGACCTCCACATACTCTAAAATGCATGTCATTCAATACTTAGACTCTTTTTGATCAGTGCATTTCAACAACATTCCTTCAAAATTTCTCTACCATAGACTTTTGTTAACAATGATATACCTAATGACATGCAATTTTGTAATTCTCTTTTCATTATTTGTTAGGTGGGGTGGGGCTTCCATGTGTTGTAGATAATATATAACATTTGTGTACCATTCACAATGATCCATGTCACAAAGGTTTGACCTTAGATCTTTTGTTACCATGTTTATTTGATTAGCATCCAAGTTTGATGAAGCCATCAATTTTGCTAATCCTTGACCCCTTACTAATTTAGTGATTTGAATGCCAATGTTGAATTCTTAAATTTTGTTAATCCACTTACATCTCCTACCAAATGCCTCTTGTTGAGAGAATATATCTTTAACTGCTACACCTGGTACAAATGCAATTACAATAACACCTACTAGGTAACATATGAAAGCAATAACAACTTTAACTAGGGCATAAGCCTTCTTTTCATTGATTTTATAGTTTAGCTCTATAGGCTGGAGGGATTTACTAAAAATGGAAATTGGTTGTTCATATCCTTCTTCATTTTCTGCAACAAAATTGCTGCAAAAATGTGGAAAGATGCAAAAGAAAAGATATGCATTAGTTTTTCATAATCTAGTGTTATGAGAATTGGTGCATTTTTAATTTCAATTTTAATTTCTTGAAAAGCTTCTGTAGGCTCACCCTCCTAATTAAGAGCTGATCCTTTCTTGAGCATCTTAGAGATTGGCCTAATGATTTCAACAAAATTAGTGACAAATCTTCTCAAAAACTTCACTTTCCCAAAGAAAGACTGAAATCCCTTTTACGTTTTTAGGCCTGGGAACTTTATCAATTGCTACCACTCTTTTATGGTCAATTTTCACCCGATCTTTTGATACTATGTGACCCAAAATTTTTCCTTTTGTTACTCCAAATGTGCATTTCTTGGGATTTAATGAAATCCCAAACTCTAAGGCTCTTATGAAAATCTTTTCTAAATGCCCTTAATGATCCTCAACCTTTTTTGAGTGTATAATCAAATCATCTTGGTATACAACCATACATTTATCAATGTAATCCTTGAATACAACATCCATAGCCCTTTGGAATGTTGCTCCTGCATTGATTAGGCTGAAAGGCATCCTTACATATACATATGCACCCCAAGGAATAGTAAAGGCTATTTTAAACTATTCTTTTTAATCCACAAGAACATGGTTGTATCCCAAAAAACCATACATTATGGACATTAACTCTAGACTAGTTACTTGTTGTAGCATGGCCTCCATGTTAGGCAATCCATAATTATCTTTTAAGGATGCAATATTTAGGTTCCTAAAGTCAACACATAATCTAATGTCTCCATTTTTCTTCCTCACAGGCACTAAATTTGACACCCATGTAGAATTTATGTTTGGTTTGATTATTCCTCCATCCCTTACCTTCATCAATTGTTCTTGCATCTTGGGAGCTAGAGTAGGATTCATAGTTCTTTGGTTTTGTCTAAAGGGTTTGACATTTTTTTTGAGGGGTATAACGCATTGAAATAAATCCTCTATATATGTCTTGATGTCATCATATGATCATGAAAAAATATACTTGTACTTTCTAAGAAAATCAATCAATGGCTTTCTAATTTTAGGGATAAATTTTGACCAATGCATAACTTTTTTGGATCTTTAGAAGTAACAAGATTTATCTCTTCAAGCTCTTGTGACTTTTGACTTCTAGTTTCTGGATGCACTCTATCTTGATTATCAAAAACACTTTCTAATACTACTATTCCTTTTGGTACTTTTTTTTAAAACTATGAAATTTCTTGGACAAAAATGGTCTCTTTCCCATCTATTGTTTCCACTAATGCACTACAGTCCAACTCTTGACCATGATAGTTGTCTTCATTTAATAGGAAATTCAAAATATATTTGTCCTTATCAAACACCTACCAATTATCCACATTATTAGGAATTGATGGCCTATTTTACATTTCAATCTTAGATAGACTAGCAAATGATATATCATCTAGTTTGATAGCTACATTTTTTAATAGGTAGCCATCTTGTTGTGACTACTTTGCATCCAAGAGATACCAAAGGCATCAAATAATTTTATCTAGTCTCAAATAACATTCCTATACTACTTCAATCTTTTGTTCTTGGATGCACATGTCTCTTTTATTTGAGAGGCAACTAACTTAGAGTCACCAATAACATGCAACCTTTTAATTCCATGACTAGCAACAACTCTTAATCCTAGTAAGAGTGCTTCATGCTCAACTATGTTATTGGTACATGAAAAATTCAAGGTAAATGAGTATCTGAATGTATTTATTTTTGGAGATATAAATACTACCCCATCTCTTGAGACTTCCTTAGAGCTTGCTCCATCAAAATACATAGTCCACAAGTTCTATGAATCTATGTAACTTTCCACCTCTTGTGCAATCAATGATGGTAGCTTCTCGACTTCTTGAATAATTAATTATGCTCTAAAGGCATTAACATCAGTGTATAAGAAATATGTAGTATCCTTGTCAAGAGTATCTCAAAAAATGCAATTAACCCTTGGCTCTCTATCAACCTTGATAGCCTCATCACCTATATGAAAATTTCCATATGATAGGTCACATTATAGGCTACCTCCCATTGCAGCATTCCATTTTCTAGAGAGTAACATTCCATAGTGAGGAGGGATATAAACTACAAGGACTATCATGGTCATTTCAACCTTAGGATAAGAAGTTAGTATAAAAGGAAATGGATTAATGGTACTTATAATAAGGACTTCCCTTGCATCCATGGCTCTGCACCTACCTTTTTTGGTGTCTACTTCTAAACCTAGGGCTTCCATAGCTTTGAAAGGCATTATGGTATTAGATTCTCCTAAATCTATCATACAATTCTTCAAGGTTCAACCATTTATAACTAAACTATGGAAAAAGGGATCTATATTTTGTAGGTAGGCTACATATGAGTTGTCTAAATACATTTGAGGAATTTTAAATTTGATTCCATTATCTTCTATTATAGGTAAAGCTTACTGCAAGACTGTGCACTCTTGTTCAACATTATTACTACTACCTATCCCATCCAACTAGACAAGAGCCTTATTCTTATGATCTTCTATTCTAAACATTTTGGATAGAGGAACCTTTATAGTAACCTGAGATAACATAAAAATCATGTCAACTAGATCATACATATTAGAATTAATAGAAACACTTGACACCAATAATGTTTGAGTGGTAGACCCTGTTACTTTCTTGGTGACATCAAGTTCTAATTTACTTTCTTGCACAATAGCCTCAACTATCTCAACTACCTAAAATTATAACTTTTTCTTAGGCTCCTATTTCTTACTCTCACCATCCTTAACCTTGGATATCACTGTGTTATCCTTTTTACTATCATTAGTCATCTTGTGAGTAATATCTTTTATAAAGATGTCAGATGGTTTACTAGTATCATCGCTGATAACTTTTTTTTTGAGATTGTAATTACTATGTACTTGAGATATCATCTTTGGTCTAATTCTTTCAATTTCTTCCTTAGAGAGTTTTCTCAAATTTATGTGACCAACACTTGTAGATGTAGTACATACCTTGTCTTTATCATAATCTTCATTATCCAAAAATACTTGCTGATGATGTGATTGGTAAACATTTCTCTAATTAACAACATCATTTTCAAGTTCTTCTAAATCATAATCATCAAATAGATTCACCATATTACAACTTACATCCTCATGACCCTTTTCTTCTTCTTCCTCCTCATTTTGCACATGCTGATTTGCAACAAGTGACAAGGCTACTACACAATAATCAAAGGAATGAGTTGACTAGCATATAATGCACCAAGGTACATCATCTATCACATTGACAAAATTTCTTTGCAGAGGGTCAGGGGTATCTTTGTCCTTAGTATTTTGAGTAGGGTTAGGGACAGGCTTTCCATCTTTCCATTGAGTGGTATATGGGTAATTTTACATTCTAGGCTACCTATTATAGTGATTATTGAATTGAGGCTTATCTCCATTACTTTTCTTATTTGCATTACTTGTTGGTGGGTTCATGTTATTTAACAAATGTAACACTTGACCCATGACATCCTCCTCAGGCTTCAAACCCACAATAGGTTTATCACTTTATTTTTTATTGTTCCTTCAATTGAGAAATTTGGGGTCATCTCTTTTGCCTAGCTTACAAGAGGCCTTTCTATTATTTTCAATATTCACTGCCATCTTGTAAGCATCTCTTAAGGTCTTAGGATTATTGTATCTTAAGGTATATGCCATCTTACTATCAAATGCATTAAAATATATAGTAAGACACACATATTCTCCTAACCTCATTACTTGGAAAAGCTTGTACATCCCTTTCTGAAATCTCACATTTAAATAAAATGTGGACTCATTAGGGTTGTTTATATTGTTGAAGTTATTTAACATGAAACCAACATTAGAATTGTCTCCATACTATTCCTTAAAATATTTTTCCAAGTCACTCCATGAACTAATGCTATCATCTAGAAGCCTCCTAATCCAATCCCTGACATCTTCAGTCAGTGAAGGTATAAACAATTTCATGACCACATCTTCATGTTCCACTTCATAATCATTTAGTATATCTATAAATTTTCTTAGGTTTTCTTTACCATTTATAGAATTGTTTCCTAAAAACTTTATAGCCTTATCTCTAAGATCAAAGGAGATAGGATGTGGAAACCTAGGGATACCTAGAAATGATATTTGTTTATATTTCTCCATGTATATGGGTTTTTCTAAAAACCAATAGCATTTGATGTACTTGCTACATTTTCTTAGTTTTGGACAAGTATTTGAGGTTGCTATATTTTCTAAACAATAGGGATTTGATTATTGAGGGTAGAATATGAGGTAGGTGCTGATTGAGAGACATTTTGGCTTGGAATTATTGGTCCACAAGTGGGAATAAAAATTGTAGCTTGAGTGGAAATATTAGGCCATGAAACTAAAGTAGAATTATACTTAATGAACTATATTTTACTTATAGTCTCTACTTCTCACACTTCATTCTCTACATTCTCAAGGTCCTTTACTAAATACTCCCTCTCCTTTCTAGCTTTTTCTAAATCTAAATCTAATTAAGACATAGGAGGATTTATAGACTTGTTTGGGATAACTTGAGGTTCATTAATTTGAATTGCTACAACCTTTTGTTTTCCTTTATCAGTGGGTTTTTCAGTTAGATCTATGAGCACTGGTTGAATAGGCTTGTATGGCTGAACTTGAGATATAACAAGTTCTCTTTGATTCAAGAGTTATTCTTGTTCATGAACCTTGGAATTTAGATTGTCATTAGAATGCAAAATCCTATATTTAATGCCTGGGGCAACTTGATTTCAAGTTCAATCCTACCTTTGCCTCCTCATATGTTCCAAAATATGTAGCCTTGGGATTGCCAGGCTCATTTAGGAGAGCCTTAATAATGTCTTTAGTGTCATCAATATTAACCTCATAACTCAAATGTTATACCCATGCCACTCTTGGCCTGACTACTTGAATGTGAACCTATCACAGTCTACTAGAAAACATATATCCTACTCATATTCTTCTACTAACTTTTTAGGAATCCTATATCTGCTCTACATTTTCTCTTTGAATGTTTCAAAGTAGGCATCCATATACTTCCAAAAATTTCTCCCATCTCTACTATGAACTCATTGATTTGATATAATATAGGTGTGTCTCTCCTCCATACCACAGTTCCTTTAGAAGGGAAAAAAAAATTGAACATAAAAAAGAATAAAAAGGTTAAAAGAGAACCAAACTTACACATATTGTTCTTGGAGACTTAGATACTCTCCATGTTTTTGCCCAATTGACTCAACAATAACTCAACAAGATCAAAAGATAAATTTCTTTTCACCACCTTCAGCACTAGGTCAACTGCTTCACATGGAATGATGTTAAGTTTTCTCGACCTATATATCATGTGAGAAATCATATGTATCCCAAACTTTATTTCCATGTCTATCATTCTATTGAGCTTCATTCCTCTTCCATCCTAGTCGGCAAGAGTTCTCTTCACTAGTTCAACCTGACCTATGGTTTTTGTGGTCTTTTCCTTGTTTAACATTAGCAATCCAACAATCTTGTGTATCATCTTCTTTGTGATTTGGATAGGGTGATCCAACTACAAATGAATTTCATGAACCCTTCTTAGGATATATTTGATCCATTTCCCTTGGAAATCTCATGGCATATGCGTAATGTGTGTCAAACCCTTCATCTCCAAATGTTTATGCTCAAGTTTCAAAATTCTATCCACACAAATTTCATTGAATGCTTGGTTCATTTCTAGGGTTCCAAGCTCTTGAATTGAAAAATGATAAAATTAACTAATATTGTATATAAGGAGTACCTTTGGAGGGATTTGAGATGCACTCCAATTGGGTCAAGTGCCTTAGCAATTGTTGGTGTCAGTTTGAATGTAGAAGCTTTGCAATCCACTCCATGAATCAACATCTCTGAACCCTTTTTTTCTTTGCTACTGGAAGATTTCATTTTCTCTATTAATTCTTGAATAAAAAATAATCTTCACCAATAAAAAATAATCTTCACCAATTACTTCTTCAAAATAATCAAGGGCTTTGAAATCACTCTTCACTATTAGCTCTGGAAATTCATGGTGAAATGATTCCACAAATTTTCTCCTTTTAACAAAATTTTATCTTTACAATCAGCAATAATGCTTTATAAAAATATTCACTCGGTGATAGGTTGTCCTCCACTCAGTTTAGTCTTTGTGGCTTGGGAGACACCTTCAACTTGGTAAGAAATTTGAACTTGGGAAGGTTACCACCATTCAGTTTGAACTTGGTACTCGGTAGAGTTACCAACTTTGTATCTGCATCCATAACTACGTAAAGATATGCAACCAGACCTTGCTTGGTAAGGTCTTGAAATTCCATCATCACTTGGTGATCCTTGTGCATCTTAAATGCTGATATGGATCTTTTTGATTGCTAGCTAGAACTGATGTTAGATGACTTCTTCTAAATAATACTTCCACTAATCTCCATAGAGAACTAAGTCAACTTGATTTTTCCACCCAACTCTTTGACTTGGGTGTCAAAAAATTTAGAACTTTGGCTTACATCCTCTAGATATTTTTGCACCCATTGTTGCCTCATTTTTTTAATGATGTTTTCATCTTTAGATTTCTTTTTGTCTTCAATTCTTCCTTTATTCATATAATTCTTGGCAAGATGCCCAAGTTTTGAACATTCAAAACATCTCTTTGTAGTGTCTCTCTTCCTCATGTGATGTTTTACACAATTTTCTCCAATGTGTCCATACTCACCAAAATAGTGACATCCACATTATGTGTTGTAATCCCAACCAAATATTGCTTTCACAATTTGTTCTACTGGGTTCCACTTCTTGGTCTTGCACTCTAAAGATTTATGTCCTTGTTTGTTGCAATTATGACACTTTCCTTCAAACCTAGGTCTCTCTATGCATTCACTTGCTCTATGCCCATACTTATTACAATTGTAACACTTTCCATTTAATTCTTCTTTATAATTGCTCCAAAACATATTTGATGTATGACCTATCTTACCACAATGATTGAAAGTAGATCTTTTATTCTTTTGAGCTCCTTGTTGAGATGATTCACCTTTATCTCAGTATCCTAATCTAGCTTTACCTTTATGTCTATATTGAGTTTTCTCATTCAACTAATTCATGCTTTCTTGAGATTTCATCATTCTCTCATTGGTTTTCTTTTCAATGTTGAGGTCATTCTATAGTCTTTAATTCTCTTTCCTCAGATTGATAAGTTCTCAATTTTCATCATTGAGTTGATCAATCAAGTCTATTTTCTAAAGGGATAGTTGATGGACTTCATTGTCTTTTCCTTCTATCTCTCCTTTGGCTTTATCCTTTTGTTCCATGACTTCACACATTCTGACTAATTGGATTTCTTGCTCTCTTTTCAGCTTTCTGACTTGTTGTTGAAGATTGATATTCTTCTCAAGTAGGTCTTTGATTATTGCATCACCTTCATCTGAACTTCTTTCTTGGCATAAGTCTTTAACTTATTTCTTCAATATAGAGATTTTCATTCATTCATGCTGCATGATATTTCTTTCTTTTCAAGGATTCAGAGAGTTGCTCCTTTATTTTCTTGAGTTGTCCAATAGCCAATTCTAGATCCAACTTTTCATTCTCAATGGCCTTTTCTAAATTTTATACTTCCATTGCCTCTAATCTATTCTCAAGCTGTTAAAATTATGATGTGAGAACCAAAATATCTAATACCAATTATTGGAAATATAAGGTAGGCTAGGTTATTGAGAGGGGAAGGGTGAATACTTTAAACTTCATTCACCAATTAAACCAACACCACATAATTTGATTTAGTTGCATGCATGCAAGAAGGAAAGCAATAAACATTCATAACACTTTGACACAAGATATGGTGATTGAAAAAAATTCCAAATAGAAAGTAAAACTATGGTGGGGATGATACCCATAAGCTTTATGACTGCAGTATAAAGTTGGGCCATTAAGGCTTATAGTTGACCACTTTTGGTAATTTTCCCTAGTAGGAGCAATAAGGAATATTGGGTCCACCTTGTTAAAGGATTTAAAAACATACACTGAAGTATGCACTCTATTAGTAGATTTAGCAAAAGACTATTAAGTCCACATGGTTAAAGGATTTGATTGATGCACCTATTAGGATGAATCAGTGGTTGATCTTTGATCTAAAACTTTGATTTGTTTAATGAGATTCCTTGAACTACAATGACCACCACACTATAACAGACAAGTCTATGCTATACCATATACTTCTTGTATCCTTCTTCAATTCACACTTAGCTTCTCCTTACTTCTTCACACGCTTCTTGATTACTTTTGGATATGATACAATACATTACATATAGACTAGTCTACTTGATTATCTACTAGAGTTAGTTACGATAAAAAATTCATCATAATTCATAAAGTCAGCCTATTGCTATAACTTAGGTTTTGAAGACAACTCAGTGATCTTCTAACACTTGACAAAAACTATCAACACTCAGAAGACTCTATGTTAGAAATAGATAATACTAAGCGGGGGGGGTGGTTGTGAATTAGTATTCTCCAAACTTTTGCCCATAATTGAATATTGTTAATTACTTCATAACTTGCATATGAAAGTAAACCAACAATACTAAATAGTAAATATAACCATGCACATAGGTAACTCATAACACCATTATTTGTTAACTAGGGAAACCTTGGCCAAGGGAAAACAATGGTGGGGATGATACACACTAGATGATTCACTAAAAAATAGGATCTTGTTAAGGAAATCAACCCTATTAGGAGTGTATGAAGTACACATAGAGTCTCAAGTTCCTAGTAGGAGTTACTTCAACCCTGTTAGGAGTTGGTAGAAAAAACATAATGTATGCAAGAAGAGACCACTTCCCTAAAATGAAATTATATAATTTAGTTCTTCACAAGATAGATATACATACAATACCTTATGTATGTTGTACTTTGCACTTACTTTGATCATATATCAAAATTCACATCACATAAGGCTCACAAATATTTCAAGCTTTCTATACAATAGTTCACATCATATGAAACTTGCTTGTCTATCATAGATAACACAATTATCTGTGCAAGATAAGATCTTTACTTATCCCTTGCATAATTATAAAACTCTACTCAGTTAACATTCATGTTTACACACTTGACATAATATAAAATAGCTGATGGAATAATATCCACATAGTCATCTCATCATAACTTAGTAATTATTTTGCAACCAAAATAATTCCTAAGGCTGTACAATCTAGTTTCTTCTATACACAATTTTGCACCATTAAATACCCACACTGATATTTTAATCATAACTCATGTTGTACTATTTGTACACATCTGCACATTGGCACACATTATCATGATATTGTCATGAAGATTCTCTCAATTGCACATGAGCTAACACTCAACACATCATCCATACACTAAACATTTGTTCCCTATCCTACTTTGAACTATCTAATACTTAGACAACTTTCTAACTCTAAATGCATAAATGAAATGTTAAATGTATGTTTCCATAAATGACAAACATCAAGACATCTACTAACCATATTTCCATTGGCATTCATGGAGACATTTGGGAAAATTGGCTTAGTCCTAAAATGATGTCATACATAGTCAATAAACAAATAAAAGTAACTACACACAAATCCCTTCAAAACATAATAATTTTATTCATGTTTTGATGGATCATTACATTCCTTATCACTCCTTTACATTGATACATAGGTACATAGGTATACTCCCCCTTACATATGTTGGAAATAGATTGATCCAAGTATGAGAATGTGTTTGAATCATTGTTTTGTCATTGATGTCCAACCTACTACTTGCTGGTAAGACAACTACTTAGTTCAATTGAGTATTATCATTTGTTTCATTGATGAAGAGGATTTAATCAAATGAGAAAACAAAAGCACCTGGAGAAAAGGTTGAGTTATGTTATGTAAAATAGAGTACAAAGATCAGTTAAGACAATGAAAACATAGCACATTGATTCTCTACTTAAGGTTACAAAGGTTGGATATATTGACAAAGTCTAGAAGAACAAGTAAGAAGAATTGAGTTTTCCAAGCCTAACCAAGTGGACAGTAGGTGTCGATAGAAGTTAGTGCAAGCCAAGTAGAAAATTAGTTGGAGTCAAGAAAAGTCAAATTTCAGTGTTTTCATTTTCACATAAAATCATTGTGTCAAATGTGTTATTGAATATTTTATGTTTCATGCTTATATTTCTACAAAGTTGATTTGAGAGTAACCTACAAATTTTAGTGATTGTATGATCTAATGGATGCATGCATGATGGCTATGTTTTATTGAAATGGGTTCAGTAAAATGTGAAAAGTTTTATTTGTACATCTAGACTTTGGATAACTAATTCACCCCCCCTCTCGGTTATTCTAAAGAATTCCAACAATTAGTATCAGAGCCATCTGCTTAAGAGGACTAGTTTGAAGGTACTAGAAGCAAAAGATGTAAAAAAGAAAGGTACCCAAGCTTAATAGGGAAAACATTCCTGCATAGAAAAGTCTCATGAAGCTACATCTACGAGGTCTTGGAGACCATGTACAATCTACCATCACCACTGAGAATGTTGATCTTGTTGGAGCCCCACAATCAGGCAATGTTGGAGAACACCTCTTCCCTAAGTTATGCTAAGTTTGATGACATCAAGGGTTGTGATAGTAAAAAGAAGATGTGGGATGCTCTTCACACCATATATGGAGGTGATGCAAATGTTTTGAGAGCCAAATTTGAAAGTTTTAGAGGTAAGTTTGATGATATGAGGATGCAAGAAGGTGGGAATTTTGCTCAATATTTCTCTAGGATAAAAAATGTTGTTAATGTTATAAGAGGATCTACTGGTAAGATAGATGATGAAAGTATGTTAAGAAAAGTTTTGAGAACATTGTTGCCCATCTATGCTATTAGAATTTGTGCAATACAAGAACTAAGATGTATACCAGGTTCTAATCCAACTCTTGAAGGTCTAGTAGGTAGGCTCACTACTTTTGAGCTATCTAATTTTGACAACTTCAAATCTAACAGTGTTGAATCTTGTTTCAAAGCTAAGCTATCTTTAAAGGAACCTAATGAGAAGAACAAAAAGGTAAAATATGTTTCCAGTGATAGTGATACAAATGGGGAGGGTATAGAACAACTTGAAGCACTACTAGCAAGGATATTTCATAAAGGTAAAGGAAAATTCAAAGGTAAGCTAATTATCATGTGTTTTAATTGCAATGAGGTTGGTTATATTGCTGCTAGATGTCTAGAGAAGAAGAACTATAGAGGTGGAGACAAGTACAAAAGAAGAAGAGATGAGGACAACAAAGATTACAAAGACAAAGGCAAGAAGTCTTGCTACATTGCAAAAGAGAAAACCAAAGATGGATCTGACAATCATGATAAAGAAGTGGTGTATGTTACAATGAAGGATGATTTTGATGAGGATGAGGCAACTAAATTAGTGTCTTGTCTAAACA
Organism: Cupressus sempervirens; assembly: GCA_028749045.1. Classification (NCBI taxonomy): domain Eukaryota; kingdom Viridiplantae; phylum Streptophyta; class Pinopsida; order Cupressales; family Cupressaceae; genus Cupressus; species Cupressus sempervirens. Next base: position 55,222,132 of record CM053791.1, read on the forward strand.
AGAATGAAAGATTTATCATTGATAGTGGGTGTTCACATCACATGACTAGAGATAAAAGTAAGTTCATTACCTTGAATTATTATGATGGAAATAGTGTAAGGTTTGCTAATGATGCACCTTATCTGATAAAAGGAAAAGGTTTTATCAAACTTACAAAAAAATATTTTATGTGACAATGCTTATTATGTTGAAAGACTTAACTATAATTTTTTGTGTGTCACAACAAAATAGTTTAGGTTGCAAGGTTGAGTTTGAGAACATGATAGCTAAGATATATAATACTGATGGAAAGCTATTTGGAAAGGTGATCAAACTAGAGGTAATCTATTCTACCTTGATATGAATGATGTTACTTGTCTAGTTGTAGAATTTGATGATGTGTGGTTATGGAACAAGAGGTTATGTCATGTTAATTTTGATAACCTGGTTAGTATTAATAACATCATAAGAGTTAGAGGTTTGCCTAAGTTGAAGAAACTTGACAATATAATTTGCAAACAATGTCAATTAGGCAAAATGACAAAGTTTAGTTTTAAGAGTAAGTTTCATACTTGTAAAGGAATTTTGGAGATTGTTCATACTGACTTATGTGGACTAATTGATGTAAAATGCTACAAAGGTGATAAGTACATTATGCTATTTGTTGATGATTATTCTAGTATGATGACAGTTATTTTTCTAAAATAGAAATTTGATGCTTTCCAAATGTTTAAGTTGTACTTAGAAAGAGTTGAGAAGGAAACATGTAAAATCTTGAAACATTTGAGGTCTGATAGAGGAGGAGAATTTACATAAAATGAGTTTAAGATGTTTTGTAATGACAGAGGAATCAAAAGACAAATATCTACACCTCGAACCCCACCACAAAATGGAATTGCTAAAAGGAGGAACAAATATGTAATGGACTATGCCAGGACACTCATGATGGAGAAATACATTGCTTTTAAATATTGGAGAGAGGTTGTAAGTATAGCTATGTATACCTTGAACCATGTGCAAATCAACAAAGGTACTCATTCAAAACCTTTTGAACTATGGTGTGGATAGTCACCCAATGTAAAATACTTTAATTTATTTGGAAGAAAGTGTTATATTCTATAAGATTTTAGAAATGGTAAATTAGATGCAAAAAGTGAAGAAGGTGTATTCCTTGGCTATTCCACAAGAAGTAAAGCTTATAACTGTTTGAATACTAACACTAATAAAGTTGTGGAAAGGGTAAATTATGTAAAATTTGATGAATATACATAAGTACATGAAGTTGAACCTATAAAGGCACTAGAAGAATACAAATCATTTGTATACTTTTATGAAGGTATGCCTGTTGATGGAGATGCTATAAATCAAGGTGTAAATCAACAGAAAGTATTAGTGACTATCATGTCATATACAATGGATGTCGAGTTGCATTCGAGAATCAACCTACAGTCAGGTACCAAGTTACAGGATGAAGTTGAGGCACATACTAATTCTAAGATTAGTCTATAGTAAAGAGATATTGAATTGCATAATAGAGAAGTACTTAGTGATTCATAAATTGATAGACCTAATGAGAAAAATAGAGCAGAACCAAGATTGTCAAAGTATGTCAAAAGACATCATGCCCTGTTGCACAAATTATTGGAGATAAAGATGTAAGACCAATGAAAAGAAATAGGTTGAGAAGTGATATATGTTTTCTTAGCATGCATGAGCCTAAGATAGTAAAAGATGCCTTAGAAGATGTGGAATATAGTAAAGCCATGAAAGAAAAGATTGAGTAGATTGAGAAGAATGAGACATGGACTCTAATTCCTAGACCAAAAGATAAAAATGTGATTGACATCAAGTGGGTATACAGAAACAAGTTAGATGAAAATGGTGAAGTCACAAGGAATAAGGCAAGATTAGTTTGGAAGGAGCATGCACACAAGAAGAATGGATAGACTATGGAGAACCATTTTCTCATGTTGCAAGATTGGAAGGGGTAAGAAATTTGCTTGCTTAATCTATACACAATGGTTTCAAATTTTATCAAATTGATGTTAAATATGCATTCTTGAATGGCATATTGGTAGAAGAGGTCTATATAGAATAGCTAGAAGGATTTGTTGATGCTAACAAAAAAAAATGGTATGTAGACTACATAAAGCTTTATATGGTTTGAAGTAAGCACCAAGAGCATGGTATTTAAGGCTTCACAATTATCTTGTGAAGATTGGATTTGAGATGATTGATGATAACAAAAATTTGTACTTGAAGACAAAAAAAGGCAAAGGTATTTTACTATCTAAAATTTTTGTTGATGATATCATATTTGGAAGTCAAGATACTTTATGTAAAGCTTTTTCAAATGAAATAAAGAAAGAATTTGAGATGTCTATGTTTGGAGATACCAAGTTCTTTGTGGGTTCGCAAGTACATCAAATGATATATCTAGTATATACATCACTTGGTCAAAATATGTAAAGGAGATATTGAATTTTTTTGGATTGGAATATTCCAAGCCAGTAAGCATACCTATGGTGGCAAGAATTTTTTTAAAAGAATAATGATTCAACTAAGGTGAATCAAACATTGTACAAGTCTATGATTGACAAAATGAAATATGTAGTGCATAGAAAACTTGATATTGCATTATCTGTTGGGATAGTTACACAATTCTTTCTTAATCCTAGGGAGAATAATTTGATGGTTGTTAAGAGAATAATGAGATATTTGAAAGGTACATAAGACTATGGTTTATACTAAAAGAAAAATATGAAGTTTGAGTTGAGAGCCTATACTGATGCTGATTGGGTTTGAAATATCGATGACATAAAGAGCACTAGTGGAGGAGCATTTTTCTCAAGAAAAGAGCTAGTTACACAGACTAGCAAGAAACAAAATTGCATATCTCAATCTACTGTTAGAGCTAAATATGTTGCTACTAAAGTAAATTATACAAACATTGTATGGATCAAACAACTACTCAAAGGTATGAAGGAGGAAATCACTAAACTTGTGATACTTTATTGTGATAACACAAGTGCTATAAATATAACAAAGAATCCTATGATGAATACAAAGACTAAGTACATTGCAATCAAGTATCATTACTTGAGAGATTTAGATCAAGACAAAGAGGTGAAGATGGAATATGGCTCACTTGTGTAGGTTGGTAGACTTTTGACCTTCTAGTTTCTATGGTGCCTCCACATTTGTTATATAAAGTGGGCATTTAGTCCTCTCACCCTTGGTGGAAAGACTAGAAGTGGTATCTAGACACCCTAGTAACTAGCTATAAGCTTAGGCTAGGCTACCAATGGTTGGTTCCTCACCTACCCATGGTTAAAGTTCTCAACCAATGATGACATTTGTAATCTTCTCACCATACTTGGAGTCATGGGTTCTCCACTGTATGGCATGCCATTATTGAACCTAAAATTATACATTTTGCTTGGTGAATTGTTTTCTAGGGTTTGCCTTTAGGCCCCCAACTATGGCACTTGGGTGTTCCTGACCCTTGTTGCCCTTTCTGTGGCCAACGAAAGACTTTTTTGCACATTTTTTGGTTCAATAGATGGGGTCAATGTTACTAGCGATGGATCCATGATCTCTTTCACCCCTTCCATCCAGAACCTTTTTCTTGGCATATGGTTGTTCTAGGTGATAATACTCAAATGCCCAGATATGGCATAGTTTCAGATTGGAGATCTTGTTTACCATTTGGAAAGATCACAATGTAGTTATTTATGCTAACAACACACTCGACATTAATGTTTCTATGTACACTAAAGCATATATTTATAACAATGTCATGTTGAAGATTCAAGTACAAATAGATAAAGTGGCTTTGGAGGTGGCTCACTTATAGGAGCTTTTGGCTCATTGGGGAAATGACCCCTATATGGTAGCTCATTTTCTATTGGATTTAGCCTTTGGTGACCATAGTCCTCCTTATAGTCGCCATTGAGGATGTAGCAGTTCTGCTCATTGTTCACACACACTTCACTCTTAGTCACATCACTCACCCAACTGTGGTGCTTTTGGTCAGCGTCACTCTTCTAGAGGATCTGGTGGTCAGCACCACTCTACCTCACCTCCCTAGAGGTCTAGCTTAGAGTGGTTCCCAATGGTTCCTCCTACTACTCCTACTTCTAGTTGGCCCTCTGTATACTCAGACCCCGAATGGGTGTTTCCCTGGCTGGACTTAGCCATTTTGCCTCCCAAGCCTAAGGGAGAGAAAGATGAAGATAATACTATTGTTGCTGATGATGGATGGGCTCCCCTTGAACTATCTACTCACCCCACCCTCAAGTAGGGCTCTAATGATAAGGGTCCTCCTCCCTCGACTGGCACTACGCTGGTAGCTTGAGGATTTCTAATGTTTTCTAAAAGTTTTTTTTTATGAATAGTTGATTTCTGGCATATGGTTGTATGAACTTGTGGGGTGATCCTATTTCCCCTGACCCCTTTTTTTTGTGAATATGTAATTTTATTGTATTTTTTTTAATATAAGGAAGGGACTATTCATAAAAAAAAAGATGGAATATGTGAATACAAAAGAGAAAATAGATAATATCTTCACAAAAGAATTATCTAAGGATTTTCATGAGTATCTAAGAGGTAAGATAGGGGTGATACTCCTATCCAAGGATATTTAAGAATCATGAGAAGTGCCCTACATCAACTAAGATGATTGACATATGTTACACATTGATGTAATCGATCTTACTTTAGGGGCTTCCTAAAGAAATTAAAGAGTTGGAGTTGCAAATTAGTCACAAGTTAGGTGACTGAGGGAGAAACTAAAAATGTTCATATATGCATATTAAGATGACAAGTCTTTGGCATTGTTGTCAAAGAGGAAGAAATATAGAAAAGGGAGAAATACAACAGAAGGAGAAATAGAAAGAAAAGAAGGAGAAATATAGAATACCAAACACAGTGAGAAGAAGGAAGAAACTTGGAATATCTACTCAGAGGGAGATAGTGTACTTGATGATTACTACAAAGGATAAATGACTACATCTACCTAGTAAGAGGGAGATAGTGCTAAGGGAGATAGAAGAACATAATGGGCAGAGACAGATATTTGAATATCAAAAAGAGGAAGTGAGAAAGAGGGAGTCATAATGATGATTTGCTTGTCTTTTGATCAAAATAACATTTTGTAACCTTTACAAAAGATGAATTATACTGACAGAGGGAGAGATTTCAATATAAGGAATTAGTTTCTTTTTGGTATTATTGTTGGTACTAGTTTTCCATCAATGCCAAAGAGGAAGATTGTTGGAAACAGATTGATCCAAGTATGAATGTGTTTGAATCATTATTTTTCCATTGATGTCAAACCTTCTACTTGCTAGTAAGACAACTACTTAGTTGATTTGAGTACTATCATTTTTTTGATTGATGAAGAGAATTTGATCAAATGAGATAAAAAAAGAACCTAGAGAAAAGGATGAGTTATGGTATGTAAAAAGGAGTACAAAGATCAGTTAATATAGTGATAATATAGTGCATTGATTCTCTACTTAAGGTTACAAAGGTTGGATACACTGAAAAAGTATAGAAGAACAAGTAAGAAGAATTGATTCTTCCAAGCTTAACTATGTGGACAATAGGTTTCAAGAAAAGTTAGTGCAATTTAGTGTATGCCAAGTGATATAGTGTAAGCTAAGTAAATTTTAGTTGGAGATGAGTTGAATAACAATATGGAAGCCTATTGACAACATATTGATGTTGAGTGCTAGTATTCATGTTAAATCATGGATTTGATGAATCTGAGAACACTATTTTTTTTCTTGAATTTTGTGAAGCATGTGGAAGATAACTATGATGAGTTGGTGGCACACAATTCATGATAACCATTTTGGTGGAACAAAATTCATGGTAAACTATTTTGAAGTTTCTAGAGGGACTAAAATTAAAATATGGGTAGATTCATTGAATCCTACCTAATCCTACCTAACCCTAACATGGACGATAGAGGATGAGTGAAAAAAGATCTTAATTTTCTATTTATAGAGATGGATGGTCAGAAGCAAGTGGGGTCAATGTTTGAGAACCTAAGTTAGACAAGAGGTCTAAGGTATTGCTTCATTCGGTGACCAAACAAAAGAGATCGCTATTGGAAAGCAAAGAAAGAAGGCTTAAGAGTATGAATGCTTAAAGGGTGAGGAAGCTATTAGGGTTAAAGTGTGTGAAAGCCAAGAAGAATGGAGAACTAAAATAGAGATTTGTAATCTGCAAGTGAGTTGTAATTTATTATCAGATCAAGCCTTACTGTTACTTTTTAATCATTGTACCAGTCTAGGGTAAATCCTTTGAATTAAGGTTGACCTAATTATCATTTGTAAATCTTTTAACTAGATGAAATTCCAATTAAATGATCTAAAAACCTCTAACAAGACTCAATCCTAATAAGGTGATTGAAATCCTCTAACTAGGTCACATTTAAAAATGTGTATTGTAACCTTTAATAGGGTTGGTATTTCATAGGGCATCACTTTAGAAGAGTGAGAATGAGTACCATGTTACTGGTGGTTTTTCCCAAATTGGGTTTCCACATAAAATCATTGTTTCAAATGTGTTATTGAATCTATTAGGTTTCATGCTTACATTTCTGCAAAGTTTATTTGATAGTAACCTACATGTTTTAGTGATTGTATGATCTAATGAATGCATGCATGCTGAATATTTTTTATGGACATGGGTTCACTAAGTTGTGAAAAGTTTTATTTGCATAGCTGGACCTTAGATAACTGATTCACCCCACCCCCCCCCCCCCCATGTGTTATTCTAAATAATTCCAACAACATATACATCTATACAAATTTCCTTCTAAATAATACTCCCCCTTTGACATCAATGGAAAAGGTGCCAAATAAAAAATTGTATCTACAAAACTTTGTTACCTACTATTGATTAGGTGGTCGTTCTAGAAATACAGTTTGCAAAATCATGTTTCATCTTGTCAAAGTCCTTTTTCTAGTTCACTTTGATTATATCATATATACTGATAAGTGTGCAAAGTACATAAGATGTCACTTCAATTTCACTCAAGTCTATATAGGCAAACTTGTCATAGGATGTCTTAGCTACAAGACACTCCTCCAAGTGCCACTGCAAAATGAAAACTTTGGATGATAAGTGTTCTCCGAGAATAAAGAATCTCCTTAGTACCTTTTCTTTGTCAAACTCAATGCTTTTGATAGCATTGTGGATCTTTTCTATCTTAGCTTTGAAATCTTAAATTTTGGCCTCTGGTTGTTGCAATCTGGTAGTGAGTACATGAAGCTCACTCATTTATCCTTTGATCTTAACCTATGACATTTCACATTGTCCATAAAACTTATTACTGTCATCTATGCTTCTCCTCAAATATTTTATGCAAACATCTAAGTTTAACAAATTATTTCTAACATTTGTGCATACTATATGAAATAATGATGCATCATGATTTGTCTATGCTTGCATTGAAGCTACTTCTACTATAGTTGTGAATTCCCCATCAAAGGTCTTCAACAACTTTTTGGCCTTTACTTGCAAGTTTGGGTTGACTACAATTATGGTACATGTCTTCTGCATTTGATCCGAGACTTCAGCTAGAGTCTTTTCCAAAGACTTAATAGATTTTTTCTTCTCAAATAGGTTTCTTAAGGTTCTCATTATTCCTTTATGGTCTTCATCATCTGATGGAATTGATACAACTGCTAATGCTATTGTTCTTACTAGAGTTTCTATAGGAATGAGTGGAACTACTTTTAGTTCTACGCTCTTCTTTTCTTTAGCTATCCTTTCAACTTCTTTCGTTACTTCCTTGTCAGCTATTTTCTTTTCTACCTCTTCTTTCTACCTTTTTACTTCTTCTTCTTATCTCTTTATTTGTTCTTCCTTTCTCATTTGTTCTTCTTTCCTTTTCTTTTCTTCTTCCTTTTTCTTTTTCTATTCTTCCTCATCCAAGGTGGTGTATGCAGTGATATTGCTAATATTGCCAACAATATTTGCTCCATATCCTACAAAAGGATTCTCCTTTGTATCTATAGTTGGGTAAGTGCAAGAAGTTGGGTCTCACTTTTGGGCAAAAAGTGGAAGTGTTTTTCCTATTTTTGAAATTTCTTGTCAATTGATGTCAAAATTTGAGGCATTTAGAAATTGATTATAAAAAAAACTTTAGAAAAAAAATTTAGTGTTCGGAATCTAGTTTTTGAATATGTAATTTATTTTTGTACCCATATGATAGAATTTGTTTTTGGTATGGATCTTTAAAAACCACTTTTTCAAAATGCCTATTTCAGGACCATACCACACTCATGTATGGACACCATAATTTGACACAAATAAATGAGTTTTCATAAATCTATTTAAAGGGAGTTACCTAATACACCTAAGATTGATGAAAACATTTTTCCTTAATTTTTTATTGAATAATTTTATTATTATTAATTATTAATTGGATATAAAGGTAAATTTTAAAACCTCTTGTGTACAGACACCATAATTTGATCAAAATTTCACTTTTTTCAAAAATTCTTTTTTTTAAAACCTTAAAAGAATTGTATGTAGATTGATGACATATAAATTAATCTAAGAAAAATTATAAAATAAAAAAGTTATTAAAGTTTTAGTGAACTTCACTATTTTACATTTAGGTACCACCTTTCATTAAAAAAAAATGCAAAAATAGTAAATAAAATAAGAGCACTATAAAATTTATATTTCTAAAATCAGGATAGTGAGAGCTCTAATGGGTTTTTGTTTCATAAAAAAAATTGATTGGGAAGACCCTCTAAAAATTATGGCAAGGTGTGAATTTGTCAGTTCAATGCCTTAGCCAAATCTTGAGAGGTCAAGGCATAGGCCTGGTCTCACCAAGCTTATCCCAAACCAAAATTTGAGGTAGGAGAAAAAATCTTGCCCAATGTTGTAAGAAATGGGTACCCATTTTAAAATTGTCAAATTGGCATACAAAATCCCCCCTAAAAAATAAAATTTTAAATTTTTAGAAATGGGTACCCATTTTATAAAAGTAAAAAATGGGTACTCGTGTTTGAAAAAAATAGTTACCCATTTTTTAATTTTAAAAAATGGGTACCCATTTGTAAAAAATATAATTTTTTTATGTTTTCTAAAATGGGTACCCATTTTTTGAAAATTAAAAATGAGTACCCAATTTTTGAAAAAACGGGTGCCTATTTTTTAAATTTTGGATCAGGCGCCCGAGCCTAAAATGGGTACCCATTTCTAAAAGAGCACAATCTTAATCCGTAGACTTCCATGGAATTGAGACCCAACTCCTTGCTTCTACCCAGTTATATGCATTCTATCCACTTGCATGGATTCAGTACGCATAACGATGTGAGGTGATGAAGGTGTATGTTGTGTCTCCTCTACTTCTTCCTCTTCCTTGGAATGTGTATGTACTTAAACAAATAATGGTTGTCACTTTTAGACTATGCATTTTCCTTAGGCACTATAGTCATATACTTTACAATTGCCTCCTTAGTTTCTTTCCTTACATCCTCATAGTTGCTTCCCATTGAAAGAATTTCTCTTCTTTCAATGTTCCTCAAAAATGAATACCCTTCAAAATTCTATTTGAGTCCTCCTTGGAGTCAACATCACACAATTTATTTATTTTTGTGACCCTCATACTAAGATCTTCTTCTATCACTCTCTTCTTCCTATTGATTAACCTATTGTATAGGTCTTCAGGTATCTTATTCTATATGTTCTCAAATTTCTTGTTCCTCAAAATCATATATGTTATAATATAATTCTCTACCTTCCTTATATCCATATTGTTATACATACTATACTACTTATTTAACTATACAAAAATATCATCATTAATTATTTGCATGTCCAAATTCTCTACCTTGGGTTTCCAAGCTCTTTTTTCCAGTTGTTGTTCTAGCTTCTTGTGCATCACCTAGCCACAACATATCATTGTGTACCCTACTCAAAATGATTCATGCCCAATTGTGATTGTCAAACTCCACATAAAACATATACCTTACCAAATTCAAATCCTTTGGGTGCATATACTCAGACTTAAAGGATAAGTCATTACTACACATGGTTCCTAGGTCTCGATGAATTTTTTCATCACCTATACTCTCTATTTTATAGTGAATATAACTTCTTATATCCTCAACATGTAACACATTTTCTAGAACTTCCAAAAATTCTCCCAACAGATCATCCAATAAGAAAACAAACAGATGTTTCTTAAACTCATATCATGGTCTGTCACTCACATCATATACATTCTGACTAGCCATTGAAACTGTGACCATAAACACTAAAATACTAGATTCAAACTTCACAAAATACCTTTAAAACATGATTTAGGGCTTTCACAACTTTCTACTTTGCAACCTTCACTTCACACTTCAATTTGTTGTCAAATCGCTCTTCAATTCATTCGAGACACTTTGCATGAAAAATGGTATATACAATCTTTCTTGCGATCCTTAAATCATTGCAAATTGCACTGCACATTAAATGCATATCTAGCATAGATTCAAATACTATCTCTATTTACTTGTAAGTTTGATTTCTCAATTCCTATTCACTGCGATCATATCAAAATTTGTGAACTTTACCATAGCCTTCTCTCTATGTCCTTAACCTCCTATTAACTTTGCAACTTCCAACTCTCTCTCTAACATCAGTTCTAACCAATTGATGCATTGCTTCAACTAAAGCTACCCCCATCTCAGTATTATCTATTTCTAACACTCTGGCACTCAGTTGACATTGAAGCTTAGTCCATACTGATTATTTCTAGTAGAAGCAACACGATCAACACCGTATGACTCAATGAACATTGAGAAACTTGGTAGATACTAAAAAGCTTGGTTGACATTGAATTGCTCAATCAACACAGAATTCTCTTCGTTAAGACTACAAGATCAGTAGACACTGATTTCTTGATTAACATTATAGAGCTTAGTTATCACTAAGGTCTTTATCACTTCTACTAGAAAGCTCAGTAGACTCTTCTATGCTTGGAAAATACAATAAACTATCTCAGATGCTCGGTAGATACTATGAAGCTCGATATGAACTATGATATGACTATTTAGCTCAGTAACATTTGGTTAATACTAATAGATGAATGATAAGATCAATAGCAACTATAGAGCTTGGTAGCAATGAAACCAACAGACTAAGTGTCAAGTCACTAACAGACAAATTGACCTTAATGTAAACAATCTCCCCCTTTGGCATTAGTGAAAAAAACACTTGTCATGCCAAAAATATGAATTCTCAAAATTATAAATCAAAACTTCCTTAGTCAACAATCTAAATCTTCAACTTGGTTTTGAATGTTGTCTATTGCTGTAGCTCAGTAACCTCTTACTTTGATTTGACTCTATTTTCATTTTATTTTTCAAAATTGATTTTGTAAACATATTTTTTGCTATCTGTACATGTATCTCCATATTACTACTCCCCCATACATATATTTGGAGTATGATATTATTCTCTTTCTATACAAATAATCTTCTCCTCGTTGACATAAATGCCAAAGGTGAACAATATTTACAAGTTAATACCAAAAATGTGATAAGAAATCACTATGTACCTTCAAAATGATTACCATGGTCTTGTCCCAATTCTCTTGCAATACCTTAGATGCATGCAAGTCTATCTGAATTTTTGTTGAAAGCTTTATCATGTGGTCAACTATGTTGAAGTTATTGTCATGGATCAATGTCTTTGCATGTACAATGTGCTTTTGCAGTGCATCCATGTCTGGAAGAATCATGCCTTGAATTTCTATAAGTGTTGCCCTTATTTTGGCTTCTTCCCTTAGTAATCCTACTTGAGGATCTGTCAGGTACCTAGTCTTTGTAAAATGTGCAAAACTAAAACTAGGATCAAGTGACAATTGATGTGCACTAGCCTTCATATCTTCATCTATCTTAGATAGTTTATTTAATCTCCTTTGTAAAGATAGATGTGTCACTCAACTTTAGAAATAAAGAAACAATATTATTTACATATGTTTCAAGTGTAGCAAGAATAGTAGATAATTCAACTTGATCAATACCTATCTTCTGTGCTACTTGCTCCAAAAATTTGTTTTCAAATTTTCTTTCTACCCTCTATAGAATTTTTCTTGTCCATTCAGTTCTTCATTGTATTTGTGGACAATTTCAACCAATTGATCCAAAATAGGTTGTTTCTCATCAACCCCAATGCTTAGAGCATCAAAAAATATGCTCTTGATATCTTCAAGTACTTGGTTTTTCTTTTTCTTTTTCTCTCGTAGTTATTTATGCCTTGCTCTCTTCTTCCAAAGCTCACCAAGGGCACCCATTTGATCAGGAGTCAGATTGGAAAGATCCCAATTTGGTATAACAATATCCTCCTCTAGATTAATTTCCTCCTTGGAGGTTTCAACCTCTTGACCCTTTTTCTTATGAATAATAGAGGAAACAATTTCTTTTCCTTTATTCAAATCTTCAGTGCTTGGTTGAGACTTAGTCTCAACTATCATTGCACTAGCCATGGTGGAAACAATAATGGAAATAGTAGAAATAGAAACAAATGTAGGAATATTACAAACAAAACTAACAATAGGAATATCTTGTTGTTTCTCAATCAATCCTGATGCTAGAATAATCTGAGCCTGTTGCTTACTAAATGAAGTGTTAGCCACTTCACTCATTCAAACACTTAGTAAAGTAACTCTAGAAATTACTTGGGTGCTTGGTGATCTAGTTTTAACCTCAACCAACTTGGTAGAAACCTTATCTGAGATAGATTGCACTAAGGCTTTTCTTGGAGAATAGGGAAAGGAGGTCATAACCTCTGATGCTATTTTCTCTACATTAGTATCCTCAAGATTATGAATTTTTGGAAGACTTCCTCCTATAGTTTCTTTCTCTTCTTCCTCATCAACATCATCAATATCTACATTTTCTATTTCATCATCTCTTATTTCTGCATCCCCTTCCATTTCATCTTTTTCACCATCCTTATCATCTATTTGCACAACATAGTCACTAGGCTTGTGTAGCCCATAGATGTTTTTCCATGTAATGGTATTGGATTTCACTACAAATTCTATGTCCTTTGATAGGATCATCCATGTATTGAACTTTGGTGTTAGTTTTTTTTCATTCTCCTCTTGTGATTTCTTGACCTCTTTTTCATCGAGTTTCGACATGAGTCATCTCAAGGTCCATTCTCTAATGTCTCTTGCATCATTTACCACATTTTCCCATATTGGTGCAACTTCCTTGAGAATTGCATCTAGAACTTGTTTTCCCAGCTCATTAGGGGAATACTTCCATTTTTCCATCTATGCCACTAGGTCCTCTTCAATTTATTTCTTCTCTACTGCACTCTTGGTGTCATACTTAAGTGATTTGAAAGATGGAATGCCTCCTCCTTCTTTTAGTCCTTTTCAACCTCTCTTCAAAGGTAAGGGTAATCTTCTAAAATATTATCTATTCTACTTCATCCTCTTCATTACCCAAATTAAGTTTCCTTGTAGATTTGGTGGATCTCCTTGTGAACACAATAGGGGAAGACTTTGTAGGCTTTGTTATTATGACCTTCCCTTTCTTCTTAGGAGGTTCCTCTACTTTAGGTTTTGCTTCCTCAGCATTGTCCTCTTCATCATCATCTTCATCTATGTCATCACCCTTACCTTCAATCAACATGAGAGGAGAGCTTGATGACTTGGTGTTCTCCATGATTTTCTCTATCCTATTTCTTCCTTTGTTCACTTCCTAAGGCAGCTTGATTCTAAGTTCAATCCTAGCATTTGCTTCCTCATATGTTCCAAAATATGTAGCCTTGGGATCAACATGCTCATTCAAGAGGGTTTTAATAATGTCTTTGGAGTCATCAATGTTAACCTCATAACTCAAAGGTTTTACCCATGCCACTCTTGGTCTGACTGCTTGGATGTGAACCTTATCATAGTCTACTAGAAAACATATATCCTTGTCATAGTCTTCTACTAACATTTTAGAAATTCTATAGCTACTCTACATTTTCTCTTTGAATATTTCAAAGTAGGCATCCATTATACTTTCAAAATTTTCTTCCATCTCTACTATGAACTCATTGATTTGATATAATATAGGTGTGTCTTTCCTCCATACCACAATTTCTTTAGAAGGGAAAAAATTTTGTACATAAAAGAATAAAAGGGTTAAAAGAGAACCAAACTTACATAGATTATTCTTGGAGACTCAGATACTCTTCATGTTTTTCCTAATTGACTCAACAGTAGCTTGACAGGATCAAAAGATAAATTGATTTTCACCACCTTTAGCACTAGTTCAACTACTTCATAGGGAATGATGTTCAGTCTACTTGAGCTATTTATTTTGTGAGAAATCACATTTATCCCAAAATTGATTTCCATGTCTATCACTCCATTGAGCTTCATTCCTTTTCCATCCCAGTTGGCAAGAGTTCTCTTCGCTAGTTCAACTTGACCTAGGATTTTCATGGTCTTTTCCTTGTCTAACATTGGTAACCCGACAATCTTGTGTATCATCTTCTTTGTGACCTGGACAGGTTGATCCAACCACAAATGCATTTCATGAACTCTTCTCAAGATATATATATATATATATATATATATATATATATATATATATATATATCTAATCCATTTCCCTTGGAAATCTCACAACATATGCATAATGTGCGTCAAACCCTTTGTCTCCAAATGTTTATGCTTGAGTTTCAAAATACCATCCACACAAAGTTCATTGAATGCCTGGTTCATTTCTAGGGTTCCAAGCTCTTGAATTAAATAGTGATAAAATAAGATGATATCATGTTTAAGAAGTAGCTTCAGAGGGATTTGAGACTGCGTGCTCCAATTGGGTCAAGTGCCTCTATAATTTTTGATGTCACTTTGAATATGAGAGCCTTGAAATCGACTCCATTAATCAATAGCTTTGAATCCTTTTTCGCTTCTCTTCTAGAAGACACTAACCACCCAATTAATTCTTGAACATGAAAATAATCTTCCCTAATTACTGCTTCAAAATGCTCAAGAGCTCTAAAATCACTCTTCACTATTAGCTTTGGAAATTTACGATGAAATGACTTGATGAATTTTCTCCTTTTGAAAAAAATTTGTCTTTACAATCATCATTAATGCTTTGTACAAGTGTTCTCTTGGTGTCAGGTTGTCCTCCACTTAGTTTAGTCTTTGTGGCTCAGGAGACACCTTCAAATTGGTAAGAACTTTAAGCTTCATAAGGTTATCACTAATCAGTCTAAACTTGGTACTCGATAGAGTTACCAACTCGACATTGACATCTAGAACTAGGTAAAGATATGCAACCTGACCTTGCTCAGTAAGGTCTTGTGACCTGACCTTGTTCGATAAGTTCTTGAACTTCCATCATCACTTGGTGAACCTTGTGCATCTTAAATGATGATATGGATCTTTCTACTTGCTCGCTGGATTTGATGTTAGATGACTTCTTCTGAATCATAGTTCTAGTGATCTCCATAGGGAACTAAGTTGAAGTGATTGTGCTACGAAACTCATTGACTTGAGTGTCAACAACTTCAGAACTTTGGCTTGCATTCTCTAGAGATTTCTGCACCCATTAGTGCCTCATTTTTTTATGATGTTGTCATCTTTAGCTTTCTTTTCATCTTCAATTCTTTCTTGATTCTTACAATTCTTGGCAAGATGTCCAAGTTTTGTATATACAAAACATATCTTTGTAGTGTCTCTCTTCCTCATGTGATGTTTTACACAAATTTCTCAAATATTCTAATACTCATCACAGTAGTGACATTTGTATGCCTAAAATGTGAGAACACTTCTATGAGTCATTATATCCAAGATTTCTCAAGAATGAGGTCTTGAATGGTGGCTCATAGCTCTCTACTCATGGAGTGCAAGGGTTTGCAATGAAGGCCCATAGTTTTAACCTAGTTTGTGCCCATGCAAGTACACCATAAAATAAGAGATTCAAAAATCCAATATGCATGCAAATGGAGATGAAAGCTAATCTATATGATAAAAATGCAAAACAATACAATATCTAATCTATCAATGCAAGATCTAATCTATGAAAGCAAGATCTAAGCTAAGATAAAAATGCATGGATGAGATATGATAATGGAAGCCATGGATGCATGAGAGAAGAAGACTAAAAGAAGTTCTCCACAAAAAGCTTTAGTATTCAAACTCCTTCAAAAAATCGTTCTCCAAACCTGCAACATAACAATAGCATAGAGTGTGTGTATGTAAAATGAGGAGAGGGCTCTCCCTTATAAAGAATATTAGATGATCAAGATTAAGAAGGAAAAATATTTAATCAAGGGTGGAGAAAGAATGATCTATGTGAAATAAACATCCACCAATGAAAATAGGAAAAGAATTAAATGGAATCCCATATAGAAATATGTGCATTTAAGTGTAGAGAAATTTTTAATTTTTAATTATTTTATTTCTTCTTTAAGTGGGGATTTATCTAATTAAAAGGGAGAAAGCTTTTTTAATTAAATAGGAAATCTTTAATTAAATTAAAAGAGGTGTCTTTCTCTTAATTAATTAAATGTGGATAAATTATTTAATTAAAAAAAAAGGTTTTCTTTTAATTAATGGGGATTTATTTTAATTAAATAAGACTTAGGATAAAATGATCAACCTTAAAAAATATTGAAATAATCAAATTTGATCAAGGAAATTGATTTGAATTGATTTAATAAAATATTGCAAACCATTGATTCAAAAAATTGATAAATTGAATAATGGGGCCCATAGTCTAGGTGTCCGTTTTAGGGTGCACACATTTGCCCCTCTTTGACTAATGTGTGGATGACTTAGGAACACATGTATTAAAAGAAAGAAATTGAAGTGTGAGATTGATTTGGGATCACAAAAGCAACCTAGATGTGTGCTTGATTCAGGAACACATTAGGATAAAGAATACACATAAATTTTGACTTGAAAAAGTCAAGGATAAAATTGATAAAATTGAATCAAGGATTGAAGTTTGATAAGTACTACCCCCTCATGATTGAAATCAAAATGAGATAGAGGAGAAAAAAATTGATAAAATTGATCAAAGTGAACTAAAGATAAGGTTCTTGATGTAAGATAAAAGATATAACAATCACAAAACCAAGGTAGATCATAAAGCATGAAATATTATGCCCTAAAGTTGAATTAGAAGAAAAGAAGTGGGGTGAAAGTAAATGGAAGATAGAAATTTGGAAGAGATGGAAAGAAATGGAAAGAACAAAGAGAATTTTCCTAAGAAAGAAAATGCTCCAAAATCAATCAACTGTTTAAGATAGAAAATTTTGATTGAGATCATGAAAGAAGATAAGGAAACAAAGATCAAAATATGACCATAGTTGATTAAAAGTCTAGAAGAAAGATGAAGGGAAAACTCTCTCAAACTCATAATGCAGCCTAAAAATGCAAACTAACATGAAGCCTAACAATGCAAGCTACATGAAAATGTAAAGGTGTACTTGCAATAGAACAACTGTAACATTGGATATGAAGATATGAATGTGATTGATATTGAATTAGAATGTGGAAAGACTCTAACATAAGCATCAAAGACATAAAAGTTAAGATGACTTTGATGTTATCTTACCCAATTTAATGTAGCAAATAAAACATATGCCTCATGCCCCAAGTCCTCTAGCTATGCATCTTGAAGAGACGTATAAACAATGACACTCAGCAAAAATCAATAACAATTAGCACACAAAGAAATGATCATGACATAGCTCAAACATTAAGTGTTTATGTTTAAAAATTTAAGTGTGTTAATTGATATCGAGTTCTGAGGATAAGGATCGAATGCTTGCAAATAGGTAAGATTACATGACTAAACTAGGTAAGACCAAACCAATAAGTGTTGAAAAACACTCGATGTCAGGGGTTGTACTGAAAAATACAATTTGGGTGGTGTTGAAAAAAACCATTTGCATGGTGTCCTAAAGACTAACACATCCAAGACACTGAAGCTAACATAGTTATGGCCCCTAGACAAAGACCCATTCCAAACCAAGGAAAGAAGGACAAGGCATGATGGAGAAAGGCTAAGTGTCGAGGACATGCACTAAGAAATAGGGGTGCAAAGGCCTCAAGTAGCACCCATTTCCAAGTTTTCACCACTTGGATTTTTTCAATTCTTTTTAGGACTTTTAATAATTTTTTTTGTATTTTTGCTACCAAGGGGCTTGTTTCCAAGGTTTCACCAAGGCACTTTTTCTATTTTTTTTGAATTTTTGATTTTATTGATTTTTTGGTATTTTTGGAATTTATAATTTATTTTTTATTTTTTGAAGATCAATAAATATGTACCAAGATATACAATGCCCCTAGAAAGAATGGGCATCAAACTCTCAAGCAAGATCACATCGTGCAGTTCCAATGTCTAGCAAGGTGGAGGACAAGAGTGATTAGCAAGGTGGTGTAAGAAATGAAAGAAAAGAGAATGAAGGAGAATAAAGGGAAGACATCCTTAAGGGAAAACTCCTCAATAACACCCAAGCTAGGGAAAAAGATGTAATCCAAAGGAGTAGACATGTCAAGAAGCTTCATAGCATTGTATTTTACTCATTTTTTATTAGATCAAGACCAAAGGGTAAATAGGAAAGGATAGTGAAAGACTAGAATGAATGGAGAAAAATAGACATTAAGGCTACACATGAAAGGAATGAAAACAAGATCATAATAAGATAGCTCAAAAGATAGCCAAATGTTTGTGTATAGGTCAACATTGTCAAGATCAAAGAGAGAAGATAGAATGGATGAAAGATGTAGAAGAATTGTGCATGATGCTTGATTGTCAAGTTTTCATCATGGTACTTATCCAAGGTGCCACAAGGGAGTGGTTTTCACCATAGAAAAATTATTTCTCTTTACTTTGGCTACCAAGGTGCCTGATTACCAGGTTTTCACCAAGGCACATTTTCAAATTTTTCATTTTTTTTCTTTCAAAATTTTTGAATTTTTTGGAAGAAGTCGAGCTTTTTAGATAATGCTCCTTGAAATTTTAAACCATGAGATGAAAATGAGTTGAAATGATATGCTCAAAGATGTTGATAGGGAAAGGAAGATGGAAGAAAAAAATGGAGGATATGGCTTTATGCAGAGTGAGTGAGATTGGAAGATGGAAATGAAGGCAAGATTAGTGTCAGCACACATCTTGACAGATGGTGAGAGGATGGAGAAAATGTGAATGAAGGAATACATGAAGGAATATGGTGAGTGGATAGAAGAGGTTGTGGTTTAGGTGCATGGAATGGAAGAATACTTTTGGAAGAAGATGAAGTGGAATTCTTTGGAAGCTTGAATGACAACTCCAATTGTTGTTCAACATTAGACTCTCTCAAGAGAGACTTTGGAATACATATAGCCATAGGTCTCTTTTCATTTGTTTTTGATGTTGTAGAGATAATATCTTTAATGATGGATTTTGGAACCCATACTTGTCTTATATTTTTTTTCTTAGATATCTCTTTTGAATTTATGCCCCCATGTCGATTAGAGGAGACATGGTGGTCTTCTTTTTTATATGGGTTCTTGAATTGCTTCTTTTTCTTCTATTGAACATTTAGGTTACTTCTAAAAGACTTGGGACTTGTGGAAGAAGAAGGATTATATGACTGGTTTAGGTGAGTGGGTGGATGAAAAGGATTCAATGATATGCATCTATGTTGATCTTGAGGAAAGATAGGAGAGGGAGGGACATAAGGACCCAATATGGATGATGAATTAGAAGATTTGTAAGGGGAAAGTGAAGGGACATAAGGACCCAAGATAGAAGGAATATGTGAAGCATTTAGCATTGGTGGGGGAGGTCTAAGGATGGATGTGGAAGATGCAAAAGTGTAATCATTAAGTTCATCAACATCTATATGACAATCAAGGACATCAGCATCTTTAGAGTGAGCATTAGGATTTTCAATAGGATCATGAACATCTTGAATAGTAGAAACTTTTTTGATAGGAGTACATGAAGCTTGAGAAGACTTAGGAAGAATAGAAAGTGGGAGGGAACATGGAGTGGTAGAACAAGAAGATGGAAGACTTTGATCTTGACAAGGATCTTTGGATAGTATAAGTGTAGAGTTTTTCTTTTGATTTTCAATAGGCTCAACATTGGAAGTAACAAAATTATTTTTAATAACCTTAATGGAAGTATCATCTTTGGATGACACAACTATATTAAGGTCATTTTAATTGTCAATAAGCTCAATGGTGCAAGTAGTAGCTTGATCTTTCTTAGGAGAAGACTTAAGACATGGTGGAATGAATGAGGAAGGGCAAAAAGGGTCAAAAGGACCATGAAATGGATTAGAGACATTTTGAAAATAATTGGATGAGATGGAGGGTTCTTGATCTTGATCTTTCCTTATATTCTTTTCTTTATCATTTTTAGAGTCCTCTTGATATGAAGCCACTCCTAAGGAGAAGGAAACATGTTGGAATTGTATGGAAGACTTTGGAATAGATGATGAAGGACTAGCTAAAGTAGAAATTATAGCACATG
This sequence comes from Cupressus sempervirens, assembly GCA_028749045.1. Lineage (NCBI taxonomy): Eukaryota > Viridiplantae > Streptophyta > Pinopsida > Cupressales > Cupressaceae > Cupressus > Cupressus sempervirens. Next base: position 55,242,624 of record CM053791.1, read on the forward strand.
AAGGCTTAGGCTCTTTAGGTTTAGCATTATCAAAAGTATTTGCATCCAAGTGAAGGTTAGCTTGAGTTTCTTTAAGAGGTAGCCATTGAGGATAACTATAGGGAACCACATGAAAAGCATTAGGATCTTTGTTGGATGAATGATTGGTAGAAGATTTGAGAGACTCAAGATCTTTAGGGGATATATGAATAGTGGAGAAAGTAGAAGATGGAAGGGGAGCATCAGAAGACAAAGGTTCAACATTAACATGATCTTGCTCAAGAGTGTAATCTTTATTTTCAGCATGAGGGTTCTTAGAAGAGGAACTCTTATGGCATTGATGTTTTATTTCAATGCAAAAAATGCTTTCTCTTCCTCAAAAAATGCAGATTTATCATTTAGGCATTGTTTACAAAATTTATCAATGTTGTTTTCAAAATTCGTGTCATATGGATTACCATCAATATCTATCTGTGATTCATACCCTTTAAGCACAAGCATAAGAATAGAAGGACTTTAAGGACTCATAGGAATATAATAGTCATTTTCATCATAATCATTGTCACTTTAGGCATTATAGATAGGCATATCAAAATAATTTTCATGTTGTTCATTATGGTATGTCTCAACAAGATGAATAAGACTCTTGGTAGAACTAGAAGAAGAATGATATCATGAAGAAGAGGTAAGTGAAGACCTACAAGAATGATATTTAGAAGAATCATGGTAAGACTTGGAATATCAAGAATGTGAATGATATTTAGAAGAATCATGATAAGACTTGTAAGATGAAGAATGTGAATGATATTTAGAAGAATCATGATAAGACTTAGAAGATGAGAAATGTGAATGATATCTAGAAGAATCATGGTAAGACTTGGCAGATAAGGAATATTTGGAAGAAGGATATTGTGATATGATCTTGCGTATGATCCTAGCAAGAACATCTAATTTCTTCCCTTTTTTCGTCATTTTTGTCACAAGGTTAGCATCCATATATCTATTGGAGTAACAACACTTTTCAAATTCAATAAGGAGGTCAAGTTCATCTGTGCTCAAAGGAGGGTCCCTAACAAGATATTCAAGATCCACGGTTCTAGAAGAAGAAGAATCAACCATGGAAGAAGAGAAAATATGAATAGAAGAAGGCAGACTATATGATAATAGGAGGAAAAGAATCAAGAAGACATTAAGAAGAGGAAGAATGGAAATGGGAGACTAGAAAGACATGGAAGATGAAAAACAAAGAAGACCAAGAGTCATTTTGTGAAATTTGATACCATTTGAGTTCATTTGAATGTTGAGCAACATGCAATGGAACTTGTAACCAACATGAAAGAAAATGTACTAGTTGATAGGATAAACCTAAAATGGTCACCTAAACTATGGGCCCCCATTATTCAATTTATCAATTTCCTGCATCAATGGTTTGCAATATTTTATTAAATCAATTCAAATCAATTTCCTTGATCAAATTATATTATTTCAATATTTTTTAAGGTTGATAATTTTATTCTAAGTTTTATTTAATTAAAATAAATTATCCCTTTTAATTAAATAAAATAATTCCTAATTTAATTAAAAGAAAATCTCTCTTTTAATTAAAACATCTACACCATATATTGTAATCCCAACCACATATTGCTTTCACAATTTGTTTTGTTGGGTTGCACATCTTGGCCTTGCACTCTAAAGATTTATGTCCTTGTTTGTTCCAATTTTAACACTTTGCTTCAAACTTAGGTCTCTCTATGCATTCACTTGCTCTATGCCCATGCTTATTACAATTGTAACACTTTCCATTGAATTTTTCTTTACCATTTCTCCAGCATTTATTTAATGTAGGACCTATCTTACCAAAATGATTGCAAGTAGGCCTTTTATTTTTTGAGCTCCTTGTTGAGATGATTCACCTTCATCTCTATATCCTAATCCAACTTTACCTTTATGTATATATTGAGTTTTCTCATTCAACTAATTCATGCTTTCTTGAGATTTCATCATTCTCTCATTTTTTTTATTTTCAATGTTGAGACCATTCTATAGTCTTTCATTCTCTATCCTCAGATTAATAAGTTCTTGATTTGCATGATTGAGTTGATCAATCAAGTCTATTTGCTAAAGGGATAATTGATGGACTTCATTGTATTTTCCTTCTATCTCTTCTTTGGCTGATAGTTGATGGACTTTATTATCTTCTCCTTCTATCTCTTCTTTGGCTTTGTCCTTTTGTTCCATGACTTCACACATTTTGACTGATTAGATTTCTTGCTCTCTTTTCAACTTTTTGACTTCTTCTCGAACATTGAGATTCTTCTCAAGTAGGTCTTTGATTGCCACATTAGCTTCATTTGAAATTATTTCTTGGCATAAGTCTTCAATTCTTTCTTCAATATAGAGATTGTCATTCATTTGTGCTGCAAGAACTTTCCTTCTTTGCAAGGATTGAGAGAGTTGCTCCTTTTTTTTTTTGAGTTTTCCAATAGCCAATTCTAGATCCAACTTTTCATTCTCAATGGCCTTTGGGTATGTGCAAGATCATGGTCAACCAAATTATGGCCTTAAGTGGTAGTGAAAAACTAGCAAATCAGGGTTATGTCAACTTGACACATAATTTTAAAGTGGTTCTGGACTTTATATCAAAAATTTGTAAGAAAATAATTTATAGGAAATTGAATGTAGTTTCTAAACTACTAGGTTTTATCTAGAGAATTTTTTTTTGATTGGTCAAAAGTTTGGATTTTAATGCAACACTAATAAAATTTTAGGGCGAAAATAAAAAGTAGGTGTTTGTCTGACCACCTTAATCAAAATCAAATGATAATATTTTTAAATATAATTATAGATATAAAAGGTCATCTCATGCCCAGATGTGACACATATTTTTGGGTACTTTTATTCCAAATAACTAATTAAATATGAATTTTCTACGAAAACTTTTTTAGAATAAAAAAAAACTCTTGTGTCTGACCACCTTAACTAATTGAAAATTTTACCAACTTTATTTTTTTCCCTTATACTAGGTGAAGCAAAGAATATGACACAACTTTTAGATTTAAAAACTATTATACCATTTAAAAGTTATAGCTATTTTTCAATTAGTATGTCAATCAACACATTACAATCATCTTCATTGAAACTTAACTAATAAATACTTATTGAACTTAGAATTTGACAGATATTATATCGATGGAATCTTGAGAGTGTTATAAAAAAACCCTTTTTGTTTCATTCAATTTTGATGAAAATAACATTGTCAAATGGCTACTCAAAGTTTGAGTGTCACTGAAACCCTTCTCAAACACGTTTTTTGGGTTAACCAAATAGGTTTAGTAAATACCAAGCCTAATCAGATACCTAATTTTAAATTAGGTATTTGATTACAGATCAGATACCTGATATGAAATCATGTATTTGATTACTCTAAATTTTTCAATTGGGAGGGAAACCATACATATTGGAAATTTTGGAGGGAAATTTTATTTGGAGGGAAATTTTAGAGGATTATTATGATTAATATTATTATATATATTAATATGTATGATTATTATTATTATTATTAAATATAATATAGTTATAAATATAATTATTATTAAGTATATATAGTAATATTATATGATTATTATTATATATAATAATATATATGGTTATTATTATTATTAAATATATAACCTAGTAATATAAATGATTATTATTGTTATATAATCTAATAATATATTATTATTATATTAAATATATAGTATTATATTATTATATTATTAAAATATAAATTATTATATTATTATTATTAAATATAATATTGTCATGAAATGCATCGAGAGGGGTCATAGGTTAACTTATGACCCCTCTTGATGTATTTCATGACAACATATATGTCCCTAGGGCCCCTAGTGACCCCTTTCGATGCATTCCCAATCAGTCTCTAGGGGTCCTAGGGCCCTTAGGGACATACATTGTCGTAAAATGTGTCGAGAGGGGTCATAGGTTAACCTATGACCCCTCTCGATGCATTTGAACCAACCAAATGGGTCCTTAGGGGCCCTAGGACCCCTAGGGACATATGTTGTCATGAAATGTGTTGAGATGGGTCATAGGTTAACCTATGACCCCTCTCAACACATTAGAACCAACCAAATGCATCGTTAGGGCCCCTAGGGACATACATTATAATGAAATGCGTTGATAGGTGTCATAGATTAACCTATGACCCCTCTTGATGCATTGGAACCAACCAAATGGATCCCTAGGGGTCCTAGGGCCCCTAGGGACATATGTTGTCATGAAATGTGTCAAGACACATTAGAACCAACCAAATGCATCCCTAGGGGTCTTAGGGCCCATAAGGACATATGTTTTCATGAAATGTGTTGAGAGGGGTCATAGGTTAACCTATGACTCCTCTTGATACATTAGAACCTACTAAATGCATCCCTAGGGGTCCTAGGGCCCTTGATGCATTGAGACCAACCAAATGCATCCCTAGGGGTCCTAGGGCCCCTAGGGACATACATTTTCATAAAATACATCGAGAGGGGTCATAGGTTAACCTATGACTCCTCTTGATACATTAGAACCTACCAAATACATCCCTAGGGGTCCTAGGGCCCTTAATGCAGTGGGACCAACCAAATGTGTCCTGAGGGGTCCTAGGGCCCCTAGGGACATACATTGTCATGAAATGCATTGAGAGGGGTCATAGGTTAACCTATAACCCCTCTCGATGCATTTGAACCAACCAAATGCATCCCTAGGGGTCTTAGGGCCCCTACAGACATACATTGCCATGAAATGCATTGAGAGGGGTCATAGGTTGACCTATGACCCCTCTCAATGCATTAGAACCAACCAAATGCATTCCTAGGGGCCCTAGGGACATACGTTGTCATGAAATGCATCGATAGGGGTCATAGGTTAACCTATGACCCCTCTCAATGCATTAGAACCAACCAAATGCATCCTTAGGGGCCCTAGCATTGTCATGAAATGCATTGAGAGAGGTCATAGATTAACCTATGACCACTCTTGATGCGTTAGAACTAATCAAATGTGTCCCTAAGGGCCCTTAGGGACATACATTGATATGAAATGCATCAAGATGGGTCATAGGTTAACCTATGACCCCTATCAATGCACTGGAACCAACCAAATGCATCCCTAGGGGCCGTAGGGCCCCTACAGACATATCTTATCATGCAATGCATCAATAGGTGTCATAGGTTGTCATAGGTTAACTTATGACCCCTCTCGACACATTGGAGCTAACCAAATGCATCCTTAGGGGCCCCTAGGGACATATGTTGTCATGAAATGCATTGAGAGGGGTCATAGGTTAACCTATGACCCCTCTCAATGCATTAGAATCAACCAAATGCATCCCTAGGGGTCCTAGGGTCTCTAAGGACATACGTTGTCATGAAATGCATCGAGCCTATGACCCCTTTCGACACATTTGAATCAACCAATACATTGTCATGAAATGCATCAAGAGGGGTCTCGATGCATTCGAACCAACCAAATGCATCCCTCAAGGTCCTAGGGCCCCTAGGGACATACATTGTCATGAAATGTGTCGAGAGGGGTTAAAGGTTAACCTACGACCCCTCTCGATGCATTAAAACCAACCAAATGCATCCCTAGGGGTCCTAGGGCCCCTAGGGACATACATTGTCATGAAATGTGTCTCTCGATGCATTGCAACCAACCGAATGCATCCCTAGGGGCCCTAGGACCCTTAGGGACATATGTTGTCATAAAATGTGTTGAGAGACCTATGACCCCTTTCAATGCATTTGAACCAACCAAATGGGTCCCTAGGGGCCATAGGGCCCCTAAAGACATACGTTGTCATGAAATGCATTGAGAGGGGTCCCTCTCAATGCATTTGAACCAACCAAATGCATCCCTTGGGGTCCTAGGGCCACTAGGGACATACATTGTCATGAAATGTGTCGACAGGGGTCATTGGTTAACCTATGACCCCTCCCAACGCATTAGAACCAACCAAATGTATCCCTCAGGGTCCTAGGACCTCTAGGGACATATGTTGTCATGGAAAGCATCAAGAGGGGTCATAGGTTAACCTATGACCCCTCTCAACACATTAGAACAAATTAATTTCATCCCTAGGGGTCCTAGGTCCCCTAGGGACATATGTTGTCATGAAATGAGTTGAGAGGGTTCATAGGTTAACCTATGACCCCTCTTAATGGATTAGAACTAACCAAATGCATCCCTAGGGATACTAGGGCCCCTAGGGACATATGTTGTTATGAAATACGTCGATAGGGGTCATAGGTTAACCTATGACCCCTCTCAATGCATTAGAACCAACCAATTGCATCCCTGTGAGTCCTAGGGCCCCAAGGGACATAATAATATATTATATTAATCATATATATATATATATACACATATTCATATATTATATTTATAAGTCATAATAATAATAACAATAATAACATATATTACGTTATTGTATTTAATAATAATAGTAAAAATCATAATAATATAATATAATAATCATATATATATATATTAATATATATTATATTTATATATCTTATAATAATAATATATATTAAATATTTAATAATAATATAATAGTAAAAATCATAATAACATAATATAATAATTATAACAATATAATCTAATAATCATATATAATAATAATCGTAAATAAATCATATATATATTAATCATACATATAAGTTAATGAAATTTGTTACATTTTCCATGATTCCCTCCAAAATTTGGGAATAAATATCGAATATCCAATTTAGTATCGGGTATCCGATATGAGATCGGATACTTGATTAAACTAGCATGATTTTTCCAACATATTCCTTGTCACTACAGACTTGACAATATCACTTTTTGTGGGCCATTTTCATGAATTTTGGGAAAATTGACTTTTTGGGTCCCAAATGATCGGAAAAGGTTCGATAATATATCATTAGGTGTCTGATATTGTCATCTGAAAGGGGAGTAGTACTCGTTGAAAGGCTAAACACAAAAGGAAGGTATCGAATGAAGACATTGTGTCATATAGGAAAAGGACAAGGTAAATTACTGAAGGAAAAGACAAGGTATGTTAAATGTGAGTCAAGTTTATGATGTATTGGTCGAAGGTGAAATCATAGAGTTAGATAATGAATATGTACATTTGGGGAATGAAAATGTACCAATTGAGAATGATAATGCTAGGATTGAAAATTTAGAGAATGAAAATTCGAAGAATGAAATGCTACCAGGTCATAATGTAAATTGCATGATTGACCATGCCGAACATGACAATGCACAGGAACCTTACATATCTCCTAATTATAATCAACATAAAGGTTCTAGAATACCAAAATGGATAATTGAAATTAATAAAATGATTATTACCAATTTGGAAGGGAAGAAATTAGAAAGAACCATTTAGTTTTGGGCTTCAAAACTATATAAGATGTTTTTCGGCAACAAGATAGTGGTGGAGCAATGTCATCTTTTTATGCACTCATTAAAGATGCAAAAGATGAGACCTATGTTTTCCAAATTGAAGATTCATGTCAATAAAAAATTGGAAAGAAATGTCATTATTGTGAAGAATCTTTTTAGTGCTCTCAATAGCATTGGGAAAAATAGTAGGGAGAAGGATAAGAGAGCTTCTCGAAGGGTTATTACAACCTCTTTGGTAAGTCATCATTTGAGAAAGGGTAGATATATTCAAGACAAACTTGTATTGACTTGAACCTAAATCATACTACTTTGAGAAGACCACTTATTAGACGAGAGAGAATTGATGATCCTCTTCAAAATGAAACATCGGCTTTTGGTGGGAGACTTCCACATTTTGATAAGAAGCTATCCAATGATGTGAAGGAAGAAATTACACAATTTTGGCACTCTATCTCAAGAGTATCAACCAATGCTAAAGATGTGTTAAAGTTGAGAATTGGCATTAGAGACTGCACACCACATCCTAAACATTATTTGGAGGTAAGTCAAACTATGTTGTTCAAACAATTTAGGGAGAGTCATTCAAGTCTTCATATATCACAAAGGGCTTTTGAATCTTTGAAGCCATTTTATTGTGTGCCAATTAAAATTTGAAATACATGTTGTTGCAAATATCATGTAGATTTTTCTATGCCCCATGAACTATTACACTCCATCTATTCTACTTTGCATAGTAAAGAAATGTTGAAGAATTGTGGTGCTAGTGGTCTTCCAAAATCATCAAGAGGCTTGCTAGATCAATTTTTATGTCATAGAGTTGATGGTTGTTTCTTTTGTAGAAATGCTTGCTTAAATGAGAAGTGTTCAGAATGTGGTGGCTTATCCAAGTTTGACACATGTTTCCATGAGGGGTGCGAACAAGATCTTGGGAAGACAATAGTTTAAAAAAATGTATATGAAATGGTAAAATACACATTGAAGAGTGGGGGTGAGGGCTCTAGATGTGAATTGGTTGCAAAAGAAATCTGTGTGGCTAGTTTTATTTCAAATTTCAAGACAAATATTTTTTACAAGTATGCAAGACATAGTCACAGGTATTAGTGGTTAGATCAACAATTTAGAATGTGTAAGGAGACTTTTCCCATTGGCACTATTATATCAGTTGTTGACTTTGCTAAGAGCTACACATTGCAACCTCAAAATGACACACAATCTCAATATTATCTAACTCCATTTAGATTGCTATTTTTTTCCACATAACATATAGACATGCCCTAATAGTGTACAAGATAATTGAAAGATTATTAGAGGGTATTATTTTTATATGAGTGATGATAGATCTCACTCTCATGAGTTTGTGCAATATTGTTTCGAGAATTATTTTGATTTCTTGCAAGAGCATGCAATTGCTATGGATAGACATATCATTTGGTCAAATAAATATATAGGTCAATTCAAAAATTCTCACATATTTTATTGGTTGTGTAGGATGAACATAGAGAGGGGGGTGCCTCATATTTGGAGTTTTTTTGAGTCTAGCCAGGGGAAAGGGGAACATGATGGAGCAGGGGCATGTGTGAAGAGAGCTCTAGTTAAGGAGAAATTGAAGATTTCAGGAGCAGAGCTTCTTGATGCTCGTAGCATTGTTGATTGGTGTAGTTCAACATCATCACAAGGGGGGACTCTTGATTCAGTAGTACATAGGTTCTTTTGGTTGGTTGAGGAAGGGTCTGTAGGTGATAGATCAGATTGTGCTACAGTGAGAGACTCATAAAAAATGCATTCATTCTAGAGCTCTAATTCTAGTACATGGACCATTTGGACATGATAGCTAGCTTACTTTTGTCCTAGTTGTTTTCAGTGTGATTAAGATCACTATGAGTCAAGTGAGTGGGTGGACACATGGGCTCCACATTATCTTACTCCATTGTCTATCATACTCTCTATCAGAAATGATGACATGGAAAGTTCACTTGAGCATAACCATCTATTAGCTCTTCGTTAGCTAGGACATGTCTTTACATTGGTTTCACCATAGGGGAATGATGAGAAATCAGATTATTGGTTAGCACATTGTGTAAGAGGTAAACAAAATCTTGCACAACTAATCATAGATGATGATGGATTCACATATCCTACTGGTTCAACGGTTGTCATTGGAACATGGCTGTGGATATACATGCTTAGAAGGAAAGGAATTCTTGCATTCAAAGACTATTAGAAGCATAAAACTAGTCTCATATATTCACATCTTATTATAGTAACAAATGTAAAGTTGTTGAAGCATCAAGGAAGACAAAAGTAAAAGAACTTTTTACTATTACTAATGTTGATCATGAAGCCCTATTGGAGACCCTAAAATAGAGAGAGGACCCTACTAGAACACTTGACTAGGTATATTTACTTCTTATGTTATTTTGTTCATAATGATTTAGTGAACTGATGATTATCTTGTTTAATACAATAAGTTACTAATATTTTTTATGATATTGGAATGTGGCATGAAGAGTAGCCATGCTTGAAGGTAAAAACCTAAATGAGGAGCAGAATGAAGAAAAATTTATTCTATTTTTGACACTACAATTTTTGGTAGTTGTGTATTGATGTAATAATGATGAAACACTTGATATATTGTAAATGTAAACTTGTTGATTTAATGTAAGAAACAAAAATAATTTTAATTAATGCAATTTATGTGGAGGGACCTAAAAAATGATGATTTTAATACATACTAACACCAAACTTGCACTCTTCCCAATGCCAAAAATTTGAGAGAGGTAAAAAATAATGTTTTTCCTTTTAATACTAACCCTTGTGACACCCTTGTTCCAGCTGTGGAGAGCCTCCATCGTTTGTGGCCACCACATACTAAGGAGTCTCCAAGGTGCTCTAAGTGCGTGTCAAGGTTGATCTTTTGAGGGTCGTAACTTGGAGCTTGTGGGGGCTATCAATGAAATGATAAATGTTATAGGACAATCATGTCAAGGCCCAAAATAACCTATCTCATTTTTAAGAGATTACATTCTATTTGGATTCGATACAGTGATCTCGCTCAATACCAAAACTTGCAGTGTGCCTTAGTTCATAGGTGCACCATAGCGTAACTTTAAAACCACTAATCTTGGCATCAAATCATCAGCGCCATTAGCTCTAAATGGGTGGGTGAACCCTAGTGATACCCTTATTCTAGCCATAGAGAGCCTTCATTATCTCTTGGCCACCCCATATCGAGGAGTCTCCAAGGTGCTCTAAGTGCATGTCAAGGTCAATCTTTTGTGGGTCATAACTTAGAGCTCATGGGGGCTATCAATAAAATGTCAAATGCTACAAGATGTTCATGCTAATGCCTAAAATAAACTTTCTCATTTTTGAGAGATCACATTCCATTTGGATTCGGCACAGTGATCTTGCTCGATGCCAAAACTCGCAGTGTGCCTTAGTTCATAGGTGCACCATAGCATAATTTTGAAACTATTGATATTGGCATCGAATAATTAGCACCATTAGCTACAGATGGGTGGGTGAACCCTAGTGACACCCTTGTTCCATCCATAGAAAGCTTCCATCATCCGCGACCACCTCATACCGAAGAGTCTCCAAGGTGCTCTAAGTGCGTATCTAGGTTGATCTTTTGAGGTTGTAACTCAAAGTTTGTGAGGGATATTGATGAAATGTTGAATGCTATAGGATGGTCATGTCAAGGCCTAAAATAACCTATCTCAATTTTGAGAGATCACATTCTGTTTGGATTCTGCACAGTGATCTCGCTCGATGCCAAAACTTGCAGTGTGCCTCAGCTCATAGGTGCACCACAACATAACTTTGAAATTGCTGATCTTCACATTGAATTTTTTGTGTCATTAGCTCTAGATGGGTGGGTGAATCCTAGTGAAACCCCTATTTTTTCTATGGAGAGCCTCCATCATCCACGGTCACCCCGTACCGAAGTGTCTCCAAGGTGCTCTAAGTGCATATCGAGGTTGATCTTCTGAGTATCGTAACTCAGAGCTCATGAGGGCTATCAATGAAATGTTGAATGCTACAAGATGGTCATGCCAATGCCTAAAATAAACTATCTCTTTTTTGAGAGATCACACTCTGTTTGGATTTGACACAACGATCTCACTTGATGCCAAAATTTGCATTATGCCTGAGTTCATAAGTGCACCATAGTGTAACTTTGAAACTGCTGATCTTGGCATCAAATCATTAGTGCCATTAGCTCTAGATGGGTGGGTGAACCCTAGTGACACCCTTGTTTTGGCTAGATGAAGAGCCTCCATCGTCAACAACCACCCCATACTAAAGAGTCTCCACGGTGCTCTAAGTGCGTATTGAGGTCGATCTTTTGAGGGTTGTAACTCAAAGCTCATGAGGGCTATCAATGAAACATCAAATTCTACAAGATGGTCATGCCAAGGCTTAGAATAACCTATCTCATTTTCAAGAGATCACATTTTGTTTGGATTTGGCACAGTGATCTCCCTCGATGCCAAAACTTGTAGTGTGCCTCAGTTCATAGGTGCACCATAACATAACTTTGAAACTACTGATCTTGGCATCAAATTGTCATTGCTATTAGCTCTAGATGGCTAGGTGAACCCTAGTGACACCCTTGTTCCAACTGTGAAGAGCCTCCATCGTTTGCAGCCACCCAGTACCAAGGAGTCTCCAAGGTGCTCTAAGTGCATGTCGAGGTTGATCTTCTGAGAGTCATAACTTGAAGCTCGTGGGGGCTATCAATGAAATGTTGAATGCTATAGGACAGTCATGCTGAGGCCTAAAATAACCTATTTCATTTTTGAGAGATCACATTTTTTTTAGATTCAATACATTGATCTCCCTCGATGCCAAAACTTGTAGTGTGCCTCAGTTCATAGGTGCACCACAGTGTAACTTTGAAACTATTGATCTTGGCATCAAATTGTCAACACCATTAGCTCCAAATGAACAGATGAACCCTAGAAACACCCTTGTTCCTACCACAAAGAGACTCCATCATCCACGATCACCCAGTACCAAAGATTCTCCAAGGTGCCCTAAGTGCATATCAAGGTCAATTTTCTGAGGGTTGTAACTTAGAGCTCGTGAGGGCTATCAATAAAATGTCAAATTTTATAAGATGGTCATGCCAAGGCCTAAAATAACCTATCTCATTTTCAAGAGATCACATTTCATTTGGATTCAGCACATCGATCTCGCTTGATGCCAAAACTCGTAGTGTACCTCAATTCATAGGTGCACCACAACGTAACTTTGAAATTGTTGATCTTGGCATTGAATCATCAGTGCCATTAGCTCCAGATGGGTAGGTGAACCCTAGTGACACCCTTGTTCTTGCCATAGAGAGCCTCCATTGTTCGTGCCCACCCCGTATCGAGGAGTCTCCAAGGTGCTCTAAGTGCGTGTCAAGGTCGATATTCTGAGGGTTGTAACTCAGAGCTCATGAGGGTTATCAATAAAATGTCAAATGCTATAGGAAATTCATGCCAAGGCTTAAAATAACCTATCTCATTTTTGAGAGATCGCATTCTATTTGGATTCGGCACAATAATCTCGCTCGATGCCAAAACTTGTATTGTGCCTTAGTTCATAGGTGCACCATAGCATAACTTTGAAACCATTTATCTTGGCATTGAATTGTTAGTGCCATTAGCTCTGGATGGGTGAGTGAACCCTAGTGACACCCTTGTTCTAGCCACGAAGAGCGTCCATCATTCACGACCACCCTGTACCGAAGAGTCCCTAAGGTGCTCTAAGTGTGTATCAAGGTAAATCTTTCGAGGGTCATAACTTGGAGCTCATGAGGGCTATCGATAACCCCTTACCAAGTTTGGTGAACTCATCTAATTGAGAATTTAAAGTTATAGAATTTTTTTTTGAAAATTACAAAAGTTGCAAAATCAAAAAAGTTGCAAAATTGCAATTTTGCAACTTTTGCAACTTTTTCTTTCAAAGTGAAAATGAGTGCAAAGAGTTAGTTAGGGGTTTGAGCACAACCATAAAAGGTTGGAAATACTTATATAATGTGTGAAATGATAGAATGCATTAATGAAGCCAATTTACATAAAAGTTGCATTATATGCAAAATATGGCCTAGAAGGCTAATCATGGTAATGTAATGGATTATAGGGTTTGTAGTACTATATAGTGTGGAAAATGTCTTATTAGGGCCTTTAGATGTTGATTAGATCAATAATGGGCAAAAAATGTAATGACAATTTAAATTGCAATTAAAACTTGACAATAAGTTGTCATCAATCAATTCAAAGGGAGTAGAAGTCAGTTAGTGGAGAAAGTTGGTCAGTTTATAACTCTTAGAGAGTATCTTTAAGGTATATTGTTCAAATGCAAACAAGATGTATGGTGTATGATTAATAAGAAGTAATAGAACAAAGTTTCTTTCTGCAATTTGTATCATTTTCCATTGTTACACTTTGTTGGTAACATGTTTTTAATGATATTGTCAAAGGAATATTGTTTTGTCACATAATTTTTTAGTGCTTTTGTGGGGGCCATATCTCAATTTTTCACAGTTCGATTGGCCTAATTTTTGGATATGTTATGGAGGGTCAAGTGATCTAATTACTTGATGGTTGGATTAAGGAAAAGAAGTATGATTCAAAAGTTATGAATGATAGTGTTTGGGTCTATACAAAGGACAACAAGAAGGTATGTTTTGGATGATTTGGTTCCTAAGTTTTGTTAAGTGTGTTGAGATTAGATTTGAAGGCAAGAGTTAGTTTCAAGTTTGAAGGTGTAGTTTAAAATCAGATTTGGGGTTATGTGAACCTTGTGTAGAAGATTAAAAAGTGTGTTGATGTTATTATCTAAAATGCCATGGATCTTTGTTGAAGCCTTTGAGTCATCCCAATTCTTTGATAGACTACCATCCTTTTGTGAATCCCCTTACTTAAATTACTATTTATTAAAGGTGTACCAAAGGGCTTTGTATCATTCGGCCAAGATAAGGAATAAATCCAATCTAAAACTAAAACCACAAGGAAAATAATGGTTTTCTGTATGTCACTCATTTCTATGGTTTCTCTCTATAAATAAGGTTTCCCTATTTTGCTTACTCTGAATCAAATGATAGAAAGTGAACTCTCATATATTAACTATATAATTTTTGATAGAAAAAAAATATAGCTCATGATAGCATTTCAAATCAAACATTGTATCCAAATTTGATAATAAAGGTTGTTGAAATGTTATTCACACATTATTGCATTTGAATCAAATATAACAAACATGATCAAAATTAATGATATTCCATAAACATGAATAATACACATGATCCACGATAAATTTAACAATACTAGATACTAAATTATTATGTATACGAGTGTGCACATAAATGACAAAAATATATATCAAAATACATGTATCCATAGACAAATTACACAAATATATATCAAAGTTCATGTATCCATAGACAAATTACACAAGTATATATCAAAATACATAGATCCATTACAAAATGTGGCTGATCATGCCATCAAAATGTGTATAATATCAATGTTTATGTAAACAATGTGGCATATGCCATCTCAAAATGTCTCATGACACATCCTATGACAACTATACTATCCTAGGCTACTAGTGGATGATCAAAATGTAGCCTCTTCGCTACACTAGGTGGATCAGATGCCTCCTACATAAATAAAAAAGGAAAATCCAAAGTTAGACTACTAAATTTATATGATTCTTTGTATCTAATATTGAATTACTCAAATGCATACTGATCTTTTTTTAATTAAGATTTATACTGCTAAACTTTCATCATAAATACCTCTCTCATTGACCTCCTGAGCTGGTTAGGAGTTCTCTCATATGCCCTCAACAATGCTTGTACCTCGCTGATTGTGGCCTATGTATGTTCAAATATATTTGTCAGATGAATCTACAACTTAAACTATAACATTATAATTCATAGCATGCTAAATTTATAACATATAATCAAGAATTCAAACTACAACTTACTAGTGTAGGCTCCTCCTCAAGATATAGTGGTTGCATCATCAAAGATATAGAACTCTCCTATCCAACCTTATGTGCACTAGGAGTTTCCTATGAGATACAAAATACTAGTTGTCAATATCACAAAAATTAGTTTTGAATTTATTTATGAAAATAAGGAAAATAAAAAATAAATGATAGTTATACATATAATGGGGCTCTCAGTGCGAATGGAAATGCTTGAGCATTTACGATGTAGAATCTACATGAGCTCATCACTAGTAGCCATGCCCTATACAATACAGAATGTAATTAAATTTCATTACTACAAACATTTTACAAGAATGCATCGATATTTAATCAAATAGAAAGCACCTAATTACCTTTCCTTTGTCAATGGGTCTTGGCTCATCCCCCACACTTTGTCCCCAAGGACAGGTGGTACCTACAAGATAAAAGAAAGATTAGAAATCATATATGCTACAATATCAAATAGAAAAAAAAATGAGAAAACAACATAATGTACCATAGATGTCTCAAGGCCAAATGAAATAGCTGAGAGCATGGCATCATCAACCTGTCTCAGCTTCTCCTTAGTCATCAACTAAACATGAATGAAGATCACATACATGTATAAGTCAGTATGGCTTAAAAATTAAAATTACTCTATTATAAAGATTAACTTTAAATCACATATGTCATAACAAAAAAATGAATACATGTACTGACACAGAAGGAGTCCATGCCTTTGCATGCCCCTCCTCTCTCGCATCAGGGTTTGTAGCCTCTGCACATGCATCTAGTATATTCTCGTCAAATACAAATTGATACTCAGAATGATCACCTATGGGACCCAAATAAATATTCTTTCATGTTATGCAAGTATGGGGCACACAAACATGTGATGAGCTCACCGATGACAAAATCGCACAAGCATCATCAATACGAGGAGATAGCACTGACCTAGCTTGAGATATCAATAGGCTACTCAATCTATGGATGGCTCTAATAGTCTGAGAGCTAGCCTCTGCAATGATATCAAGATGTTTTACTCGAGGAGGGGGGGAGACATTAGTAGGAGGGAAAAAAATGTCAGTTTTCTTCCGCTGGGAAGAGGGTCTATCTTGAGGAGCTCCTCCTCCTACACCTATGTTGGGCTTCATGCTCCAATAGTTCATCTTGAGGCCCAACACAAATTCTACATACAATTTTCTAAGGAAATAAAATGGCACCTCTAAATTTCTATGTGGAGGGATGTCAAAAACCATCCACCAACAATCCCAAAAGTTTGCATGTATGGCATCATTTGTGCACCATTTAATTGATAGTTTGGGCTTTTTGCGGTCGATTGGTAAGCTGATTTTTGAGTTCACAAAAAGGGAAACCAAATAATCTTTACTTATATTGAGGGCTGCAACTTCATCATAGTCCAACCCATCATCAAACATCTCATGCATTTTGTCATGCCAACAAAGAGTGGCATTTTGTTCCTTAGTAAGTGTTTCAATGTTATCCACTATGGTGTTTAACATGGATAACATAGGAGCCAATGCGGGTATAGTATTATATGTTGTTCACAAAGCCCTCAATTCAATGAGATTTTCAAATATCAAATCCTCGATTTGAGGAGAGTTTTGAGGGGGTAGGGGATCATTTGGTGGACAATTTTGAGGGGGCACTGGAGCATTTGGTGGGGGGTTACGAGGAACAATATTTCTTGCCTTAGTATCATCATTTTGGTCAACCATACCTATTAATTCGCAAAACATAATTTTTATTAAAAAAACCTAAATTTCAACAATTTCTATAAAAAAAACCTAAATTTTAACAAATTCAATTAAAACTAACAAATTTATAATAAAATTGATTGAAAACATTAGAAAAAAAAACATAAAATCACTAACCTATATTGTGTATCCATTTGCGGATTGGATATCCAAGCCCAAAACCAAAAATGCAATGTGAACAAACAACCCGTGGGATTGCTATTTTTAAAAATAAAATCACAGTATAGGTATCAAGTATCTGATTTCATATCAAATATATGATAATATATCAGATATTTGATATGAAATCAAATACCCGATAAGGCTTGGACCTACTTTTTAGCTTTGGTATCAGGATGTGTGGAAAAAAGTCAAAGTGGATTTTGAAATGCTTTTAGAGATTTTCAAACTCTTTTTTTCCATCGCCACTTGTTGGCACACCATGATCCTGCATATACCCCTTTTCTAGTCTATATACCTCCATTACCTCTAATCTTTTCTCAAGATGTGAAACTTATGATTTGAGAACCAAAAGATTTGATACCAATTTTTGGAAATATAAGGTATGATAGGTTATTAAGAGGGGATGGGTGAATCAGAAAACAATAGAACTTTAAATTTAATTCACTAATTAAACCATCACCACATAATCTGATCTAGTTGCATGCATAAAAGAATGAAAGCAATAAACATTCATAACACTTTGACACAATATTTAGTGACCTAGAAACATTCCAAATAGAAAGTAAAACTGGAGTGGGGATGATACCCACAAGCTATATGGTTGTAGTATAAAGTTGGCCTATTAAGGCTTACAATTGACCACTTATTGTGATCTCCCCTATTAGGAGCAATATGGACTATTAGGTCCACCTTTTTAAAGTATTTATAAACATACAATGAAGTATGCACTCTATTAGGAGATTTAGCAAAAGACTATTAAGTCCACTCAGTTAAAGGATTTGACTGATGTACCTATTAGGATGAATCAATGGTTGATCTTAGATCTGCAACTTTTATTTGCTGAATGAGATTCCTTGAATTACAATGATCACTTGGCTATGATAGACAAGTCTCTGGTATACCATATACAACTTGTAGCTTTCTTCAATTCACACTCATTTTTTTCTTACTTCTTCACATGCTTCTTGATTACTTAAGGATATGATATAATACATTACATATATACCAATCCACTTGATTATCTTTTGGAGCTGGCTACAATACCAAATTCATCATAATTCACAAGGTCGGCCTATTGCTGTGACTTGGGTTCTGAAGACAACTTGGTGATGTATAGATACTCGACAAACATTGTGAACACTCGATAGACTTTGGCACTTGGTTGACATTGAAGCTCAATCCATACTAATCATTTCAAATAGAAGGAACTCGATCAACACTGTATGACTTAGTGAACACTGAGAAACTTGGTAGATACTAAAATGCTCGATTGACACTGCAATGCTTGGTCAACATGGAATTCTCTTCATTAACACTGTGAGCTTGGTAGACATTGATATTCTTGATTAACATTACAGAGCTCGGTTAACACTAAGATCTTCATCACTTCTACTAGAAAGCTTGGTAGACTCTGCTATGCTTGGGCAATACAGTAAACTGTCTTAGATGCTCGGTAGATACTATGAAGCTTGTCATGAATTGTAATTTGACTATTTAGCTCGGTAGCAACTGAAACACTTGGTTAACACTACTAGATGAATGATAAGCTCGATAGCAATGAAACCAACTGACTAAGTGTTAAGTCACTAATAGACAAATTGACCTTAATGTCAATACAATGATATATAGTTAGTCTTGGATTGTCATAGTTTAGGAAGCTTGTAGGATTTTAAGGAATTCCTTTCTTCTTGCTCTTTGCCCCTTGGGATTTGTGCTTAGCTTCAAACTTTGGGAATTTTGTCATGTATGATTCTTGTAAGGTTTTGGAAAGATGTTGCTTGTGCTTCAACCTCATTGGCCCTTGGGATTTGTGCTTAGCTTCAAACTTCAGGAGTTTTGTCACGTATGATTCTTGTAAGGTTTTGGAAGGATGTTGCTTGTTCTTCAACCTCATTGGAGGAATTTGATTTCTTGTCACTTTCATGTGTTTGGGCAATTGGCTAAATTGACTTATCTTGTATGATGAACTAATTTTTTTGTGATTGAATTATTGTTAGCTATCAATTTTCTCAGTATTATTGTGTAATTCTGATTACATTCTTAGGAAAAAAATAAATACCTTTAAAAACCTGCCTTTACATATACATAATTCAAGCAACTATGATAAAAATGTACATACGAAAAGAAACATTATTATTGACTATTGAAAAATGTTGATTCCACCAAACTATATGAAGAAATGGTTCTAGCGTCCTATCTTATGATATGACATTAAATGATTATAAAAATATGACCTAAATTACAATAAAAGTTCTTTCTAAAAAAAATAAGTACCAGAGAATGAACCGTAAGATAGACACATGACTAAACCATACTAACATTAAAGTTCAACATTTCTGATATTCGTATAAAGAATTTAGCCACCATACTGAATTGTTTGTTCAAATATATATGATTTTCATTGTTTAGAAAAAATGACTTTCTTTCCTGGATCTGAAGCGGGGCCCTCTTTTAAGCTTTAATCGTTCTATACAGATATGGCTGGGTTTAATAAAGATAATTCTGACTAGCGCTGTGTAACAATAATGAGATGATCTACCCAACAAAAAGAATACGCCCAACCTCTAAAATGCCAGTTGCACCAAACGAAGAGAAACTGCCTTTTCAATGAGTAACTGGTCACATGTATGGATACATAATACGCCATGTTTTGGAGACAAAGATTGCTGGAGCATTTACGATATAGACTTTGATATATCTTTTTCCCTGCAATTGCATGCATGTGGATTCCACTTATTTTTCCTCCTCTTTGTCAGACCGTCCACGCATGCAAGGTACTGTTTTCTTTATTCAACAGCACAACCATCAATGCTTAACAATTACATATCATATAAAACGGGTATGTATGTCTGATAGACAGTCTAGTGTTAGGCAATGTGCAGAGAATGATCAGTTTGTTTGTCTGATTGCTGTTAGTGTGATGGGAAATCCCTTCTCAAACTCCACGAAAGGAAAAGCAAGCGCACGGTCTGCTTCTGACATCTCCCATCTGCACATTCACATCCACTCGTTAATAAAGCTTTTATCATATTAACATTACCCTTACAATAAAACAATAATGGTTATGAGAGTCATAATGTAGGCCAGTGGTTATTAAAGAGGAAGACACCAAAAAAGACATAAATGTTATTTATGGTTATGGTACATGGTACTCCAAGTTCAAACCTTTGTAATTTATGTATAACCAAGCTTGCAACTATACTACCGAGTGTTCTATGGTGGAATTCTTTGAATTCTTTTCTAAACTTGTTTGTTTGTTTGTCTTATTTTTTTTTTTTTTTGCCTGTTTATAAACAGGTTTGATTTTTTCTACCATCTTACTTTAATCAAAACACTAGAAACTTTCTTTAAAGATTTTTTTCAATAAATAGTATTGACAATAAAGAGAAAAAGAGGGTAAGTCAATAACTCAAGATACTGATTGTTTGTTGGAAAATAGATTCAATGTATAAACAGGCAGTACATTGGAATTAACATACTATTTTTAGAGAGGAGAAGAAGGGATCTAATTACAGCTTATGCTCTAATAGCAACTTACCTTTTGCTACTTCATATATACCAATGACTACCTAGTCCGACTCTATTAGTTAAAAATTGTGCATAAGTATTGGTTCTCATAGTGCATTAGGGGCATTTGTGCATAAGAATTGGTAAAAATACTTAGTAGAAGAAAATGTATCGGTTTCTAAAATTGGGGCATCTTTAAGAAGGTTTGTAATAATTCTAAATAACTACTTTTCCACCTGTGCACACATGAAATTATTTAGAAGCCAAAACAATAGTTATAAACTATAAGTATGCACAAAAACAAAAAATAAAATAAAAAAAATAGTATATAAAATACTATAAAGACAAATAAATTAATAAATTATATTGAATGTTAAGAAGATAACTTAAATAATTAATATATATTAAAAAGAAACTCCACAGCTGTACATTGGAATCAAAAACCTTTTACAAAGGTAATTATAAAAACCAGTATATTGAAGTATTCCATTAAATGAAATACTGAGTTGAGTTAGACCAGATCTAAGAAGATCCAAACAAACAACATAAAAAACTTGAAAACCAGCCTTATAAGGAAGGAAAAAGAATATAAATAAAAAAACTTAGAACTCTTAATGGGAAGGAGTAACACTAACAATAAACATCCATGTAGCCTTCAAGTTAATATAAATGTACATTTTTGAATCAATTAGAAGTTACAAGGTTAGATCATTGTTTAGATTATATAAATATGGAAAGGGCTAGATCTATTACAGTTCAACCATCAGTTTCTTAGTTATAATCATTATTGAATTAAATTTTTAGTTATAAAATGTTACAACAATTCATCATTAAGTATGATCTAAAATATTTGTAAAAATTACAAGTAAATAAGTTTAGACATCTTTTGAAAACAGTTTTAAAAATAATTTATTTCAAACAGACATATTTAAATAGCATATACTAAAGAAGAAATTAAGTAAAAGTCAATTTTAATTATTTAACATTCTAATTTAAGAATAAAGTATATTTAAGAAATTCAATTAACCATTTGGACAACACAATATCCATTGAAAGAAGGCCGCAATTAACATATTGGAATATGATGAAATACCTGTAGTTGAGTACAAGATGGTGCAGGAAAACAGCCATCTCTAGTTTGGCCAGTTCTAGACCAGAACACAAGCGTGGTCCTCCACCAAATGGAGTGAAATATGTACTGGGCTCCATTTTCTGATAAACCCACTCCAAACAAACAGTTTGAAATATTGAGTGGTATGTCATAGTTTGTAGTTTATTTATGGATGGATCACAAAAAGCCTGCCGAATCTTCGAAATATCTAATTCTATTGTTTTATACCTGCCATCTTTGAGGATTGAATTGCAAAGGATTGTCATAGAGAGCAGGGTCTAAGTGCACGGCTGCGAAAACAGGTAAAACTTTCCATCCAGCAGGAATATCATAACCTGCCATTATGTTTTGTCCAGAATGTCAGTTTCATCAGCTAGAATTTCATATCATATTTCAGTTCAATTCGATAGTATTTGGTATGAGAGATTTCTAATTACCGGAATCTAAAAAGAATGTAATTGATTGGAGTTGTCAGGACTAATATTAAGACATTTATGCATGGTTTCTAGAATATTTTTTCACAAAGTACTAGTAATTTTTTTTTTTTGATGGAGGGTTCAGATCTGCGAGGCAGCCCAGCGAGGCACAAGCCTGCGAGCTACCAACCAGCGAAGGCCACCATTAACAGTTTTAGGTACTCACACGTGCCCGATAGGTACTAGTAATTTTGAGTGTACTTTAGTGATGTTTCTTTAAGTAAGTATTGAGTCACACTTTGAAATGACCACTTTTTATCCTTTGACACATTAATATCCACAAGTGAAAAAATATGTGTCAAGTTGCCAACTCTTATACAAAGACAACTTAAAAAATCTTCCAAATCCACATATACTTAATCCATAAAAAACATTATTCATTACTTTTCATTTCATAATTTTAAAACTAACAAACATGAATTCTTCACAATATATGAAGTAGATGTATGATAGCTTTTGATTTGTAAAATGTATATTTTTAAATTATATTTTGTTCACACTTAACATTAGTAATCTTTAAGGTGTTTTGGAAATCAATACTAACTATTCTCCTAGAGGGAATCCTATTCATGGTGTTATTGGTAGTTGCATTAGAAACAATAGTCCTATTCATTCAATTTATCTTTCCAATTTATAAGAGTTTTTAAAGGCCCATTTTGTATGTCATAAAGAAAAGTTGTGTGCTTAGCTAAAAGAGAAGTTATAGTTGGTTCTTCTTGTTTTTTATTTGTATTTGTATTTGTACAAAACATAAATATATTAATATTACATAATATTTTAAAAAAAATCTACAAAATATTATACTAATACATTTGAATTTGAAATATTATTTAAGTTTTTTTTTTGTAAATTGTGTTTTTAATGTTATTCACTAAAAAGTTTGAATTGTATTTTATCATATTTTAAAAATAGATAATATATTTTATTTAAAAATACTAAAATGCTGAAAAACATTTAGTTTGACAGTGTACTCATAAGCTAAATAGATTAAATAGAAAATAATTTAAGACACTAGATTTTTTATAAGCCTAATATTTATCCATTAAAAAATTATATTAAACTAAACAAATAAACATAAAATCTTCTCTAAATAAAATTTCAAATTTCAAATTAAAAACATTTATCATTATTAGAAAAAGACTACAGCCACAAACATATTATAATTGTGTTTTTATCTTGAGATATCAGAGTATCTTGTAAACCAAGTTCATGACAGGCAGAAGAAACAGGGATCACCCACTACTAACCTTTGAAATTAACGTCTTTCAATGCTTTTCTATGAACAAAGCGAACCACATTCCCAAGCCTCAATGTCTCATTGATAACCTATCAACATCAAATTATTAATATTTGTTAAGAATAATGTTTAGAGATCATGTATGTACTATAAAATTCGTCAATCTATTAGCAAATATATGGGACCAATGATTATAAATGGTTGGTGTTAAATTCTTATTCAATTTAATCATTTGATCATGAACCTAGATAATATTTAAATAAAATGCATTTCAACTCACATTATGTGTAAACTCCATCCTTTTATAATCATCCCAGTTTAATCTGGGATCTTTTGGCTCCTGCTGTTGTTTTCTTCTGGCTATATCTAAATGCTCTGACTGCATCAACAATGCACAATTTGTTAAATACATCCAATCAATCAACAAAAAAGGAAAAAACATAGTAAAAGTAGTATTTTTTAACATACCCTGAGAGAGTCAATTACCAAAGGGAACTTAAGAAGAAAATAAAGGCAAAGAGTTAAGGCAACTGCAGAAGTTTCATGACCAGCAAAGAGAATATTAAGAATGAGATCCAATATCTGCTCGGTTGAAAGCCTTCCATCCTTCATAACATTGCTGAGAAGATCATCATAATGTGTTTCTGGACTTCTCTTTCTCTCCTCCATTATCTTTTTCACTCCTTCCAGTATTTTAGATCTAGACTGTTACCATGCAACCATTATTAGCCCTCTTATATACAATTGTATCTAAAAATCAAGTTTTTTTTTGTTATATAATAAATTGTAGATATTTCTTAGCCTTGATGCAATATTTTCTTTGAGACAAGAGTCTATAATACAGTGATAAATAATGAGTCTCTTATATAAGAAATCTTAAATTCAAGTCTACTCCAACTTTAATACATAATAATTATTAATTTCAACAAATAACAATAACAAATACTCTAATTTCTAAGTTCTCTGCTTACCTTGAGAGCTCTCCTGTAACTTGTCCCTGGAAAATTTATGGGTGCAGAGATAACTCCCTTCATGAAGGTGAAGTATTCTTTCATCAAATCATCTGTCTCAGGCTCCCCACTGTTGAAGCTCAATATTTGTTTTGCCATTAGATTGAAAGTAAACTGCAGTTTATCATTAATTGTTTCATCAGATGTTGACATCCATCTCTAGTCCTAAAATTTTGTTAGTATGAAAGACACTAGAAATGTGAATTTAACATCAATATTTTCAATCATTTAATATCAATATTTTCAATCATATTCTATGATCCATCATGGAAGTATAAGGAAACAATAGAGATTCAAATAGTTAAAACATAAACAATTTTGATGTTTCACAGATCTGACAGACCCTTTACATAATAATAATCAGCACCAATATAATTTGGTTTACTCTTTGATTTGATATAAATACTATCTACTGGCTCTAAGTACTTTTCATGAATTGGTTAAACAGACAGATTCTGAACAACACTACATGAACAGTGGAAAAGATGAAATTCCTGACAAAATAACTGCATATAGTTGATTAATATAAATTTAAGCACCTTTTTGGTCTCAGATTGCACAGAAAACGGCTGCCCCATCTTCTCCCATGACTTGAGAGTAAGGAGAGTCTGCATTTCTATATCATCAAGTAGCCTGCTCCTTAGCATGTTATTGCTCATGAAATTAAGGGCTATACTTCTCATGTGTTTGTGCATCTCCCCAACAAGAACCAGCATAGACCATTTGCCTAGAATGCCCCCAATAGTGCTTGGATAGCTGCATTCAAACAGTCTTCCTTCATTCTGCAGTATAAACTTGTTCAGCTCAGGATCTGCAGACACCACTGTAGGGTGCCCAAATAGATGAGACCTGAATATCTTCCCATACCTACGATATTCATGACTATTGCATTAGAACCATATTTTAATACTAAAAGAAAAAATTCCTTATTATCCATTTCAGATCAAACTTCATGATCCATTATGAGAAAGAAGAGAGAAAATAAACTCATGAACCATAGAACAAATAAACTTATGAACCATCATTCCACAGAAAGAAGAGAGCGAATAAAATCATGCATAATAACTTAATGAACGACAGAAATTACATTTTTACAAACAAATTCTTTCCTTTTCTTCAATTGCATAATACCTAGAGCAGTTCTCTTCCATGAATCTTCCTGGTGAGGTAGCTAAATGAGGCTTCAAGTATTGTACAGTTTGACCTAAGAAAGGCCAACCCATATTGCCAGGAGGCAGAATCATCCTTTTCTTACTGGAACTATTGCAGATGGGGTACTTCAACTTTAACACCATTAAAAACACAATGGGCAGCGAAAGGAGGGCAACTGCAATAACTACCAAATTATCAAACTGGGCCATTATAACAGGACTCCTCGATAACCATACGCTTCACTTTTACAAACTTTCAGGGTCCTCTTTCTATGAACCTGCAAATCAAACTGCCACTCTTGCTTATGGCCTCATTCTATATGATCTTAACCCATCAAGTATTTTATACAACACCGCTGGTTATCCATATTGTCACATACACAAATATTCTGATCCATTTCTGCATCCTTTGACATTTCTGGAAATCTTACTAGAACACATGAAATCATCGGTGCTTTTGAGCTAGCAACATCTCATTCATTCTTAGGCTCTTATCAGTACTTTTTTAACTTGTATATTTGACAGTTGTCGATGTTCTATATCTAGTGACTTTCTTAGAATGGACATGCAAAGAAATGATAGCCATATATCATGGGACCACGGTCAAGAAAACTCTTAGAATTATCACCAATAGATTACATGCTGGTATGTTTTATATAAATTTAAGATTTCTTTTATTTGAAGGACAGGTAAATATCCTCCACATAATTTCTCATACTAATTTATGCTATATCTTGGAAATTCAGAAGTTTCAAAATATTAAAATTTGATGGAATTTGGCTCGACTATTTTATCAAAAATAGTATGTATTCAATTAGAAGTCTATTGGCCGGCTCTTGATTCTAGGAAGTGATTCTTTTGATTAGTTCTCATGATTCTAATATATATTTCAAATATTATTCTTTTTAAAACTTTAAACACCATTTTATATTCACCCAGCTCAATTTTTTTCAATATTCAAAATCCCCTTAATATTTTTTAAATTAGCTATTTATTGAAGAAATAGTTTATGATTGTTTACTGTGCTTCGAGTATTTGAAGTGTTGTAGTCAAAGTCCCTTTTCAATGAATTTTTCTTTTTCTCATAATAAGATTAGAATATCCCCTTTCCCATGATCTCTTATTTTTTTATGAAATGCCAGTGAGCACATAATTTTCAAACTTCCTTTAAGCTGACCAAACCAGATTTCTTGTTATGACAAGAATATCCTCCTTTCCATGCACAGCCCAAAGGAAATGATGCGTCCATTAATTCTTCTGTCCAGTGACCAGTCATAAGCTATGGGATATGAGACTTTGTAAAAGGATGAGAGCCTTTGTTTATTATGTGTTAGAAAGCAAATGGCCATGGCACTATGTGGGGTCATGGAAGGAGATCCACTCGTGAGTTTTTGAATACAGAGCTTCTCATGTGCATAGAAGAAAAAAAAACCACTGTTCTTCACACTCATTTCCCTCCCCATTTACCTTAACCCCACTTCTCACTTGTCAAAATCATGACATTTCAATACAATCTTTTAAACCTTCCCTTTCATAGGCTGTTCACAGGCAAGCATATACAATATTGCAGCTATAAGGGGAAGCCACTCATTTGCACATGCTTACATTATAACATAACCTTTATAGATATTACACCACCAAAATATACCCTTCATATGATTCTTTATAGTCATTAGGTTGATAGATTTGCAACATAATCAATAAAATAATCAATCATGAGAGAATCCCAACGAAGAACTCCTTTACGGAAAAACGTTAATATTATAATTTATACACACTGTATTTAAAGGAATTTTAATCTTTTATTATTCCTTATCTTTCTTAGTCGGTTAAGAATGCCCCCCACCTTTAATCTCACCGTTTGCTGTCCACTTCCCCACTCTGTATCGTCGCCCAATGCAAAGATTGACCATCATATTTTTTTATAATGATGAAGGGTTAATTTTGGACACTCGAGGCATATATAAAAACCAGTCAGATGGATAGATGATAATTAAAATAGAGACCCAATCCATTATATATTTGATATGGATCACCATTATTTTGCCTCATTTCACTGGCAACTTAGCTATCATCATGACCGTATATATGTTTGATTGTAATCAATGTCTACAATGTTATAGAGAGCATTTATTTGCAGATAGAGATTGAATGGTTTGACAAAAATGCAGTTGTAAAGTTAGAAATAATTATGTATGGTTTTGTTTTTTAGGAAATGATATACTTTACTGTTATTTTATAATTATAATGAATTGTAAGTCATTTATGTATCATTATTATTAGATTGGGTAGTATCTAGAGATATGTATTTATAAGATATACATTTAAATGTATATATGTAAAAATATAAGTAAAATTATATCAATTTAAATATATTATATAATTTTATAGTTTACGTTTGAACTTATGAAGTGTTTAGATAATTTTGATTTATTATTGGTAGTTTGAAAGAAAAGTAAAGAATTGAATGTGTTTTAAGTAAAGTAGGAAAATATGTAAATATGTTTAAGATGTTGTGTGCTTATCAATATATCATTGAATACAAGTAGGAAATGACAAATATTTTGTTTCTATTGGTTGACTATATCAATCTCTATTTAGTTTTTATTAAGTAGGTTTTGAATGAGTGCACTCAAAGATATCCATCATGTTAGAAGTGTTTTCATTAATGTGAAAAGCACATCACATTAATTTTAACCACAAATATTTTGTTTCTCTTGGTTGACCATATCAATCTCTATATAGTTTAAAAGTAGGTTTTGAATGAGAGTACTCAAAGACATCCAATGAGTGCTAAGTGTTCTATTTATTCTCATAAGAGATGGATTCACGTTGAATCACTGCTCATGAAACATTGGTCAATGAGTTTTACTCAAAAATCACACAGTTAAATCCTAATAGCAATATCACGACATTCACCATGTTAGAAGTGTTTTCATTAATGTGAAAATCACATCACATTAATTATTTGTGGTAACTCAGACAATGAGAGTTGGTCAAAAGGTTGTTATTGATAGCAAATTTTGTTGATGTTAGGGCTCTGGAGATTATTTATTATATATACATTGTCTTAATTGGAAGACAACATGATGGAATTTTTTAAATATGATCTAATTTTATAGATATGACCTATGTGTTTTTATATGTAATTTGAATATAAAGAATATTAAAAAGGTGACACATGTTTGTAAGTATGAATTGTAAGGGAAAAAATTATCAAATTTAAATCTCTATCTAAACTTGATTCATAGATCCCAAAACTATCAAATTTTGATTACCAATAAATTGGTTTTTTTTATTTACTCTATTGTCTAGTCTATTAAATAAGGTCTAAAGCCTCCTTTTTCTGAAACAAAATTGGGTCTACTAGTTATTAGTCTTAGTTAGTGAGTTACATTACTTGTCTCTATCTTTATTTCATCAAGCCTATCTCATCTCTTTCTTGTTCACAATTGTCAAACATTAGGAATTCAAGCCTCAATGCTAACACCTTCTACCAAGTCATTTAATTTTATCTCATCAAGAGAAGTGTGCACCTTATTTATCAAGTAGGGAGGTTAGGCAATTCTACTTTTCTATTACCTCTTGGCATACTTAAGAGTCTCATGCCAGTACAAACTAGGAGTTAGAGGAATTAAGGAGGACAATATAAAGTCGTTGAAAATATTTCTATCAACATTATTTTATCTTGGAGAGAAAACCCAATATTTAGGTTTCCTTTTAAATCTATAATTTTATCCAAGTTAGAATCATTTGTGTCACTAGGTCCACCACTAGATCCCAATATTAACAAAACCATGGATGACCTTCTTGAAAATATGAGACAAGACCAATTCCACTAAAGAAAATAGGCACAATAAACCTATGGACAGTTTAGTCCCAACATACATCCCAATGTGTGTCCGAACATGTATCTCAACTTGATGATTCATCCTCTAATAGTAATAAGGAAACGATTAAAGATGTCATTCTTTGATTTTAACAAGGAAATCTAACCCAAACATTTATAAACATCACCCTTAATTAGAAGAAATAAAAGTGTACTTCATGTTCATTTTCAAAGAAAATAAAAGAATATTTTCATTATAAGATTTTTAAGGTGTGCACGAGAGGATTAAATGATAGAAGTAATTCTAGTTTAATGAATTTTAGAAAAATAGAGAGAAAAAACCCTAAGCAGGGTTAGAGCTCATTATTAGAGGTTTGTTTTGGTTATTTTATCACACACAGGTTTTGGCAGAGCAATTTGGGAATTGAAATTAAACAATTATTAAGGATCATGAGTTTTTGGATTGCACATGTTCACTAGATTGTCTTGAATTTTAGTTGTCGGATTGAGTAGGGTTTGAAAATCCCTTTGTGGAAATTATTTGGAAAAATCTATCTACCTTGTGTCTGCCACATTGCTGAAATTTATGAAATAAAATCTTAGGAACAACTATGGTTTGAAATTGAAAATAAAATTGAATCATGTATTTAATTAGAAACTTATGTGAGATTTAAAAAGTAGAATTATGGTGTTGAAATTATTATCAAAAACTTAGATCCGAAAAATGGTTATATCTAAAGAAAATATAGTGGGATATATCTTTAGTGATTATGTAAAATAAACTTAGATATAAATCTTAGTGGGATATAACTTATTTTATATTCATTAATGAAGATGAAGTTATAAGTTAATAAATATATATTTATGATTTAGTTATATTTTAAGTGAAGTTATAGTGGAGTTCACTATATAATCATTTGGTCATGAATTTTTTATTGGTAATAGAGTAGTTGATATTAATGTTTCAAAAAAAGAAAACATTTTAGATTGGGCATTAAAAGCAACTAGACCTAGTTCCATCATAAGACCATGCCTAATCCCTACCACCCCTAAAACATAATCACCAACCCCAATAAAACATACATCGCTATTTATCAAACTTGACAAAATAACCACAAGCTCAACAAAAATGTGGTCAACTCACAACTCCCAAAAAATACACTCATACCATAGTCAAAAAAAAAAAAAAAAAAAACCCAACCATGAGTTACTTGAACCATTTGGGTACATCCTCCTTAGTGAAGTTGGGGATATTGACCCCAACTACATGGGACTTTTCTCTTTGATACACATGCCTACCATTAGATGTTACCTCATAGTATGGGAGTCAATAGATATCTACACCCATTGTTGAGACATGAATAGGATGAGACAAAGGGCCAACCATCACACTACTATCATGTCCCAACTCACACCCACTGGAAAAAAAATCCAATCACAACTTCTCCCATCCAACCTCAACACAACCTACAATCACCTTAGGAACCCACTTTTCCTACCACATAGGAATCTACCTACAAATCATTGGGATTTGATATTCATGCCTAGGTGAATTGGATTTCATAGTAGTTACTTTTCACTTTCTCACCACCTTCTCACCCACCAATGCCCTTTTCAAGTCCAAAGTATAGAGTTAAAACATCAACTTGTGCCAACCCAACTGAGAAATAGGGAGATGCAGAGCATTGATCAACCATACTAGAAATGCATGCAACTCACCATGTCCTACCCCAAATATCTACCATAGGTGTTGCTCTATGTGGATGCCAACACCAAGCTCAACCCTATGAATAATGCCATCCATACTACCCCCCACTTCAACTCTATACATTCTCTCACCAAAACCAACACTTTTGGTTTTTGAGTTTACCACCATCAACCCTAGTGCCAAAAATGAAAAGGAGATATCTATCTTATTTTTTTTCCCAACTCTAGGAGATGACTGACCAATAAGGGAAAGAAGCTCGACAAGAGAAACAATTGAGTATGCTCAGTCAACACTGAGACTAATACTTGCTCAATACTAAGGACAACTTGGTCAACATTAAATCAACTTAATTTGGTTAACAAAGGAACCAAGTGAGCTCAGAGAACTTGGTCAAAGTAAGGACCAAGATAGCTCAGTTAATATAGTGACAAGACAATGACTGAGCTAGGATGAAGGACTTAGTTTACAAAAGGACCAAGTGAGCTCGGAGAACTCGGTCAAAGTAAGGACCAAGATAGCTCAGTTAATATAGTGACAAGACAATGACTAAGCTAGGATGAAGGACTTAGTTTACAAAAGGACCAAGCTAGATTAAAATTGACTAACAATCAGGTTTATCCACTGTTAAAGCACAAAGGAAAGAAAAAAAACTTGCAACTCTATTTTGCACAACTATCAAAATACACAACAATAATGCAATAACAAAAGATGGACAAACTTGCTTTCTTTCTTATTTCTATTAAACTAAATCAAAACATTACAAATTTGGAATGTAAGCTACAAACCCAAAAAACTTAAACAACTTACTGCTACTTCTAATGATGAAACTAAGCTTGCAGCTATAAAGGGTTGCATACAATAAGCCTAGAGCAATCACTGCTTCAACATGATAATCATTCACTTACAAACCACAAATAGGGAGATCTAACATGTTGTTGTGCACTCTGATATTCCTCTAATGTTGCTACTCTACAAATTTCTTCTTCTACTCTCTTCTCCCTACTCTATCTCACTCCTAAAGTGGAAGACATTCCATTCTTTTTGTCTCTACACAAAATTTTTCCTTCTTATTTCAAAATTTGAACTCACCTATCAAATTAAATGCTTCTGACTATTGGTTTCTTCTGGCTAGGTGAATGTAGGGCTCCAGAAACAATAAGATTATATTAAAATTTTAGCACTCCCCATTTTTACTAAGCCAATAAACAATAGATCATTGTTGATCTAATTCAACTATGCCAAGACTCCTTAGTCTCACATAACTTGTTATTCCCAATGGCTTAGTGAAAATATCTAATAGCTACTGCTAAGACTTACAATATTCTATTTTGATTTCTCCATTTTCCACTAGCTCTCTAATGAAATGATATATGATCTCAATGTACTTTCTTCTCCCATCGAAGAATGGATTCATTGTCAATGCAATTGAGGAAATGTTGTCACAATAGATTGTGGTCATCCTCTTGCTTTTCATTCAAATCTACCATGATTCTTCTTAGCCAAATAGCTTGACATGCTATTGCATTTGCTTCTATGTATTCAACCTTTGTTGTAGATTGAGAAATAATTGGTTGCTTCTTGTATGTCCATGAGATTGCACCTGAGCCCATATGAAACATATAATCAAAAGTTCTCTTCCTATCATCTAGACTTCCAACCCAATCACTATCAGTGTAACTAACTTGACTAAATTCATTATCAACAATATACAAAATACCAAATCCCTTGGTGCTATTCACATACCTTAGGATCCTCTTTCCCTCTTGCCAATGGGAATCCTTCGACGCTTCCATGAATCTAGAAATCAAACTAACTATGTGCATGATAGGTCGAGTTGCATTCAAATACATTAGGATTTTGAATAAAATCTTGAACAAAGTTGGATTCACATTGATGTTACATTCTTCCTTGCTCAATTTTAGACCTATGGTTGTTGTTGGGGCTACTTACTATTTTGCATTTTAAATCTCTCCAAGATTTGATTTTCATATTTTTCTTAAGAGACAAAAATGCCATCATGAATTTGTTTTACTTTTATTCCTAGAAAGTATTTCAAGAGACCCAAGTTTGTCATCCCAAATTCACTCTTCATGGCCTCTTTGAACTCACCAATTAAGAAATTATCATTTCTAGTAAAAATTAAGTCATCTACATACAAGACAACAATCAAAACCTTACCATTTGCTACCTTGATGTAGAGAGTGGACTCACCATCGCTTTTGCTAAAGCCATTGCTCATCAAATATGAGTCAATTCTACTATACCATGATCGTGTAGCTTGCTTGAGCCCATAAAGGGCTCTCTTCAACATATACACCTTGTGTTCTTCTCTTGGAACTTCACAACCAAGTGGCTTCCCCACATACACCTCTTCTTTCAACACTCCATTCAAGAGAATAACTTCACATCCATTTGATATAACTTCCATTTGTGTTGGGATACAATTGCTATGATAAAATATATACTTTCCATTGTTGCAATCAAGGCATATGTCTCATCATAATCTCTAGCATACTATTGTTTATACCCCTTGACCACTAATCGTGCCTTATGCCTATTTACCTTTTTTTCAACATTGTACTTGGTTTTGTAAACCCATTTTATTCCAATAACTTGTTTCTTGGAGGTAAATCAGTTAACTTCCATGTTTCATTTCTCTCTATAGCATCTATTTCCTCATCCATGACATTATACCATTTCTTTTCTTTCATGGATTTTTTCAAAATAGATTGGATCACTATGAGAAAAAATTGCAAAATTAACTCTCATCATAGTATTCATCATACATTTCATCTTGGTATATCTCCCTTAGATTCTTAGTCTTTCTTGGCAATAAGGAGGCAATAGTGGAATCAAAATTTCTAGTATTATTTCTGCTATTGTTTTGCATACCAATTCAGAGTTGTCTACAACTACTAGGAGTTGATTCTCTATATGTTTGAGGTCGTTTTCCTTTTTGCATTTTTCTAGAGATATCCATATCTGACGCTCCTCCATTTTTCTAATCACCAACTTCATCTTCTTCATCAATAATTGACACTTTACTTGAAATGCTTGAAGATTCATCCATCAAGCCATCCCATGACTGATTTTCAAGAAACTCACATCTCTTGAAATAAAAATTTTCTTGGTGATTGGATTGTACAATCTATAGGCCTTTGATTCTAAACTATAACCTATGAAAATGCACTTCACACTTTTTTCATCCAAATTTTGTCTTTGTTCCTTTGGAATGCATACATATGCTACACACCCAAACACTTTCAAGTGCTCAATTGTCCATCTATGCCCTGTCCATGTCTCAAGAGGAATCTTGTCATGGATTTCCATTGTAGGAAACATGTTTATCAAGTATATTGCTATTGCTACATCATCTCCCCAATATTCAATTGGGAGTCCCTTTGCTTTCATCATGCTCCTTTCCATTTCAACAATGGTTATATTCTTCCTCTAAGCCACTCCATTTTGTTATGGAGTATATCTATATGTAAGCTCCTTCTTGATGCTATTTTTCATCAACAATTTACAAAAGAATTGGAGGTATACTCCCCCACCCCCCATCTATTTGACCTTAGGAATTTTACATAATGTCCACATTCCTTTTCAACCTGAGCTTTAAACTCTACAAACTTATCAAATTCATCAAATTTATTTTTTAAGAAATACATCAATGTCCTATGATTGAAATTATCTATGAATGTCATAAAATAAGTACTCTCTCCAATAGAAATGGTTTGCATAGGGCCAACTAAATCAAAATGAACTAGCTCTAATGGTGCCCTTGCCCTTCTAAAATTACCAAAATTAAACGGAAGCCTATGTCAAGCTTACCCAAAATTCAAGCCTCACACTTGTCACATGATTCTACAATATTAGAAAACTAGCTACCATTCTTTTCTTGGATAATCAATTTAAACTAGAAAAACCAAGATACCCATACCTGAGATGCCATGGTTTGGAGGGGTCTTCAATCATGCTCTTTAGAGCTGATTGCTAATGTACTACCGTATATGTAGTCTTGGGAGGTGCAACAATAATTTGAGAAGAGAAACATGTTTCTATCCTCAAGGGGACCATTTGGTTTCTTGTCATTTGGACTATTTCTAGAATCTTCTTACTCCCATCTTTCTCATGAATGACACACTTGTCATTTTCTATCAACACTTTTCCATCAGCACATTGTAACCATTTTGAATGAGCTTTCCAACACTCATCAAATTGTGCTTCATGCCTAGGGAAAATTAAACATTTTGGATTTCTCTCTTCTCACCTTGCTTGGTATGGACCATTATAGATCCTTTGCCCACAATAGGAATGGTTCCATTGTTTCCCATTTTGATTTCAGATTTAAAATTCTTATCAATAAATAAAAATAAATTTTCATTATCACTTGTTACTACCACTATCCAAATACTATACCTCAAGGTTTCCTTCTTCACCAATGTTGCACATGATGAAGGTTGTGGGATTGTTTTCTTCACCTACATTTACATCAGCTACATTTACACTTTACCTTGACTGATCACCTTGCTTTTTCCAACATTCACTTGCATAATGCCCAAATTTGTGTTAGTAATAACACTCCACATTGCTCTTATTTGAACTACAATTTTTCCTGCCTCCTCTGGAGCTATTATGAGAGCTTCTTTTTACTTCTTGGTTGCATGCTCATGCTGAGATTTCTCCTCCAGCATTTCTTTTTCTAGAGTTTCCACGATCTCTTCCTCTAGAGCCTCTATTAGAGCCATTTATTCCTCTTCCCCTACCTCTTGCATTGGACCAAGCTTTAAAAGATTACTCTTTGGAAGATGTTGCTAATCTATTAATTTGGTGCTCATGGGGTTGAAGATTACCCATTAGCTCATCCACTATCAAGGTAGTGAGGTCCTTTGCATCTTCAATGGTCATCACAAGATTATTATACTTTGGAGGTAGACTTCTCAATATCTTTTCCACTATTATATGCTCCTTATAATCCTCTCCATTTGATTTCAACTGGTTTATCAAACCAAAGATTCTTGAGCTAAATTCTATAATAGACTCATTTTCCTTCATTTGAAGGTTCTCAAATTCCCTTCAAATCATTTGTAGCTTCACTACTCAGACTTTATCAATCCATTTAAATTCATCTCAAGGATATCCCATGCTTCCTTTGAATAATTTTTTGCTACTATCTTGGGAAAAAATGCCTCTGTCATGGCTACCTCAATCAAGCTTAAATCTTTTACATCCTTTCTTCTTGACTCCATCAGCTGACTCTTTTGATTATTGGTGAGGGCATCATATTATGTTGGATAAATTACATAATTGAACACATGAACCAAAAACTCCCACAAATCATTTGCAACTATAATGGTTGTCATCTTCTTTTCCCAAGTGTCATAATTTTGTCCATTAAAGGATGGTGGCTGCTACCAAGTTTTTCCTACATCTCCATCCATGTCTTCTACACAAGAAGGTCAAACACCTAGAAACAATTCCTAAAATCACAAGGATGTGTGGCTCAATGGATTTGATACCATGTCTAATTTTGTTTTGCCAACTCATGATATGACTGATCAATAGGGGCAATAATCTTGGTAAGAGAAACAACCATATATGCTCAGTCAACACTAAGACTGACACTCAGTGAGTACTAATAACAACTTGACCAACACTAAACCTACTTAATTTGGTTAACAAAGGAACCAAGTGAGCTTGGAGAACTTGGTCAAAGTAAGGACTAAGATAGCTCAGTTAACACAATGATAAGACAATGGCTGAACTAGGATGAAGGACTCAATTTAAAAAAGGACTAAGCTATATGAAAAATGACAAATAGTCATGTTTATCCACCATTAAAACATAAAGGCAAGAAAAAAGACTTGCAACTCTATTTTACACAACTATCAAAATACATAGTGGACTAGATATGAAAGAAGACAACAACAATGCAATAAAAAAAGATGGAAAAACTTTCTTGTTTTCTTCTTTCTATCAAACTAAATTAAAAAATTACAAATCTAGAATGTAAGCTACAAACCCAAAAATCTTAAATAACTTACTACTATACTTCTGATGATGAAACTAATCTTGCAGCTATAAAGGGATGCATACAACAAGCCTGGAGCAATCACTACTTCAACAGGACAATCATTCACTTGCAAACCACAGAGAGAGAGAGAGAGAGAGAGAGAGAGAGAGAGAGAGAGAGAGAGAGAGAGAGAGAGAGAGAGAGAGAGAGATCCAATGTGCTATTGCACACTTTGATATTCCTCTACCACTACTACTTTGAAACTTTCTTCTTTTGCTCTATCACACTCATAAAATGGAAGATATTCCATTCTTTTTAAATGTCCCCATACAAAAAAATTTCCCTATCATTTGAAAATTTGAACTCATACACTAAGTTAAATGCTTCTGACTGTTGGCTTCTATCATGTAGGTGAATGCAAGGCTCTAGGGACAATAATATTATATTAAAATTTCAACAATATCGACCATTGTCTCTAGTTTGTCTCTAATTATCTCTCCCTTAATATTAACCTCATCACTTCTAGAAACAACTCACTATCAATCTAGAAAATGTTTATTAGCCACATGACTGAAATAGAACTCTTGAATGATGGGATTTTCCCATCTATTGAGAAGTAGAAATTAGCTTCCATTTTTTAATATTGTAGGGTCTCAATTTCTCTATTTTTTGGTAAAGTAATGGAAGTAGCAATCAATCCTTTAAAAAAATATCAAAGTCTCAAGAAATATTGAGAACCTAAGAACATTTGCATTATTTACATACATTTTTTCAATCTCTCAAAAGAATGTCATTGGTACAATCGTACTCACTTCAGCCTCCAACTACATAAAGGATGTGATGATATTTATGTGTATGCGAGTTAACAAAAAAATTATCCTTCATTATGCCACCTCCCAAACTTTACACTATGAGAGGAAATTATTTTGCCAAACTTTACCACCATCATTTCAAAGTAGAAGATGTATTTCAAGAGACATTAGCATTGAGAGGATGCACTAGAGAGCTTAGCATCATGGTCACCTACATGATCTATAATTTACAAGATGAAGTGCTAATTCTTCCAATCAAGCATGGTCATTCATGGATACTACATTAGTCTAAATCAACGAGAAGTATTTGGCTACAATCTTCCCACAATTCAAAGTGTAAAGGGTCTTTCAACCCAATATTTGAAAGTTTTTCTACAAGGGTATTAGCCTCTCTTAATACATAGAATATTTTAAATTCATCAAATGCATCCACCAAAATTCTAATTTGTTTGATGTATTTATCAAGGTATTAAGTCTCCATACTTACCTTTTCAATTTTGTTCACAATATTTTGGGATTCTCCCTTGACATGCAACTTTCAAATACCAAGTTTCACCCCCATCAAAACCACCTCAATAGTTGCTAGGACTTTAACTTAATTATTCATTCCATTTGCTACTCTTTTGGTATTGAAATATAGGATGCTACCATCATGTGTAGCCACTAATCCTATGCCTAAGGGGCTTGGGTTTCTTTTGGAAGCCCCATCAAAGTTGGTCTTCTACCATCCATGTTTAGGTAGAGACCATGATGCAATAGAAGGGTTTAGATGACAATTAACTCTCAAAAACCCATTAATAAGATTGAATTTGATCATCGACCATATTCTCTAAATAACAACATCTTTCTAATTAAGAGGAGTCCTACTTACATTTACATGAGATCCTTCATTAGTCACTACTTCCAAAATTCATTTCTACAGCCTTGAAAAAAATCTAGTAAGGTCTTCAAATTCATCCTAAAATATATGCCTATTCCAGTCCTTCTATAGTTCCCATAGGGTTGTGGATGATGTATACATCTAGATAGAGGAGAAACAAGAGGGATTTGGAAGAATAGGCCAAGCATCTAGAGCCAGCCTTTGAGATTTCACAAGATAGGTGTGGACCAACCTAGGCATTCAAAAGAAAATGATCCAAAGTTTGTTCTACTTTATTGCATAGTCCTGATACATCTAAAGAGACACTAAAACCTCATTCTCATAAATCTATATGGGCATTTCCAAATAACCATGTAAATTCTCTAGCCTTTGGGAGGCACACACTATGGTAGCATAGATTTCTTCTCCCATTCTATCAAAGTATGATGGTTTTCCAACAATGTGTAACCGATTTTAACTATCAACCATTTTATTCTCCATACCATCTCTTCATATCTTTCTCATGTGTTCTTGTTATGGTTCTATTCTAAAGAATTTTTTTGAAAGCTTCTTGGTCTACACTAGGAACACCCAAGAAGGAGGGATCCTTCTACTTTAGAGGTCTACTAGGGGAAAAGAGTGGTGATCTACATAATTTATCACCTTGTCTCCCTAAATTCTCTTAAAATTTTCAATTACAATTTGATGGATATCTTCCTATTCCAATGGTTTATTTCCATCCCAAGAATTAGACTGTAAATTAGCTTTACCACCATTTCCCACTTGCCATGTTATGTGATCTCTTATCAAACTCCTGCAACTGAGAAATAAGTTCCATAAATAAAATCCCTAAGGGGGCTTGGAAATAGTTAGAATTATTTCATTCTCCATGTTTTCAAGGTACTTGGCCTTCCAAATATTCACCCATATCTAGTTCAACTATAAATTCATCTTCCAAATGAATTTTTCACCCATAGGTGTATTGAGAAAATTTTATTTTCTCAATCCTTCACCTTCACCACCTTTGGGTTGACAAATATTGTCCCATGCCATGAGAAGGAATTTTTCATGCTTATTATTCCCATTCTAGATAAATTTCTACATAATTTATTGGATAGATGAAACCATTCTTCTTGGTATTCTAAAATAGGAAATTGAGAAAATTAACATGGTAGATATTACAAATTTGAGCATTAGGAGGTGGTTAGCTAGTGTCTATGACCACCCTTTCCATCCATTCAAATAGGAGTAAAAATTGTTTGTCAATTCCTTCCAAAGATCATTCTTAACTATCCCCTCAAATAGAAGGGTCTGTAAGAATTTTCTTGACATTTTGTCAATATTATCCCCAAAAAAACCTGCAAAAGCTTGATATGATCTAAACTTTGTATTGAATAAAAATATCTCTGACTTGTTCAAGTTCACTACTTTCCTAGATACAATTATATACTCATCCAATACTTTTTTTTATCATTCGAGCCTCAACCATTATCTCCACACCAAAGAATAATGTATCATCAATGAATTGGGAATGTTTTTCTCCCTTTGTACTCCTAGAAATCCTATTACCCTTCCATTGACCTTTTTTTTTC
The DNA here is from genome assembly GCA_028749045.1 of Cupressus sempervirens. Classification (NCBI taxonomy): domain Eukaryota; kingdom Viridiplantae; phylum Streptophyta; class Pinopsida; order Cupressales; family Cupressaceae; genus Cupressus; species Cupressus sempervirens. The sequence goes on from CM053791.1 coordinate 55,283,256, forward strand.
CAAGTCTAGATATCAATCTTCCCAAGAATCCTGCTAGAAGAATGAACATAAAATATAATATAGAATCTCCTTGTCAAATTATACAAGAAGTTTTGAAGAACCTCTGAGGGCTACCATTCACTAAAATTGGCACTCCATAGCCTAAGATAATGCCACTTATCCACTTCACCCAACCTTCTCAAAATCTGAATCTCTTCAACACTTGTAGTAGTAAACCTCTATTAACTCTATTATATATTGTTCTTTTATCCAATTTCATCATCATATATATCTAGCCTTACTTGATCAAGCTAAATGAATGGTCTCATGGGCCATGATGATGTCATCTACAATGTTTCAGTTTGGAGTGAATCTTCTCTATTTTGGAGAGATTAGTTTGTCGAGAATTATTTTAATCTATTGGAAACCATTTTTTTATTATCTTGTAAACCATATTAAATAGAGTGATCATGGGGAATTCATCAAAGGACAAAGCATTCTCCCACTTTGATACCAAGGCTACAAATGAGTTATTAAAGTCTTTGAATATGAAGCATTTTTTATGGGATTCTTCTACCACACCAAGTAGCTAATCCTTTAGAAGATGCCAAATGTTCCCTAGGAATCATTCCCCACATAAATTGGGAACAACCAATTTTAATTCATATGAGGAGACCAAATTCCTCAATAACTAGTTATCCTCATGTGTCACCAATCTTGGGATAAACCCTAAAATGTCTTCCTAAGCCTATTGTTTGTCAACCAAATAAATGCTCTAGAGAGAAGGGGAAAAAGGAAATTGCATCCTAATTAATAGCCTCAGGGTCATCTACTATAGTGCCATAAGCAAAATTAATTAGAAGGATCCAATTAATACTCCTATGAGATTTCAATGAGAAATGTAAAAAATTTTAGTTACAAAACAATCTCTCCTAAATAGGTCCCTCATGACTTATACTTCCATTGAATTTCTTCTCTTTGCAGAATTTCACCATATTGAATGATGAGATCTTTCTTAGTCTCAAAATCTACCTCATACATTCCTTACTCAAGGACTTTGTTACTCAAAGCTTCTAGATAGCCTTCCATCTTCTTCTTTTCTTTGAAAATGTCTCCAAAGTGGGACCTATTCTATGCTTTCAAATTTTTCTTAACAAGTTTTAATTTTTCAAAATATTGAAAGGCTCAACTATGTTCAAATATCAATGCATATAATAACAATATGATACTAGATCTATGAATCCTAGTTCTCTAAACCACATTTGTTCGAACTTGAAAGGGAATCTAATAGGGACACTATCCCTCTGGATGATAAAATAAATAAGTTAATGATCGAATTACAAAATTCCTATGACACAAGCATCAAAAAGGAAAGGTTTTCGGTTCCAAGGTCTCGCAAGGAAGAAGTGATGCAATATTCTGCTATGTTGGAGAACCCTTTTCTTCTATTTTCCGAAGTGAAGGAACCTCTCTGAGCTTCAACCTCCCAAATGCCATTGTTTAATACAAAGTCTTAGAAATCCAACTTAACTTGACATACTACAAGCCTCCCTCCATGCTTATTTTATAGGGTTAAGGTAGCATTAAAAACACCTTTTATGATTATAGCCTTTTGAGAATAGTCCCTAATTATAATGGAGATATCTCTCCACACCAATCTCTTCTGATCTAATATAATAGGACCATACTATTAAGAAAAAATTGTGGGAAATTAAAAGTTTGAGAAGTGAATCTCATCAACTTCCAATATTATGACTTGGATATTGGAGTCACTGCTACTAATTTGGGATTGCTTGTGATGCCCAAACCCCTAGATATACTTATAGATTCCACAAAGAAACTTGAGAAAAGACTTCTTATGCCAAACACTCTAGCCACACTTTCTATAGCAAGCTTTCTTTCTTGAATGTAAATAATGCATGCCTTTTGTTTTTTGGGGGAATTGTAGTCATTGACATTCCAATTTAGGACCTTCATGGCCTCTTAGGAGAGACAATGTCCCTTCCTAATATGAATTTCTTTTGTCCCTTCATGTTACCTACATCCTCCAACAATTATTGAATTGATTTTCTTCCTTTGAATTTTGGGCCTCCAATTTTTTCTTTTGATGACTTTGCTTCTAATTGTGAAAGTGTACAAATATCCTCAATGCCAACCTCTTTGACATCCTTGATAGATCTTCCTCACTACTAGAATCACTGCATTTCCTTTCTGCCCTTTCCAATGGCACCAATATATGTGCTAGGGTTAATAGTGATACCACACTTGTGTCCTAATCTTGAGGATCAATAGGAGTGTGGAAAGACTCAATTTGATCCTATCTTAGATCAAACTCTATGGCATCCAACAAGTCCTTGTTATTGTTGACAATCACTATGCAAATCAATCCCTTGGGCTTTGATAAAAATTCTCCACAACTTGATCCATATCATGTGGCTCGATTTATGGAGGATTGTTGTCATCATAGGAAACAATGTTACTAGGATTGATATTACCAAAATTCAGGTTGTCCACCAAATTATTGATTCCATCCTCTAGATAAGGAAGAAGATATTTCACTTGAAGGGAGCTAGAACTATCCCAATTATTCTGAGTTGTTACAACCATGATTTTTTCTTCTAGGGTCATAACTTTGCGCCCCCCGTCCCCCACTTTTCCCTTTTTTTCCTATCAAACATTCATCCTCTTAATGACCCTAATCATTGTAGCCTTTACATTGTTCTATGATTTTCTCAACCTAAATGTCATTCCACTAGATTCCCTCCACTAATTATATGCCAATAGAATTTGATAAGAAGGGGAAATAATTCCAAAGAATGAAAAAGCAAGCATACATGTTGAAATCTTTGTTGAAAACTGCCTCATCCAATTTTATGAATTTTCCCAATTTATCTCCAATTTCCTTAAAAGTTTACATATTCCAATATTCATGTGAGAGGTTGTAAAGATGAATTTAGTTGGGAACTACTCAATTTTAGCTTATTTAGTGTTGGAATTTGGAATCTAGTTTTTTAAGTAAAAACTAACCCTACACATCAAATAGTGACCATTGAATAAAACTCAATTTTTCTCCTAAAAGTTCCCCATGGTTATTAGAGAAAAAATATTTGGTAGGGTTTAAATTTCCATATGATCTCTTGAGGAATCACTAAGAAAATTCTAAATTTTGGGAAATGAAGGCCAACCTCTTCCCTATTTCATGAAAGAAGGCCCTGTGCCTTAGATTTTTAACCAACATCTTCCATGCTTTTGAATCAATTTGGGTGTCTTCAACATTTTTCTTTGAAGTGGAGGAGAGAGCCATGCATACTAAATATTTAGGGGGATAAACCCTTTGGTGCCAAGCATTTTTCGTCCAATTCTTGATGTTACCTCGAGTCCTTGCTAAAATTTAAAAATAACCCCATTAGTTTTGTGGGGAATTAAAACTAGTTTGACCTTAGGGGAAACTAGTTTTCCTTCTAGGTTTTATCAATCTTGATGGGAATCTACTACAAAAATTTTCCATGTTTGGCATTTCCCAATCTATTGTAGACTCAATCTTTGACCTCAAACTTTGATCTATCATCATGCTACCAACCCTCAAGATAATACACATTATTCTCTAGTGAAAACCATCATCAATAATTGTGCTATCTCTACCACTCTCTACCTTATCTCTTTCATTCACCTACTTGCCTCTAATCCTAGTCTCCCTGCTTGCACTATTTTCCTACGTACATCTATCATTTGCATTCTTGCCTTTGTTGTTCACAACCCATCTTGATAATTTTTTCACTAAGTCAACACATTAAAACTATCTAGTTATGAATATTTAATATTATGAGAGAAATTATAAATAATTTAATTATAATTATAATTTCAAATTTGAATTATTTGTAGTTGCATTATGAATTAAAAGAAAAGTAAATATTAATATTGGACTCAAATAGAAGTCAAATTAGTATTTTAGAAATTGAATTGATATTAATATTTAATCTAATAATATGTGTGTGTGTGTGTGTGTGTGTGTGTGTGTGTGTGTGTGTGTGTGTGTGTGTGTGCATGTGTGTGTGTGCACACACACACACACACACACACACACATGTATATGTATGTTATTAATTAAATCATTTAATTTAAGATCATTTAAGCTAATGACATAGTAACATTACATGTTCTTCAGGGAGTAAAAGAAGGTTGAATAAATAGTTAGTGTAACGACTCACAAGCAATTTTTCTTTGATTTTTTACCTTGGATTTGGCAAATGTTAGTTGGTTTTGGTTCTTCTTCTTTGGATCCTCTTGTTGGAAATATAAGAGGAGTAACTGAGAGGGGAGGGGTGAATTAGTTACCACTAAAATAATTCCAAATCTCTTAGATGTCAATACAAAAAAAAAACTTCCTTGAAACTTACAGCTCGGTTAGAACTATAAATCCATTGTAACTTGATTAACTTGAAGCAATCTGATTAATGTGCATTAAACTTTAGTAACTTAGTTAAAGAGGTATTTCACTATGACAAGGTACATAATTTACTATCTAAAACAATGAACAATGAGAACTTTAGCAAAACCAAATGATGTTATGCACACCTATAACATCAACAATAATCAGCTAAAATTCATTACTACATATAAGGAGCTCAAGAATCACCATAGCCACAAGATATGAGAGAGGATACAAGGACTACAATTCAAACACCAGTACATCAGTAGAATTTCACAAAATAATAGATTTATTATACCAGATTACACACCATTTTTTTCCTACTTTCTTCTCCACATCTCATCTCTCTATATCTTCTACCTAAGATTACATTGTTTTATACAAAAACATGATGTTTCACCTCCTCTAAGGGCTCATCCAATATGGATGACCTTCCATCTCTCCAAAACTTTTCATTTTGCAAAAATATTGACAAAAACTTTTTTTTGACAATTATTCATTTTATTTTGCATATTTTTCATTTTATGACTTTAAAGGTGGCATTTCTAGACTGAATTATCTTAAGACCCCTAACAAGGCCACTCCTAATAGGTTTATTTAAATCCTTTAACAAGGTTGGCTCTTAACAGGGCTCACTTTAGAAGAGTGAAAAATTGTAACTAGTTGGATTGGTGATTTTCCCAAATTTTGTTTCCACATTAAATCTTGGTGTCTCATGTGTTCATGTTATTTTATTATTGGTTTATCTTTCTCCAACTAAGTTAGTTAATGCACACTAATTATATTTCTTTATTAACAGAGTTATAGTGGATTTCTAGTTCTAACCAAGCTGTGAGTTTCAAGGAAGTTTTTTTTTTGTATCGTCATCTAAGGGATTTGGGATTGTTTTATTGATAACTAAAACACCTCTCCCCTTTGAGTTAGTCCTCTTATATTTCCAGAAATTGGTATCAAATTTGTTGGTGCTTGTAGAAAATATTTCAAGGACCTAAGATAATGATCAAGATGTCTTACAAAGGAGAGATTCCTTAGTTGAGCAAAGATAACTTCAAAGCATGGGAGGATCTCATGAAGCTACATTTGGGAACTATTGGAGACATGGGCATAAAATTCCTAACCATGAAGTATGTGTCACCTTCTGATCCTTTGACTCACTACTAAATTTAATCCCAAATTGTGATGATAGCCCATTGCAATTGCAATAGATAATCGTCACCCAATTGACAGAACCAAGAATTAGCTCCTAGAGGCCAGGTGTTAAACTTTTTGCATTAGACATTGCAATGGAAACCTCATCCATCACAATTATGATGCTCAAAGTTCTCACAATTTTGTAGAAGGCATGATAAATAGGTCGTCATGAAAATTTCATAATTATGACATGTCAGCGTCATAATTACAACATCAAAAAGTTTCAATTTTTTGTCTAAATAATGATGATTGTGTTGAATGGTTGACAGTCAAGTGTCAAAATGGCCATCACAACCATGATGGTAGGTGACAGTAGTGCCATGGTTGCAATGACTCTTTTTTGTCTTTATCTATCACAATTGCAATGCATAGGCGGTGGTAGTGCTCTTGTTCCAATGGTGTTCCATTAGACTTACCATCACAATTGAGATGGTCTGATGATATATTAAAAAATAAATTTTTTCTTCTTTATTAGAAATACATTTTACTATGTTGATCACACATGTATGATATTTAGTGCAAGTTGTGTAGTTTCCTCTTTAGCCCCTCTCATGGAGATTGTGTTTGACATTATTCTAAGTTGTGATGTGAATATCAGGATTTAACTGTGTGATTTTTGAGTCAAACTCGATGACCCATGTTTCATGAGTAGTGATTCAACATGAATCCATCTCTCATGAGAATAAATGGAACACTTAGCACTCATTGGATCTAGGTGATGCTCACAGGGGTGAAGCACTGGGACTTCCCGGGAGGTCACCCATCCCAGTACTACTCCAGCTTGAGCGTGCTTAACTACGGAGTTTCCTCCACAGTTAAACCCAAAGCTTGCAGCCCCATTTACAAAACCTTCACCAAGTGTTGTGACCTCCCAGGAAGTCCCAGTGCTTCACCCCTGTGAGCATCACCTAGATCCAATGAGTGCTAAGTGTTCCATTTATTCTCATGAGAGATGGATTCATGTTGAATCACTACTCATGAAACATGGGTCATCGAGTTTGACTCAAAAATCACACAGTTAAATCCTGATATTCACATCACAATTTGACTAGCTGTGGAAATCATCTCCTACTTATCATTATTCTAAGTTGTCTGATTGCAATTGCTTCTACTCAAGTGTTTCATAGATAATGTTCCATTTTCTTTTTATATTACTATAGATAAGAAGCCTAATGTCATAATTATTTATCCATATAGGAAGTCATGGATTCAACATATATTTTGTGTGCAACATTAGTTTATTGAGGACTTGAAATGAAAATAGGCATACCACTTAGAAACATTTGGCAAGTTTCCAAGTGGCCCCTTGGCATATTTTGCATATTTTGCATAATTTGATGGAAGCAAATTAGAAATTGAAGGAGAAGAAGGATGAGGGGAGAAGAGAGTTTTAGTTTCAAGTGGGAGACTTGGTGATGGTGTATTTGAACAAGGCCAAGTTACAAAAAGGAATCTCTATCAAGATGTAGATGAGGAGGATTGGGCCATGCAAACTCCTTGAAAAGTATGGTCCAAATACCTACAAGATAGATCTACCAAAGGACATGGATCTCTCTCCAATTATTATAATTAAAGACCTAGTACCCTATAAAGGTCCTAAAATGGATGACATAGAGTATCAAGAAGAATTGAACAAGGATGTAATAGACCTAGAGGTTCCTGAAAAGAAGCAACCACAAGTTGAGAAAATTTTGGATTCTAGAGTGAAGAATAGCATAAGAAACAAATTCGACAATGAAAATTTGGTGAAATGGATGGATTCACATTAGGCTAAGGAAATTTTGGTTGCTGAAAGTGATTTCAAGAAGTGTGGTATCAACAAAGAGCTCTTATCTCTAGCAATACCTTAGGCTTCTACTTGCAAGGGGAGAATGGTGCAAGAGCACCTAGGGTAAGGTAAAGCCCTAATCTAAATTTTTGTTTTTAGATGGTCTAGCCAAAAATTGGGGTAATAAGGACTATCAATAAATTTCCAAGGTGACTTTAGGTGGTTTGATTTTTTAGGTTTTGGAATGGGATTCAAATCATGTCAATTACGTCCTAATAGGCAAGATTTTTCAAAAGTTGCTCTAGGTGGAAAAATGTGGGAAAGTTTCTTAAAAGGGGGAAAATAGGTGTAGGGGTGGTCCTTATATTTCCTAAGGTCATCTTAGAAGTTTTGGCAGCATACTGGCTAGGTTTGAAGAGTCTGTGAGCAAAATTGTAAATGTTGTCAAAAAGTTGCATTAACAAGTTTGCAATTTTTGCAAAATTGCTTGACAACTTTTTGTGTAGTTTTGTAAAATAAAATGAATTGGGTAGTTATGGCTCAAAATAAAGGCTAGAATGGAACATGAAATATATCTAATACTTTTCCAAGTCATTTCCAAGGGTTGAATAGTTGGATGTATGAAGAGCACTTGTAGAGAGAAATTTTGGTGGACTGGAACGAGGTTTTTGAGTATTGAGAAGAAGCATTGGATTAAACAAGTGACTAGTTTTGATGGAATAGCATCTTGTAGTTATTTTTTGACTCTATGTGTATCTATTTTGGTTTTAAGCTTTAATTTGTTAGGGTTTATAAAATTATTTAGTTTCAGTGATCCTACTATCTAGTTTCGTAGTGGAAGCATGAAAATGGCTATGGCTTGAGAGTCCTTGGTCAAAATACCATGACTCTTCGAGACCAAGAAATAGTCTTTGCATATAGTTTAAATATTGTTTTTGGTGTTTTTGGAAGGTCAAATTCTTCTTTTACAAGTGATCCCTAGGCAAGCAAGCAAGCTTGGCAAGGTGCAAGGAAATGCTTGTAATGGAATTTTGTGGTCAACAGAAGATTGGCATGGGTCAATCTTGAGTTGGAAAAATAGAAATAGTGTATAAAGGGATAAAAAATAAAAATGAGGAGGTTGGAGATGGATTTTTATGCCTTTGGTGAAGTAAACATAAACATTTCCTTTAAAACCCTTAAAAAGAGGGCTTTCTAAAGTTGTATTGTATGGTCAATCCTAGAGCCCAAGACCTGAAAAATATTCAAGGTTAGGTCATACAAAAAAAAATTATTGAGCACACCAAGGGGCCTTATTAATTGTTTTTGTGATTTATTGCACTTTCCTTGTTTCTAGGACGACTAATAGGGCCTCTTAGGGCTACAAGGGATGACTAGGAAATTTGGACAAATATGAATAGGAAACTTGAAAGAATGATGCAGAAGGGTAAGGGATGGGTCAAGGAGCTCATTAAGAGTGTTCAAACTTGATTTTGGGTCACTTGATGCATATAGTGAAGTTTTGGCATTCTAGGAAAAAGAATCCATATTTGGTGAATTGGGGGAAATAGAATTGAAACTTGAATTGTTAGGAGAGTTTCTAGAAGAAAGGGGATTGTAGAGGGATCATCTAGGTTAGGTTTAAGAGAGAAAACCATAAGGAGGTTAGAAGTATTTTGGGAAGAGAAAGAAATCTCTTAGTTGAGGAAACTCCCCATCAATCTGAACCTAGAGAAGAAGTAACAATTAAGTAAGTGATACCTACACCAAACAATAATTTGAAAAAGAATCACTCTGCTAATCAAATTATTGGAATTAAAGATAAAAGAGTTATGAAAAGAAATAGAGCTCATGAATGATTATTTTTTATTTCTCAAGTTAAACCAAATATTTTAGATCAAGGATGGAAGAATGATCATTGGATTCAAGAAATTAAGGAATAACTAGAGCAGATTATGAAGAATGATACATGGGAATTGGTTCCAATACCTAAAGATAAGAATTGAATAGGAACTAAGTGGGTTTTTAGAAACAAGATAAATGAACAAGGTGAGGTTGTGAGAAGAAAAGGAATATTGATATGTAAAGGATATTCACAACAAGAAGGTATAGACTATGTAGAGACATTTGTACCTATTGCTAGGATTAAAGTAGTAAGGATATTCTTGGCTTATGTAGCATATAAGAAGTTCAAAGTATATAAGATGGATGTGAAGTCAACATTTTTGAATGGAAAAATTGAAGAAGAAGTCTACATTGAGTAGCCTGAAGGATCTCCTTTGATAGAAGAAGGAGACATGGTATGCAAGTTAAAGAAAGAATTGTATGGACTAAAGAAAGCACTTAGAAGATAATATGCAAGGTTGGAAAAGTATTTGGAAAAGCTAGGATTTGTAAAAGGTACTACAGATAGTAACTTGTACTAGAAAGAAATTGAGAATGACTTGTTGATTATTGTGATATTTGTGGATGACATAATCTTTGCAGGTAATGATGAAGCAACTTAAATATTTACTGATGAAATGGACAATGAATTTAAGATGAGAATGATTGGTGAGATGAAATATTTATTAGGTATACAGATTATGTTGAATAGTTATTTTCTTATCATAGACTAAGTACTTGAATGACTTGTTGAATATATTTGGGTTGGAAAATTGTAAGCCTTTTGGTAAACCTATGATAAGTAGTCACACATCATCTAGAAAAGATGAGACACCTATAGTTTAGTAGAAGAAGTACAAATCCATGATTGGAGGTTTTCAATGTTTTTTTCACACAAGACTAGCTATAGAAAATTTAGTTGGTAAAGTAGTTATATTTCACGTAAATCCTAAGGAATCACATTATGCAATAGTAAAAATAATATTCATATATTTGAAGGGTGCACCTAATTTTAGGTTTTGGTATGATATACTAAATTACTTTACTCTATGTACATATACTAATGCAAACTAGGCAAGCAATATGGATGACAAAAAGAGTACAAGTGGTGGAGGATTTTTCCTTGGAGGAAGATTGGTTTCTTGGCTAAGCAAGAGATGAGTTTGTGTTTCATAGAGTACAATAGAAGAAGAATATGTAGTAGCAACAAACAATTGCAATCAGATTATGTGGATGAAATAGATGTTGAAGGATATTGGGATAGAATTTTCAAAACCTATTATCATACATTGTGATAACACAAATACAATAAGTATATCTAGAAATCCTATGTTACATTCTAAGACAAAGCATATATTGATTAAGTATCATATCCTGAGAGAGAAATTTGTATAGAAAGAGACTAGATTAGATTATGTTAATACAAAGGAGAAGATTACAAATATTTTCATGAAGCCTTTTCCTAAGGATACATTTGAGTATTTTCAAGGTATGCTTGGGGTTATCCCCCTACTGACTTCAAAGTAGATGATGTAGATATTGCATCAATCTAGTGGTAAAAAGCACCATTTTTTATTTGGACTGAATGTTGATGCTTCTTATTTGGGGGAGTATCTTTGGTTGAGTAGATTCATCAAGGACTCTTGGTAGCTGGTATGAAATAATATCTTTGGACACTTGAGCTCATTGAAGATATTGAGTTGCAGATTAACATGATGATACCTTTGCCATTGATTTCAATGGGAGATAAGTGATCACATGAAAAATATCTTCTAATATTATGGGAAAGATGTGTAATAATGAGGTAGAGATGTACTCAAGGAAGATGAGCACATTGGGAGAAGTGCATTAGTTATATCAATAGAGGATAAGTGTCAACAATTGATTCCCATCCATGTAATCATTAGGAAGCACCGATGATGATTTTCTCTTGAGAGTTTCAGATTTGATTGATGAAGGGGATTTGAAAAGATGAGAACAACAGTAGTAGAAAAGTTAGATTTGGTATTCTTGGAACTTAGATGTTTTTCGTCTATGATGTTGTCAATGCCAAAGGGGAATATTGCTAGCATGAATGTTGATCCTATTTCCTTGGGAAAGTATCCTCAGAATTGGTGGAGCATTTGGGAGATTGATATATTGCATTCATGACTATTATTTTCATTGATGTCAACATAGTGTTGTTTCTGTAAAGGTTGCGAGAGTAGTAGATAGAGAATATGGTTGTATGGATTGTGTATTGATGATAAGGTCAAGTTAAATGGAGGATATGTTCTATAGTGTATCCTAATGACATGGACAAGTGCATGTGCAAAAATTCACATACATGTGAAAGTTGTTTGTACATGAGAAGTGATTTCTAGTGTTTCAACTATATCTCCTAACAAGGATATAATCTTATTGAGTGCAATCAAACAACTTGATAATGATGTTAGCAAGTGCACAAGGTTTGAGGTTATGCATGTGAAAAGTTGTGAAGACTATGAGATGACATTATTTTGTAATTATGTAAAGATGTTATGAATTGTATTATCTTAATGAAGTCCTATTCTAATTAATTGGAAAATCCTCAACACTGACTGAATGAATTATTTTGAGGACATGGTATAAATGAAAGTTATTTTCCTTGTGATGAAGGATGCAAGTGTATGAGTTGTAAGAAAAATTATATCAAGGATATGTGAAGTTGGTAAATGTGAGTAAGGGATCAAAGGGATCTTTTTTATGTGAAGTTGAAGATCTAGAATTGAGATCTGAGGTATTTGGTATGGTATTGGAACAGTAAGAGGAAAGAGAAAGAGTTCAAGTTGTTGAGATCAATTTTATTTCTATTATTCTAAAAGGAATATTACAAAGGCTTGTTGGTAGTGAGTTTAATGTTCTTTCTCTTGAAGTTGTTTAGAAAGTGGGTCCATTTACCTTCTATAACTCCTAATAGGGTTAGCACAACTCCTAATAGGGATTCAAAGTCTCCTAAAATGGACTAATATGTATTGAATTTATTTTAATGGCTCTTAACTAAGTCCATCCTCTTACAAGGAACTTATATATTAGTGTACATCATTTTGTGGGTACCATCCCCACTGGGGTTTTCCCTCTAATCAAGGGTTTCCCTCATCAACATATTTGGTGTTATTATGTATGTGCAACTTCTTATGGCTTTTTATTATATTTTTCAAAAGTTTAAGGTATAATAAGGTTGATAGAAGTTATATTGATCTAATAACTAATCAACACCCCCCCTCCCACCCACTCCCCCCTTGCCCCACTTAGTTATCTTGGTGAAATTTACTTTCTAACAAGCCTATGGTTAAAAATTGACTATTATCTACAATCCCTCCAAATCCTCTATTTACTAGGAGGGGATTTCAGTGCAAGAGAAAAAGGAAACTTGGCTAAATTATCACAATCATCAATGGATTTCAATAATTGGATTACCCAATTTGCCCTCTCAAAAATAAAATCTAAAGATAATTCTCTTACATGGAACAATAGAAGGCATGGATTTAGTCAATTAGTAGAGAAACTAAATAGGTTTTTTTAATATTATGAAACCCCACAAAGGTCTCTCATTTGGAATCTAAAACTCATCCCTTCTCTGAGTCAGCTCATTATCTGGTTCTTTTAACACTTGATTTAGGGGGTACCCTGACCATAAATTTGTTTAAATTTGAGCTAATGTGATTTAAAGATGAGTCATTTCTCAAATAACTTGAATATTAGTGGGTAATATTATAATTTTTAGGATACAAAATGTATAAGTTGGTTCAAAAACTTCAAATAATCAAGAAAAACCTCATTGAATGGAATAAAACTAAATTTGGCAACATATTTTCTCTTAAGGTTGAGATTGAGTCAAACTTAGAAAGTATAAACTTAGAAGTTATGAAGAGTATGAATCTTTGTATCTCAAATAAAAAGACCTGAGACTAAGATTGGAGAATATTCTAGCAAAAGAGGAAATCTTCCAAAAATAGAAATCTAGAGAGACTAGGTTAAAAGAAGGGGACAAAAATACCAATTTTTCCCATAACAACACAAAATTAAGAAGGGCCAATAATAAAATTTCAAAGATAAAAAATAATAAAAATACTATGTTCACAAATCCCTTAGATATTTCTACTCAGGAAGTATCTTTCTTTGAAGACATTTTGAACAATCTATAAGAATCTTCTCTATCTTTTCAAACTACCTTCCTTAATAAAATTTTAGAATTCGTTACAAAAGAGCATAACAAAGCCTTATTTAGTAAAATTTCTAAGGAGAAGGTCACTTTTTCCCTCTCCTAGATGGAGCCTGACAAACGTCTAGGGCTTGATGGTTTCCTGTAATGCCCCACCAAGGGATTCAAAGAATTAACCTAGAATTTCACTAAGTTTAGTAGCATTTTTTTTTTTTTTTTCATGAAAGTAAACACCATGTATAACTAATGCACAATAATGGAAGCAATAGCAATGTCCATCTGAAATTAAACATAACATACATAACATGTTACATTCTTAAAGATCCCTTAACGTTGGATTACATCTAGAAAACACCTATCATACATGAAATAATAATGATAAGTCCAATGTTTATACATTACATTTAAAATATTCAATCATCCACTGTACATGTCATAGGGTATGACAAGCTCAAAAGAATATACATACATAGAATAAGGTACATCTTCCTATTCTAATCCATGATACATCAAAGTAAAGATAATCACATGATGCATCATCATAGAAGACATATACATCCATCATAAGATCAAACATAATAAACTAAGTGCACGGTTCCTCCCAATCGTTAATAGCATCATTAGACCATCATGGATCCTAGCCATCCCTCCGTGCGTAACATTCCAAATCACCGAAGAGATCATCGGTACTAACATAGTAGGAATGTCACTCCTAACATATATAACATCATATGTATAAATTAATCTTAACATGCAAATAAAAGCATAAGATAACATCATCTAACATATGCTAATCATCAATGAAAAAGGATACATATCCACCATCATGAAGGACGCATTAGCCACGATGTCTCAATGAATCTCAAAATGATAAGAGTGGAAAATACACTACCACCTAACCACATGGTACCTAAGTGGTCCACTCCCACCGTGTTGAGGAGATAATCTCAAGTCCCAAACAGGCTATCCATAATACATACACAAATCTCCATAAGTCCAGGAATCCTAAAAGTATACTAACTCAAAGGTTCCAAACACAAAATCTGACATCTATTCCCAGAGGCACACAATGACATGTAGGAACCTACTATGCAAGCGGGAAAGTGTCATCGCAATTATCATGTACAAGTTACCTTGGCAGTTAGCTAAACTCCATGGGTCCATACTGATTTCATGCAGCCACTAGTATCCTCTCATACTGACGAGGCATACTATGGAATGCAAGGTCACAACCATGCATCTCACTACTCCCATCCTAGCCTATACAAGCACTCAAGGCATGGGCAAGAACAAAACACTTATCTTTTTAGGTTCATTTAGTTAGTATTAGGTATGAATGTTATCACTTATTAATCCAACTTACAATGAGTTACTCTAGCAGCCTCTTAGGGCCCCGGCCCCCATTGCAAGCCACTTCCCGTCACTACATGAAGATATCCTACCCTAATGCTCATGGAGTCATAAATCTCAAAATCACAAAAGATAATCCAAAATAAAATCATCAAATATGCATAAAAGCATCAAATCTCCATGAGTTAACATCCATAGAAAATCATGAACACAACAGCTCTCTATTGGCAACTGAAGTATCATTGATAATCAAAGTATCCAATGGTTCTCAATAACCAAAATATATCTCAATCAAACTGATTGAAGACTCCAAAAATGGTTCAGTCAAACATGTCACAACATGACATCATCAAGAATAAATCCACATCACAGTCCCATCATGGCGACTAGAAAATAACCAAGGATAACTGATCGATGACCAAAAATAATGGCTAAGTCAAGTGTCTCATACATAAGAATCTCAACTATAACAATCAGTAATCACATCCAATACATAGAGCATTCCATCACATAACCATGGTTGGGTTTATAAAGATCGAGATTAAAACATCATCATGACATCACAATCGCATAACTCCCAAGCCTCTGGTAAACATCCTATAACTGGTCAATACTAGTCAACCCAAAACCCAAAACAATAGCATAAAGAATACACAATGTAAACACATGTTTCGATTTTGCTAAATTTACAATTTGAATTTAAATGCAAAAGTCTCGGTTTACGTTCCCAAGTTTAGAGAAAGAATTTGAAGGAACATTTATACATTTAGAATAAATACAGATCCATTCTTTAATTATAATTTTAATCCAAACGTTCCCCACCAAATCAATATTTACTATATTTAATAGAACAATTAATTTAAATCATGAGCCTTTGATATAAATTTACTTTATGAGTTTTGGTGAATTTTCTGTTAATTAAGTCTAATTAAAAAGATTTAATTAATAAATTAATTTAATGGAAAATTATTTGTTATGTTAATATTTTATTTAATTAATTGAGAAATTAATTATATAAAAGAGTCCTATAAAAAGAATTAAATTTGAGAATAAATCTATAGGTTTAAATTTGAACATGATAATATTTAGTTAATTTAATAATAATATATATACATATTTGGAGTGCATTTTTAAATAAATGCTAAATAATATTATTATTAAAATTAATAGATAGTTATCAAAATTATTGTTCAAAAATAAATTTAGAAGTGGGAAAAGAAAATTAAATTATTAAAAGTTTTAAGATTGCATAATACGTGCATGAGATTAAATCAAATAAATCAATTTAAAAGAAGTCAAGTAAAGATTAAATTAATTAATTTAATAGATTATCGTATGTGCATGGGAAAGATAAAAGAAAGATAAATGAAAGTTATTAAAGAGTTAAAAAGGTGTGAGCAAAGAGTTCTCTGAGGGGAATGCACAATAAGTGCCCCGATTTTAGGGAGAGAACTCCTTTATCACAATTGGGGGTTCATTTTTGAGGGGGCTGGAAATTTTGGAGAAGAAGAAGGAAGAATTTCAGAGAAGGAAAAAGTTCTAAAAAGGGGAATTGTTTTCTACAGATTTCTGGAGCGTAGCAGATTAGCATCAGTGTCTAGGTAGACACTTGTGAAGATTTGCGTAATTCAAATACATTCTTTTAATTCCTGTCTTCTTCGTGTTTGCTAAATTATTGTCTGGATAATTCTGGTAAAGAATATATATCAGGCTTGTGAATTCTAGATATTGGAAAATTATTCTATATATGGGTTGTTTTAATTGATCAATATAAATTCTTCCCAATAGATTGGAAATTGTGAAAACTTATCAGAAAGGGTAAAATTCTTATTCAAAAATCTCTTCTTAAAAATATTGATAAGGAAATGAGAAATGGGGATCTAGTTTTTTTTTATATATCTATCAGATTTATTTCCAAACTTTTGATAAATGAATATATATAAATTTACGCAGTAAATATATATATATATATATATATATATATATATTCATTTTAAAATAGATTAGATAATAATCCAATTCTTTATTTACAAAATCTGTGGTTGAAACATTTTTTTTATTTTTAAAAATAAAAACTCATTTTTTTCAAAATCGTCGTTTTGCTTGAAATTTCGTTTCATATAATAAAAAAAAAATTATATTAAAAAAATGAAAAAGTAACTTTGGGAAGGGGAGGGGGTTTTACCCCACCCCATCCCCATGTTGTGCCTACGACACTGCTGCCGCTGACCGTAGTACAGACTGCGGCAACAGCAATAGTACGTAGTACTGTTGCTGCGGCCACAGCCTGGCCTGCGGTCGGTAGCCCTTATGTAACAACCGCGCGGGCTATAAATGCGGGTTAATTAATACTTATTTTTATTTTATCATTTCTAAACAATAAAATTTGTTAAATAGTTTTTTTATATATGTATAAAAATTTAATTATTAATGTTATTAATAATAATTATTAATTGTATTAATAATAATTATTAATAAAATTAATATTACTAATATATATTTTTTTTATAAACAAAATATTATTTAATAATAATATTTTGTTTATAAGATATATATATATATATATATATATATATATATATATATATATATATATATATATATATATATATATATATATATATATATATAATGTGAGCATTTTGAAATATTAATTAATTATTTTAAATTAGGCGTTCAGTCAATTTAAGTCTAGATTAATGAAAATCAATGAGAATCTTATTAGCATCAACTTAGAGTCAATATAATAATATTTACCTTAGTAAATTTGGAAAAATGATCTTGGGGTAAATATTTATTTTTATACTTAAGCTATTATTTAGATTTTACTATTAGGAAAAATGATGAAAATATATTCCATCACTTGTTAGTAAAATCTGAAATGGAAACTGAAACCCCACATTCAACTTAAAACTGAAAACATGTGCTTGTACCTTGTTTCTCCTTATACTTTATATGTTTGGGATTTTTGGGGTTGACTAGAGTGTTGACCAGTTATAGGACATCTACCAGAGGCTTGGGGGTTTTGTGAGTGTGGTATCGTGTTGACTCGATCTTGATCATTATTGCTCAACCATGTATGCGATGGTATGTTTATGATGAGTATATTTGTTCTGTTGATTATTATGTCTCAATGTCTTGGTGAAATAGTGGAAGGTATGCTATGAGATACCTGAATAACCATTCTAAGTCATTGATTAGTATTGTTGGATTATTGCCGGTTGCTTGTTGAGAGCCGATGAATACTTTGATTTATCTTGTTGCTTCCTAGTTGCTCATAGAGAACTGATGTGATTACTATGATTGTCTTTATGATGCTTTCCAGTCACTTGTATAGGACTGAGATGATTTTTCTATGATTATGTGATTTGTGATTTCATGAGCTTAGGGTAGGTTATCTTTATGCAGTGTCCGGAAGTGGCTTGCAATGGGGGTCGGGGACCCTAAGTGGTTCGGGGGGTAACCCATTGTAAGTTGTTTAATAAGTGATAACTTTACACTTAATACTAACTTAAATGAACCTAATAAGAGATAATTGTATGTTCTCGCCCATGCCATGAGTGCTATTATAGACTAGGATGGGAGTAGAGAGAATGCTTGGTTATGACCTTGCATTCCATAGTATGCCTTGTCAGTGCGAGAGGATACTAGTGGCCGCGGCGATCACTAGGGACCCAAGAGTCCTAAGGGATTGCTCGGGTAACTTCGAAGCTGATTTGTGCGATGACACTTTCCCGCTTACATAGTAGATACCTACGTGTCTTTGTGGTGCCTCTGGGTTTAGATGTCGATCTATTTTAGGAACCTTTGAGTTAGCATACTTATAGGATTTCCTGGACTTAGAGAGTATTTATGTTATATTTTTTGTTATCCTATTTGGGACTTGAGACTATCTCCTCAGCGCGGTGGGAGTGGACCATTTAGGTTCCATGTGGTCGGGTGGTAGTGCTTTTTACTCTTACCATTGAGATCCATCCGAGACACCGTGGCTGGAGTATTACTGTTGGCATATACCTTCATTCTATTCATGGATCATTATGATAGATGGTTATATTATATGATGGATGTAGTATCATTTTATGATGTATGTATATCTCTTGATGTATGGATTTATTATGTATGATGAATGGTTTCATTTATTGCACGTGTATCATGGATCCGAAGAGGATGATGTATATTTATCTTGTTTATGTACATTCTTTTAAGCCTTTCATACCATGTGACATGTACAGTGGATGAATGAGCATTCCAAATTAATTTGCCAAGAGGCATTCGGAACAATTGTATATTTTATGAACATTGGACTTTTCATTATTCCTTCATATGGATGTATTAAATGATGGACTTGGTTTTAGATTAGATTTTACATGTGATTCAACGTCATGGGATCTTTAAGGAGTGCAACTTGTTATGTATGTTATTGCTTCTGCTACTTTTTGTTTGATGTGTATGTTATACTTTCTTTTAAAAAAAAAAAAATGCTATCAAACTTAGTCAAACTTTAGGTTATTTCTTTTGGATCCCTTGGTGGGGCATTACATTTCCTAGCCTACTATTTTAAAAAATGTTGACACCTTTTTTGGGATGAAGTCACAAAATCCTTGGAGGGCTTTCAAAACTCTAGAGGTATTCTCAAAGAATTTAATTACACTTTTCTAGTATTAATTCCCAAATAGGATTCTATCAAAAGTTTCAAGGAAAATCAACAAATTACACTCTATAGCACTCTTCATAGATTGTTATCCAAAATACTATCTAATTGGATCATAAAACATCTTCCTAGTCTCAGTGTGGAACACATAGACTTTATTCTAGGCAGATCTATTTAACATGGAATAATCATTCCTAAAGAAGTTATCTTTATCTTTAATATAATGAATATTCAAGCATGCTAATCAAATTATATATTAGTAAGGATTATGATAAGGTGGACTAGAGATTCCTTTGTAAATGTTTGCAAGCCTTTGGTTTTTACAATCAATGGATTAACTTGATCTTCAATTCCACCTCCACTCTCAAGTTTGTTTTTTTTGGTCAATGAAACCCTTGAAGGTTTTTTATCATCATCTAGAAGCCTCAGATAGGGGACCCCTATTTTTCCCTTTCTTTTTATCCTAATTTATGAAGCTCTAAGAAGGGCTTTTGGGAATTACAAATCAAATCATTCTCTTAAAGGTATCCAATTATATAATGAGGAAGATTCAAAAATCCACCAAAATCTTGTGGATGATAAAATTTTATATGGGGAAGCTACTATCAAGGAGGAAAAACCCTTTAAATAGATTCTCTAGGCATACATGTCAACATCTTGACAGGAAATCAACCATTCCAAATCATAAATTTTCTTCTTAAATACTAAAGAAGCCATGGAATTAGAGAACTATAAACTATTAATATTAAAAAGGAATATTTCTCTTATAAATACTTTGGCATCCAACTATAACTGATGAGAGGAACATGTTCTCTTTGCAAAGGATCAAAGAGGAAGAGAAAAGTATCCCTCTTAGCATGGGATAAGGTTTGTCAACCTAGGATTGAGGGAGGCTTTGGGATAAAAAAATCTAAAGGATCAAATTGTTGGAAATATAAGAGGAGTAACTAAGAGGGGAGAGGTGAATTATTCACTATAAAAATAAATCCTAGATCCCTTAGATGTCAATTACATACAAAACATAAACGCTGTTGAAATTGCTATTACTCGGTTAACACACAAGCACTTAGTTAACACTATTAATACACTATTAATACTGTGTAACTTTGCAAGCACTATAATAAAAACTATTACTCAGCAAATATTGAACATGCAAAACTTAATATATTAAGTTTGATTAACCTTAATTAACTTAATTGCATAGATATAAAAGAAATAAGATGAATACAAGTGACACCAAGATTTAACATGGAAACCCAATTTGGAAAAAACCACCAATTGCAACTAGTTACCATTTTTCACTCTTCTGAGTGAGCCTTGTTAGGAGCCAACCCTATTATAGGTTACAAAACACACTATTAGGTGTGATCCTATTAGAGGATTAAAAAACCCTATTAGGAGTGGTCTTTTTAGAGGTCTTTAGACACTTCAATATAGAAATGCCACCTTATTAGAGGATTTATAAATAGTTGTTAGACTAACTTTGTTATGAGATTGGATTCAATGCCATAATGGTTAGAGAGTAACAATTAAATTACCTTATTGCTAATGCAATTGTATTGCTGATTTTATATCTCAATTCTAGCTCGAATACTTGATCCTTTCTAATCAAATTAATGTTTGCATCCCAAAAAGGATATTCTTCTTATCCTTCCAATTCACTTCCTCTAAGCATCTTCTTATCTTCCACGCATTCTCATACTTTCAATCCTCAACTTAACCTAATACTTATATCATTTACATTTTCAAGTCAGCTTGAATACAACTTACAAAAATAATTCTTCATCTCTTCAGCTGGCTAGAACCAACAAACAAATTCATTACACTCAATATGCCAAGACAAGAAAATCCTTTGTTAGCAACGAATGTTAACATTTACATTTTCAATGTTGTTTAGTGAGCTTCAAATAGGGGAATAATGTTGGAAATATAAGAGTAACTAAGAGGGGAGGGGTGAATCAATTACTACAAAAATAAATCTCAGTTCCCTTTGACATCAGTACAAAATGCAAATAGATATCTAAATATTGTTGAAGCTCAGTAAACACACAGAATGTTGTAACTCGGTAATAACTGGATTAGCTCAATAAAAAGATTAAAATATAAACCATTAGATGTTATCTATGATTATCATTACTTTAACTTAGTCATAAACACATAAAGAAAATAGCATAAACACATTTTACACTAGGATTTAACATGGAAACCCAATTTGGGAAAAACCACCAATAGCAACTAGTTATTGATTTTTACTCTTCTGATGTGAGCCCTGTTAGGAGCCAACCCTATTAAAGGTTACAAAACACACTATTAGGTGTGACCCTATTAAAGTATTTAATCACACTATTAGGAGTGTCCTGGTTATAGGAATTGCCACATTGTTATAGGATTTGTAAATAGCTGATAATTCAACTCTGTTAGGAGATTTAGATCACTACTACAATGGTTAGAGAGTAACAATGAGATGACTTGATTTGTTTGTAACTAATTTGCTGATTTAAGATCTCTATTTTGGCTTGTACTTGATGCTTCCTGATTGAATATGGTTTTGTTGTACCACATGGATATTTTGCTTATCCTTAAGATTCGCTTCCTCTACTCATCAATAGATCTTCAATCACATCATCATAATTTGCACATTCTCTTGCACTTTCACACACACTTTGAAATCACAACTTGACCTTATACTTATACCTTACACTTTTTCAAGTCAGCTCAAATAAAACTTATAATAGTCAACATTTATCTCCTTAGTCAGTTGGAATCAATAGATAAGTCAATTAAGCTTAATACAAAAAAATAAGAAAATCCTTCGTTAGGTAACCCTACTTGGTAGAAACTAATTCTAAACCAATTTCCTTTGTTAACCAATAGAAGCTTGGTCAACATTGCAAGGTTACAAAAATCCTTTGGCAACTGAGTGATCTTGGTTAGCACTAGCTCATCCAACTTTCCTTTATTACCCGAGTAGGCTCGGTTAACACTTGCTTTCTGCAACTTTTCCTTCGATGCCTGAGTGAACTCGGTAGACACTACCTTCTGAACTAGGCAAACACATGAATGCTTGGTAGACACTGAGAACTGTCTTCACTACCCGAGTGAGCTTAACATATACTAGCTGATAATGATTATGAAATTTGTGTAACATCAAAGACAACACATAATTAACCCCTAGCTTACCTCTTAAATACAAAAATGCATCCTTAGGTAATGGCTTGGTGAATATGTTTGCAATTTTTTCTTTAGTATTCACAAATTCCAAGCTCACCTCTTTGTCTTGCACCAATTCTCTTAGAAAATGATATTTTATTGTAATATGCTTGGTCTTGGTATACATCATAGGATTCTTTCATATATTAATTGCATTGGTGTTATCACAAAAGATAACCATTGGATCCTTGATTTCTACCTTCATACATGCCAATAGTTTTTTGAACAAAATAATATTGGAACAATTGACTACTTCTGCAACATATTCTACCTCTGTTGTAGATTGAGAGATGTAATTTTTCTTCTTACTTGTCCAAGACACTAGTCTCTTACTAAGAAAAAATGCTCCACCATTGGTCCTCTTCCTGGCATCAACACTTACTACCCAATCCACATCTGTGAAGGCTTTCTAATCTAAGTTTCCTCTTTTATTATACCATAATCCATAATATTTAGTACCCTTTAGATACCTCATGATTCTCTTTATTTTCATCATATAATTTTCCTTAGGATTAGCTAAAAATCTTGCCACCATACCAACTGTAAGAGCAATATCGAGCCTAGATGTACTACATACTGAAGTTTTCCAATCATAGATCTATACGTGGTCTGATCTACCTCCTTGGAGTTATAATTTTTGGAAATTTTATGTCTAGTAGACATAGGTGTTCTAACTGGTCTTGAATCCTCCATTCTAAACTTCTTTATTGTCTCCTTGATACACTTAGATTGAGTAATGTAGATACCATCTTTCTTCTGTTGAATCTACAAGACAACAAAGAATTTGATTTCTCAAAACATTGACATCTCAAATTCCTTACTCCTCTAAAAAATATTTGCACAAATCATTATTTATAGTAAAAAATGTATCATCCACAAATATTTATGCCAACAATCTTCTTATCTAGTCCTTCTTTGATGTATAGGTTGTTGTTATCATTTATCCTTTGAAAACCAATCTTAGGGAGATTGTTTAAGACCATATAATTCTTTGTGTAGTTTACAAATGATATCCTTTTTGCTAGGCTATACAAAACCTTCAAGTTTCTATATGTAGACTTCTTCTAGAATTCCATTCAAGAATGCAAATTTTGCATCCATCTAATACACTTTAAATCCTTTATGTATAGCATAAGAAAGTAGAGTTCTTAAACCTTCTAATCTTTCAACAAGAGAAAAAGTTTCACCATAATCAATAATTTCCTCTTGAGGATAGCCTTTACAAACTAACCTTTCTTTGTTTCTTGAAACTTCTCCATCTTCATTCTACTTATTTTTGAACACCCAATTTATACCAATTACATTCTTATCCTTGGGTCTAGGAACAAGAGTCCAAATCTTATTCCTTTTTATTTATTCTATCTCTTCATTCATTACTTCAATCCAACTTTTATTATGTAAAGCATCTTTAACTTTTATAGGTTCAAATTTAGTAAGAAAACATGTACCTTTCAATTTATTCCTTCTCATTGTACCATCTGATTTGTGTCCAATGATTTTCTCAAGTGCATGGTGCCTTCTAGAATATCTTGCAAGTACAAGTACTTTGGATTTAGATATTATTCAACTTGCCTCACCATGATCTTTTGCATCATGCTTGGGTCTCACTATCTCTGACTTGGGCCCTTCAAACTTAGACTTGAGTTGCACTAGCTACAACTTAGTAGCTTTTGACTATAACTCGAGTCCTTTAGACTATGACTTAGGTTGCATTAGCTGAAACTCAGGTGCTTCTAGAGATTTTTGGGACTCAGGAGGTGAAGTCTATTGACTTCCAATTGGATTATGCAATGGATCGGGTTTAAAGTAAATAAACTTTCTATAGTATTTAGGTTCTTTGCTACTCTCTTCTTCACTCTTTTATGCAAACTAATCAATCTTCACACATGTGCACTTTCTATGATATTATAATTAGTTAGATTCAAACTTTTTTATGCTTTACTTCTACTGGTGTATCCTAGGAATATGCCTTCATCACTTTTGACATCAAATTTACCTTTCCTAGTCTTCTTCGAGATATAACTTTTTATACCAAATACTTTGAAGTAACTCACATTAGGTTTATAGCCATACCATATCTTATAAGGAGTTTGATTTGAGTCTTTCTTCAGTTGTACTCTATTTAAGGTATGAACTATTTTACTAATTTCTTCATTCTAGTATTTTATTGCAACATTATTTTCTATCATCAAGGTTCTTGCACAATCCATGATTGATATATTCCTTCTTTTTTCTATACCATTCTGCTAAGATGTACCAAGGGCTGATACTTGTCTTTTAATTCCTCTCTCAATGCATAACTAATTGAATTATTTAGAAATTAATTAACATCTTCTATCTGACCTTATACTCTTTAGTTTCTTTCATGTTTCTTTCTCAACTCTAGCCAAATACTACTTGAATTTTTGAAAAGCTTCAAACTTATCTTTCAGATACATTACTGTCATCATCCTAGACTAATCATCAACAAATAAAATAAAATACCTATCTCCAATGTATCTCTCTATGCCAATAGGTCCACAAAGGTCTGTATGAACCATCTCCAAGACTTTTTTAGATTGATAGTTCTTTCTTTTGAAACTTGTCTTGCCCATCTTACCAATTTGACAATTCTTGCACATGCCAATGTCAGGTTTCCTCGAACTAGGAATATCTCTCACTCTTTTGTTTTTTCTATCTTGATTAGGCCATCAAAGTTCACATGGCACAATATTTTTTACCATAACTAGCTTTCTTCTACTTGAGCAATGAAACATGAACTTTCACTTAGATCTAGGTAGAATAAGTTATCATTTGTTTGATTACTAGACCCAACAAGATTTCCTTTTCCATTTAGCAACTTGTCCTTCCCATTCATGAATTCTACCTTGAATCCAATGTTATTCAACTATGCCAAAATCATTAGAATATGCTTCAATCCTTCAACCTAATAAGCATTATCACATTTGAGTTCATTGGTTAGAGAAATACAACCTTTTCCTTTTATGCAGCAGGGTTCATTGTTTCCAAATCTTACACTTCCACCATCATAGTGTTCCATATGTTCAAAATTTTCTTTATTACCAGTCATATGATGAAAATAATTACTTTAATAATCTATGTATCATTTTTGCTAACATGAGAAATAAGTGCCATCTTATCTTCTTCTTCATCAGATTCATCTTTTATAGAAATATAAACCTTTATCCATGTAGTGTTTGTAGTTTTTGAAATCCTTCTCGCCTTTATACTTGCTACTCTTCTTTTCTTCTTTTCCTTCTCCATTTGGACACCTTGTAGCAATATGACCAAATTCTTCACAAGAAAAATAGATTAGAGGAATAATACCTTCGTACTTTCTTTTTCCTTTGGGATATCTTACTGCAAGCAGGGCTTCAATGGCTTAAGATCACTGTCAAAACTATCTTCTTCTTCACTTTCACATTTTTTTTCTTTTAGACTTTGCAACTTTCTTCTTAAGTGACAACTTGGCTTCAAATGCAAACTCAAGATTGCTAGAACTAGGAACATAATTATCATAGTTATCTAGCTAAAATGTTGTCAACCTTCCCATTAAAGAATCCAAAATTATCTTATTATTACGATCACATCTCATCTCTTGAATAGATGACACTCTAATTGCATAGATAGGAAGAAGGGTTCTGAGTACCATTCTTACATTTATCACATCATCAATTTTACCTCTAGAGGCTTTGATTGCACTTACACTAGCTTTGATTCTTTCAACATATTTTGTAATGTTTTCATCTTCATTTGATCGAACTGAGCTCTTAAGATTGTTGCCTTGGCTCTTCGCACATTATCATCAACTCCATAGATATCTTTTTTGTTTAATCCACATCTCATGAGTAGTAGCATAACCTTTGACTTCATCAAATTCAGCATAGTGAAGAGTAGATACAATGTCAATCATAATAATGTTATGATTCTTCTTTTCAACAATCTTCTCCACAGTCAAAGTTCTAGTAGGAGCTTTATATTAGGTATTCAAATATTTTTGACCTAAATCACTAATGGTTTTGAGATGTAGCTTCATAAGTTCCTTCCATGCCTCAAATTTATCTTTGTTCAATTTGGGAATCTCTCTTTTGTAATGCATCTTGATCTTTAGCTTAGGTCTTTGAAACCTTTTATTCAAGCACCAAAAGCTATAACACTAATTTTTGGAAATATGAGAGGAGTAACTAAGAGGGGAGGGGTGAATTAGTTACTATAAAAATAAATCCCATATCCCTTAGATGTCAGTACAAAATATAAATTCTATTGAAACTGTTGTTACTCAGTTAACACACATGCACTCGATTAAGACTATTAATATGTTATAACTTAGTAAGAACTATAATAAGAACTATTACTCAACAAATATTGAACATTTAGAGCTTAATATATTAAGTTTGATTAACCTTAATTAACTTAGTCACATAGATATAAAAGAAACAACATGAACACAAGTGACACCAAGATTTAATTTGGAAACCCAATTTGGGAAAAACTACCAATTGCAATTAGTTACTATTTTTCACTCTTCTGAATTGAGCCTTATTAGGAGACAACCCTATTAAAGGTTACAAAACACACTGTTAGGTGTGACCCTATTAGAGGATTTAATCACCCTGTTAGGAGTGGCCTTTTTAGAGGTCTTTGGACACTTCAATATAGAAATGCCACCTTGTTACAGGATTTACAAATAACTATTTGGCTAACTCTGTTAAGAGATTGGATTCAATGCTATAATGGTTACAGAGTAACAAAAAAATGACATGATTGCTAATGCAACTATATTGCTCACTTCATATCTTCATTCTAGCCCCAATACTTGATCCTTCCTAATTAGATTAATATTTGCATCCCAACAAGGATATTTTGCATATCCTTCCAATTTTCTTCCTGTAAGCATCTTCTTATCTTCCATGCATTCTCATAGTTTCAATTCTCGACTTGACCTTATACTTACATCATATATATTGTCATCTTAGCTTGAATACAACTTATAACAATAATTCTTTATCTCTTTAGTTGACTAGAACCAACAAAGAAATTCATTAAACTCAATATGCCAAGACAAGAAAATCATTTGTTAGCTGACCTAGCTTGGTAGACACTAACTTTAAAATGAGTTTACTATGTTAACCAAGTGAACTCACTTAAAACTACAACTTTATAAACTTCCTTTGGTAACTGAGTGAGCTTGGTTAAGATTAAACTACTATGAACTTCTCTTAGGTTCCCAATTAAACTTAGTAGACACTATCTTCTAAACTTGGTAAACACTAGAATGCTCGATAGACACAAGAAATTATCTTCATCTCTTGAGTGAGATCGACAGACACTGACTAGTAAAGTTATGAATTTTTTTGTAACATCAAAGACAATATACAATTGATCAATTTTTTTCAACACAAACCATAGCTCTTGGTCCCAAAATTTTATAAAGAATGATTAGATTTCCCCATTTAAAATGGGCTAGAGTTTTCTATAATAAAAAATTGAATTCAAATGATCCACTTAGTATCCTTTGAACTAGGGTTCCAACTTATGGAATTTCATGCTTAGCTATAGATCCATTATCCTTAATAAAGTTACATGGAAAATAGGTAAGGGGTTGTAGACAAACTCTTTGGGGAAATATAAAATAATTATAAATATGATATATTTTTAGTCAAAGAGAAATCTTTTTGGAAGGCTATATTGGTCCCTATCTAATTGATTATGTGGAAAAAGATAATAATTTTCTAGATGGATGGAAATAAAATCCATTCTAGGCCTTCAATAACCCCCCTAAGGAAGTTGAAAGACTTTATGTGTTACTAAAAGAAAGAAATATCACCTTTACTGAATAGGAAGATATGTTGATTTGAGATAGATCCAAAAATGGAGAATATAATTCCAAAGATGGCTATAATTATATTTACAGTCTTAGGAATCACCCTAAGGTGATGATGCCCCAATTATTTTGTTGGGATCCCTTATGTTTTCCCAAAGCTAGAGCATTCTCATAGTTAGCTCTTCTTAATAGAACCTTGATTATAGATATAGTAAGAACAATTGGCTATGAAGGACCTTCCCCATTCCCCTTATGCGAATTGGTTGAGGAAGACATTGGAAATAACTTTTTGAATTGTACATATGTTTGAGCTATTTGGTATTGGTTTTATAAAAAAATGAACTATATAAGATTGACCATGCCTAAATCTATTATGTCATTTCTCTAATCATGGCCTAATTTGAACTTCGGCAATATTTTTCAAGGATTGTAGATCATATCCCCTTTCATCATCCTTTGGGAATTATGGAAGGAGAGAAATATGATAATATTTAAAAACTTGAGTATAACTTATGACTTACTTACTATCAAGATAGAGGTCACCATCATTGAAACCTTAAATTGTAAAATCCTTAGGAACAATGGGTGAACTGTTCCAATGACTCCATAGGATGATACAGTGAGAAATAGATGGTTAGCATTGAAACTTACCTCATTTTATGGTAAGGTGGGTAAGGAAAGTAAGCAGAAAGGGGCAATGTGTGTATGGTCCCCTCCTGTTGAGAATTAGGTCAAATTAAACTTTGACAGTGCCTCTAGAGACAACCCATGGATGGATGGCACTGGCTTTTGTATTAGAAATTATCTTGGTAAACTTATAGAAAAATTCTCAAAATAAATAGGTAGAGCTACAAAAAATGAATCTAAATTAAGAA
The DNA here is from genome assembly GCA_028749045.1 of Cupressus sempervirens. Classification (NCBI taxonomy): domain Eukaryota; kingdom Viridiplantae; phylum Streptophyta; class Pinopsida; order Cupressales; family Cupressaceae; genus Cupressus; species Cupressus sempervirens. Next base: position 55,312,579 of record CM053791.1, read on the forward strand.
CCCTTATATTGGGTCTCTAGATTTTCTTAAAATTTAACCTTAATAAGGTAGAAATAGAGGAATATTTAGTCATAGTGATTAATGCTCTTAAAAATAAATCTATGCCTAACTAGAAATGAAGTACTCTTCTTACCAAAGCTTTGGTGTAGCCTTTAAAAAAAAAAAAAAACTAATAATTATAGGGAGGGAAATGACTATGTAAGCAAATTAGCTAATGAGGGAGTAGATGACATTTATGAAACTATTATATATCCTCATCCCTACCCACCTTAACTTTTTTTTTGATAAAATGCAAAAATCCTATATATATATATATATACATATATATATATATATATATATATATATATATATATATATATATATATATATATATATATATATATATATATATATATATATATATGTATACATACATACATACATACATATATATATGTACATATATATGTACATATATATATGTATGTATGTATGTATGTATATATATATGTATATATATATATATATACATATATATATATGTATGTATGTATATATATATATGTATGTATATATATATATATATATGTATGTATGTATATGTATATATATATGTATAGATATGTATATACATATATATATATACATATATATATACATATATATATATATGTATATATATATGTATATACATATGTATATACATATACATACATACATATATATATACATATGTGTGTGTGTAAATATAATAGTAGATAAAATTATTACATCATTAAAATATTAAAAATGGCTAAGAAGACCAAAATCCTTAAGTTCATAGCATGAGCATAGGCTACAAGTTTATCAAAGAGGAAACAAAACTATCAACACCTATTAAAATACAAATCAAAATGCCAAAATAAGCAACCCAATAAATTTAGATAAATACATGTCGCAAACCAAGTATTTCTCACTTACTATTACCCACTATCTAACCAAACTATAAAAACACAAAAACTAAGACACCATTCCAAAATTTGTATAAAGATTTTGGCACACCATGAACATCACAAGCCATAACCTAAATAATAGTAGAAAAAAAAAAGAGAATGGGATAAGTACTCAATCTTCCATCATATTTAATTTTTCCTTAGCACCATATTCCATCTCGAGAAAAGTACTAGATGTAGACACTTAGATCTGATTACATTACTTAAGCAATCCTATTTATCCTTCTCCTAAGGCATCATTGATTAAATATTTAAACATTTAATTAATTTAATGTCATCCCTTAGTTAATTAATTTAGTAAATTGATTGTAATCCAATTCATAAAATTAAATGACATACCAAAAGTTAAATTATCAATTAAAGCCCTATTCTCCAATTAAATTAAATAAATACATAATATTTATTTAATTTAATCTTAAAATCCCCTTTGATTTAATAAATCATTTAAAATCAAATCCTTAACCTCTAACTATTCCTAAATCCTTATCATTAGTTAAATCCAACCCATTCACCCGTGATAACCTCACTTAGCCAACTAATTAACCCACCTCATAAGTGATAGCTCACTTGCATCCCTCTAACATGACACTTGCATGCAAATCCCATCCTAATATAAGTCCAATCCCTTCCCTAAACATGTGCACAACTTTAACCAAGGGTTAAGAAGTCCTAAGCCAAAGAAAAGTAAAAATCCCATCCCATCCCTCTTGCATACCTATCCAAATGACATAAAATCTCTTACATGTATTGAAGGATCTCTAAGGCCTCTTACATTCCTCTTCCACATTCCTTCTCCCTCATAACTCCCTTTGACCCTCCACTTTGACCATCCCTTCACATCCAATCCCCTTGTGACACTTGTCACAAGGCTATGGATTTGAAGAAGCACAATCCATGTGCTTCCCTTTCCTTGCATACTAACCCTCCCTCATCCTTCCTCCATCCTTTCATATTTGACCTCCATCCTTGGCCTATAAATGAAACCCTCTCCCTTCACAATTTGAGATCAAATCTTTTGTAAACTCATAATGCCCCTTTGGAGAATAGATCACCCAATCATGCCCTTACCATGCAGGAATCCTCACTCACCTCACACACCATGTTTCATCCATTAAGGGCTCTCATCTATTGAAGGCTTGAAGCATGCTTTAGTGGACATAAAGAAGGCTTTGAATGTTGATCTTGTGGTTTGCATCCCCTATTACATGCTTTCATTTTTGTCCACTCATAGGTGTTAAACTTATTGTTCTTGTTGAGTTCTTTGTTTAATCATTGTATTTGATTAACACTAACAATTTGTAGGTGATACACTAGAAAATAGAATGGTCAAATTAGAACCATCTTCCACATCTACCTGAACATTATAATGAGCATTAGTTGGAATGTCTTCCTTTCAATCAAATCAAGGAGCTACAATAAAAAAAATTAGTGCTTGGAATAGGATTCGAGAATACTAGAGGCTACAAATGACCAAAATCATGCTAGAAAATCAGTGAGAATATGACTGAGACCTTAGAATAAATTTTCTTTTCCAATGGTAAGTGGATGATTATGTAGTTTCTATTCATGAAGTCAATAGTATGGCTAAAGCTAGCTATCTCAAATTATAGTTTGAAACTATCAACATGGAAATGTATAAATCCTTTTTCTATAGAAGATTCCTATTAAATACCACCCATAAATCCATCTTCCCACCATAGGTTATACTTAAGAATGGAAAAACATAGAGTTTGAACAAGATCTATCTCTAAAAGGAAACACCTTGAACATGCAACAAAAACAAAATGAAAGTTCTAGGTGATATCTTAATTATTGGAGGAAGATATAGAAAGCATCTATCAAGGAAGCAAGGCTCTCTAGGACACATGAAAAAGGAATTCTTCACATATGATTCAATAGGTCACATCCTTGTAGAATGAGAAATGAGTGTTGAAATATTGACCAAGCTAAACATCAAACACATTCCCAATAATCGAATCAACATCTTGAAGAACTAGGATAACCACCCTAAGATTAAACAACTGATACTCCATTTTTTTTGGACACAAATATCACATCCTCCAAACACTTGTAGGGGAATGGGTTGGTTAATCTATTCAACCTCACCCCCAAAATTATTAGAACTCATCTTTATAGATCAAGGAATATCAACTTGAGGCAAAACAACAATGAAGGAAGAATAACACAGCATAATGAGATAACTAATCCTTTAGTATATTAAAATACACACAAGGAAGATGTACCCATAAATAACCACATGAAAATATCTAAAAATGCATATGCTTTTGATCAGTGGCCTTTGGAAAAATGGCTTCTTTCAAATCCCAAGAAATATAAAAAATTGGATGTGCAAAAATTCAAATTAGTTGGAAGGACAGAAGACCGTCAATTTGAATTATTTTATAATCCATAAAGAAGGCATTTAAATTTTTTCCTATCTTCAAATTGTATACAATAAAACCTCACAAAATGAAAATGAAGAATGAAGTGTGTAATGTCAGTGGTCCAAGCATGCGAGCAGATATCTAATCTTATAACAAGTTGCCAAATATTTAGGAAGAGAATATCATCAACTACAAGTTCCAATGTAATTTAATATGCCACGATTATCTATAATTTTAATTCACATAAATTAAGTTTTCAAGTGAAACTAAACTAGACAAGATTGACCATCTCAAAAGCCACAAGTACAAATGGTGGAAAATGTATATATCCACCTAGATAACCCAATTAGATTGTGTCCACCTAGTGGTGACAATATGGTCAGATAGATTTCTTGATGGTTGTCATTTATGGAAACATGTATTTAGTATTTCATTTATGCATTTAGAGATAGAAAATTACATAAGTTTTAGATAGTTTGCAGCAGTATAGAGAACATATCCTAAGTGTACAGACAACTCGTTGAGAGTTAGCTTATGCATAGTTAAGGAAATCTTTGTGACACTATCATGATGATGTGGTTAAGTGCCCAGATGTGTACGAATAGTATGGTGCAAGTTATGATTAAAATACCAATGCAGGTATTTAATAGAGAGAAATAGAGCATATCAGTAAATAGAGCTGTATGGCTTGAGGAATTATTCTAGTTACAAAATAATCACTAAGTTATGATGAGCTGACTATGTGGATATTAATTTTATATTATGTCAAGTGTGTGAACACATGAAATCTGACTGAGCAGAGTTTTGTGAATGTGCAAGGTATAAGTAAAGATCTTATTTTGCATAGTTAGTGTGAAGTAATGTGAAGTAGTGAGATGTTGTAATTGTGATGTGAGATTTGATATTTGATTAGAGAAAGTATGAGTTACAATAGTAAAACAAGTATTGTATGTATACCTATCTTGTGAAGAACTAAATTGTATTATTGCATGTGAGGGTAGTGGGCTCTTCTTGCATACATTGTATTTAGTTCTACCAACTCCTAATAGGGTTGAGGCTTCTAACAAGGCCTAGTCTCCTAACTAGGACTTGAGACACTATATGTATTTCATAGACTCCTAATAGGGTCAATATCCTTAATAGGGTCCTATTGTTTAGTGAATCATCTAGTGGATATCATCCCCACTGAGGTTTTCCCTTGAATAAGGTTTCCCTAGTTAACAAATATTATGAGTTACCTATGGGCATGGTTATATTTACTATTCAACATTGTTGGTTTACTTTTGTATGAAAGTTATAAAGTAATTAACAATATACAATTGTGGAAAAATATTTGTAGAATATTGATTCGAACACCCCCCCCCCCATTATTATTATGTATTTCCAATAATCAATATAAGAGCATAGTTACTTTGAGGAGGCTTAACAGCTTAAGTAAGATCCTAGTGCATATGGAATAGTTGAAGAAAAACCTAGAATAAGCTCTTTAGAAGATTGATCTTCTTACAGAAGAAAGGGACACCTTGAAAGATAGATACACACATGCAAAAGTGTACATTGGAAAACTAAAAGATGAGATTGATGATATAAAATATGGCAAGGAATCAATTGTGTTGACTAGTGACAATGATGTAGCAAGAGATCTTTAGAAAGAAAATGAGATCTTGAAACATGAATTGAAAATAGTTGAGCTTAAGTCCTAAGAAAAATGGTGGCATTAATGAACCAAGACTGAAAGTTGAGAATGTAGATCTTAGATCCTAGTTAAATCAAGTTACATTTGAATTAGATACTATCAAGATTAAACATGTTTAGTTAGAGAAATACAACATTATTGTGAAAGGAGAACTGACACAAGCTAAACAACAATTAGAGATAGATTAGTAAATATTTCATCATAAACCTTATGATAAGATAAGATTAGGATATCTAATTGGAGAGAAATAAGCCAAGAAAGTTGAAATCAAGATAGAACTAGATCCAGTTATTGAATCCCCTAAGGAGTATGATCTGAGTAAGGTAGAATCAATCACATCCACTAAAGTATCAAAGGAAGTTGAGTTAATTGATTTGATATTCAAACCTGATGAATCTAAGAAACCTGAGCAAGTTGATGAATCTAATCAAGATGAACCACCCAAAGAAGTAAATCATGAGTTTAGAAGTAGATGTTTCATTTTTAATGAAGTTGGACATATGAAGAGAGATCACATAGGTAAGTCTTTTAAACCCATTACTAATTTCTATTGTTATAATTTTCATGGTTATGGAGATAAGGAAATAGACTGTAAGAAACCTAAAATTGGTGGTAATAATGAGAATATTAGAATGTTTAGGAATACTAACCCTACAGGTAATAGAAGAGGTGGATCTTAGAGAAGATTGAATGATGGAGAAAAACCTAATGATGAGAGGAAGTAGTTTTTTTGGTTACAAGTGTAACAACTCTAGACACATTGCAAGGAATTGTAGAGCACCTATGAATCAGAATGGAAGAAATCAATGGAGGAATGCACCTATATGTCAGTTATGAAATAACTTTGGACACACAACAAAGTTTTGTAGAATGGATAGAAGGAACCTTAACAAGAATCATAATCATAGAAGAAACAACAAAAAAGATAATAGAAGGAATGAGAATAGAAGTGATAATAGTTAGAAAGAAGAAGTTAAGGAACATGTTGATGAGTTCAAAGAAGCATTTGTGAAAGATTGTAATCCAAAGAGTTCACATAGTGTATTAGAAGAATAGTACTTTGATGCACCTAATGGAAATTTGAAGTCAGAGATTTTTTGTGGCCTATCTTACCTAAATTAAGTAGTTTTGGTAGAGATAGAGCATCAAATGGTCAGAACTAATGTTAGATAGCGAGTTAGAGGTTGCACAATTAACTAAACGTAGAAGACATAGAGAGGTAGCTATGGTCAAGTGCACAAGACTTAATATGATTGAAGTAAGTAGGGATTCAAAAATCAAGCTTACTAGTAAATAGAGACAGTATTTTGAATCTGTGGTAGATACACATTTAATGCTCAATACAATTCAAAATGATTTAAGGATCATGAGAAAGATTGAGTGTAACATTTTCCCATGCAAAGTGTCTTTTGAAAATTGAAGAGTGGTTTAACAAAAAATTGATGTGTGAAGTAAAGTGTGAGAAGTCAAAAGTTGTAGAAGCCCTAAATCATGAATTTGAAGTATTTTACGAAGTATTGAATCTAGTTTATTTTAGTAATTACAAATTACAAAGCTATGGCTAGTCAAAGAGTATATGATGTTAGTGAGAGATTAAGGTATGAGTTCAAGAAATATCTATTTGTTTCTTTATTGGATGATCCATTAGGTGCATTTTTGCAAGTTCTAGAAAATGTTTTGTATGTGGAAGATATTAGAAGTTATATAAACTAAAAAATTGAGAGCATTGGTGATGATGAAATTCACAAAGATTTAGGTGTTATGTGAATGATTTATCCCTATAATTTGAATATGCACATATGGAGGAATTGAATTTGGTGAAATAAATTTTTTATATGGAATTGACAATCATGAATGGACCCAAATCATATTAAGTAGGGTACATGATGATATGTTTTGGTTAGGTGATTTGCCAACTGTCATTGACAATGACCTAATTCACTAGGTCACATGATTAAGAAATAAAGGTTGTAATCCTATTAATGAGAAGAATGTTATGAAATTAGTTGAGATGAACCTAAAAACAAAGTTTTATGGAAGGAATATGAAGGATGAACCTATTCAAAATAAAGAAGTCAAGTTGTTAACTAAGATATTAAGGTACAAGTTGAACCATGGATCAAGGGTTAACTCTATACTAGCTAGATTTCTTCATGAAGCATATGTGATGGTTGTTGAAGGAAGGAAGTTGAATTTGTGTGACATTATCAGATTGCAATTGTTGGACAACATTGCAAAGATCAAGAGAATGAAGAGTGCAATGTTTAGATTTGAGTCCCTATTGACTCACTTATTTTTCTATGTTACAAAGAAGTTTCCTAGATTAATTAATTGGGATAACAACTAGTGCGCAATGAAGTTGGTGACTCAATGCTATAGATCAAATCCTAAAAATGTAAGAGATAATGACATAGACAAAATGATAAAGAGTTTCCAATATGAGATGAAACTAAGGTATAAGATAACTCCTTCTATGAGGGAGAAATTTAAGGATGATTTATGTTTCATGGTGGAGACTAACAACACCTACATGGAAGTAGTCATTCCTAAGTAAAATTAGTTCAGCCTAAGGGCTATGAGATGAGCATAGAAATGATAGAAGGGTATGCCCAGATCATACTAGAATCTGAGAAGGATACAAAATGTCCTAGATGGGGAACCTATGATTAGACATCAAGAATAGTTTAGTCTAAACTATATAGTAAAGAGAGCAAGAAAAAGGTTGAAAAGGAGATAGATTCCATTCTCAAGGATCTGGCATGACAAGGGAAGAGTTTAATGAGATTAAAGGAATTGTGTTGGAGATGAAGGCCAATGGTCAAACTAAAGTGTTGACAACAACTCTCATTATTGTGGTAGGACCTTTAGAAGGAGTAACTATGGCACAACCTTGTGTGTAAACTCCTATTACACCTTATACAATAGTTGTGCAAGTGCAACTAGTAAGAGCAAGACATGAATAGACAAGGAGTCAATCAGAGGTGGGAGAACCTTTTGCACAGATGAAGTTTGATAGATTGGTGAAGGTTAAGCAAGAACCTACACCACAAGAAAAGAAAAGGGTCAAATAGACTACTAGTAGACCAAGAAAGAAGAGAAAGATCATGCAGATAAGTAGTTCTAAGAGTTTAGAGGATGATGTTGAAAAGAAACTTGTTGAACAAGATGTGCAGGAAGCAAGGATAGCAATAGGAAAGAAAGCATGGAAACTTAAGGTAGAAAATCTAAATATGAAAATTATTAATGATGATAATTTTGTTTAGTTAAATAAATATTATAGTATGCATAGTAATATGGATAGAAGATAGTTAGAGAATGTTGTTATAAGATATATGATTTTGAAGAATAAAAGGTTTGAGATTATATAAAATAAGATTCCTAAAGACCTCTACAACAGGTTGGTAAATAGGAAGAAAAGGGTAGTAAAAGAATATTTGAATATGAGGATCACATCAATAAATAAGCTATGTGATGTTGGATCAAAAGAAGAATTAGACAAATTTTCGAAGAGCATTGAGCTCTTGCTAAGGAACAAAAGAAGAGCAATTCTTCTAATGGGAGGCATTTATGAGGAATTTAGGAAAGAGATAGAGGAGGCTATAGTGAAGTATATGTCCTCAGTACCTAAGGTGAGTGTGTAGATCAAAGTTGTCAGTCTAGTATATGTACAGATAGAAGAGGACATAGAGGAGAGACAATAGACACTTTCACCACCTCACATTGCGATGGGCATTGAATCCATGCAAGTTGATAGTACACACATAATAGTAGATCTAAAAGAAAATCCCTTTGTGACATTTGGCCAATCTATTATTGGCCATATCACTACATACAATAGCTCATATGATGAGGAAGATGATAAAAAGAAGGAAGAACAGGAAAAGAGGAAACAAGAAACAAAAGAAAATAAAATGAATAAAAGAACAAAGAAGAAGAGGAGAAGAAGAGAAAAGTAGAAGAAGAAAAGAAAAGGAAAGAAGAAGAGGAGAGGAAAAAGAAAGTAGAAAAGAAGAAAAATAAAGAAGAAGAAGAAAAAAAAGAAGGAGATGAAAAGAGGAAGAAAGAAGATGATGCAAGGAAAGAGGCCATGAAAAAGAAGAAGGTAGAGGAAAAAAAATCTATTGTACCTTCAATAGTATCAGTAGTTGGAAAATCAGTAGTAGTACCTATTACTTCTAATGATGAAGATCATAAAGAGCTAACAGGCACCTTGAGCAAGTTGTTTGAGAAAAACAAATCTACTAAGTCTTTGGAAAAGTCTCTTGCTGAAGTCTTGGAGCAAATGCAAAAGATAGTTTACATAATTGTAGAAAATCTAGCTTTGTAGGTTAAGGAAAAAGAGTTGGTAAAGACCTTCAATAAGGAGTTCACAACTTTAGTTAAAGTAGTAGCAGTGCAAGCACAAACACAACATGATGCATCACTATTTGACACAGTATGTACAAATTTTAGGAATGATATGAAGGAGCTAAGGAATAGCTTAGATGATGGTAAGAAGTTGTATGGATAGTGTGTAGTGTCTTACAATTACTTATCAGATTTTGGTGCAAAGATCAAAGGCCATATGAGTGAGCTTGAGTGACCTTCAAATACTCACTACTAGATTGTAGCAACCAGAAGTCAAAATTGAAGATTCTCAAATTGAAATTGAGAAGATTCATAATGCTATCAAAAGAATTGACTCTAACAAGGATAAGGTATTAAGTATATTCTTTATTCTTAGATAATATTCATCTCCCAAATTTGTCATTTTGTAGAGGTAGTTGGAGGAATGTCTTGCAGCGAAGACATCCTATGATAAATTTTCCTATATTGACTTGAGTGCAGTTGAAGTGGCATCTTACGTACTTTGTGCGCTCATAAATATATTACATATAGTCCAAGGCAACTAGAAGACAGACATAGATAGGCTAAAGATTGATTTTTTAGATTGTATATCTAGAATGACAAGCTAATCATCAGCAAGCAACAAGATTTGTGATATAGTTTATGACACCTTTGTCATTGATGTCAAAGGGAGAGTATTATGTAGAGAAAATTGTATAGATGTAAATGTATATGAAAGGGGTAGATTATGTATGTATCAATGTAAAGGATTTATAGGGAATGTAATGATCCATCAAAACATGAATAAAATTGTTATGCTTTGAAAGAAATTTTTGTGTAGTTACTTTTATGTGTTTTTTTATGTATGCCATCTTTTTGGGACTTACCCAATTTTTCCAAAAGTTCCAATCAATGCAAAAGGGAGAGATTGTTGGAAATATGGTTAGATAGATGTCTTGATGGTTGTCATTTATTAAAACATGTATTTAATATTTTATTTATGCATTTAGAGATAGAAAATTGTCTAAGTGTTATTTAGTTTGTAGTAGTACAGAGAACAGATCTTAAGTTCATGGACAACTCATTGAGAGTTAGCTTATGCATAGTTAAGGAAAGCTTCATGACACTATCATGATGATGTGGTTAAGTGCATAGATGTGTATGAATAGTACAGTGCAAGTTAAGATTAAAACACTAATGTGGGTATTTAACAAAGAAAAACAAAGCACATCAGTAAATAGAGTTGTATGACTTGAGGAATTATTTTGGTTACAAAATAATTACTAAGTTATGATGAACCAACTATGTGGCTATTAATTTTATATTATATCAAGCATGTGAACACATGAATGCTGGCTAAGTAGAGTTTTTTGAATGTGCAAGGTATAAGTAAAGATCTCATATTGCATAGTTAGTGCAAAGTGATGTGAAGTCATGAGATGTTGTAATTATGATGTGAACTATTATGAAAGCCTTATCTGATGGGAGATCTGATTTTTTATCAAATCAAGTGTGAGTTATAGTAGTAAAGCAAGTATTGTATGTATACCTTTCCCATGAAGAACTAAATTGTATTATTACATGTTAGGGTAGTGGACTCTTCTTGCATACATTATATTTTCTTCTACCAACTCCTAACAGGGTTGAGCTGAGACACTATATATATTTCATAGACTCCTAGTAGGGTCAATATCCTTAATAAGATCATGTTGTTTAGTGAATCATCTAGTGGGTATTATCGCCACCAAGGTTTTCCCTTGGCCAAGGTTTCCCCAGTTAACAAATAATAGTGTTATGAGTTATCTATGTGCATGGTTATATTTATTGTTCAACATTGTTGGTTTACTTTCATATGAAAGTTATAAAGTAATTAACAATATATAGTTGTGGGCAAAAGTGTGTAGAATCCAACACCTAGGTGATACCATGAAATGAAGAGAAAGAAAAGTGTGACTTGTCAAAAGTTGAAACTAACTCCAATTTAGCACCAACATGAAAACTACTTGAAAAAATACTACTAAACAACAAGCCTCATTATCAGGGATTTTGAAAAGTTCCAAGAATTCAACCCTATACTAATTCAAATGCGTGATTAAAGATTCACCTATGTCTATGACAAAATTTTCTAAATGGTTTGTAGAAAAATTACCTTCCCTATTATTAGTTTGTGCTAACTAATCAAGGAAGTATTGTATACACTCCATAATTTCTCAGTAGGGTTTAACAATTTTTGGGTCGACATGTTGTAACTAATTATAACCCCAAAGTGGTAAAAATATTGTTTTAAATGGCTTAGGGTTAGGGATTTTCATAAGGTGTGATGCAATAATAGCTTCTTGTGATGGTTTTGAGCAATAAAGAATTATGGATTGTAATTAGGTTGTAATCAATACATAATAAAAACATTGGACTCGTTGTTGGTGGACATAGCCTAGGGACTGTGTGAGCCATGTTAAATAGTTATGTCTTGTGTTCTATTTTTTGTGCATTTTTATTTTTTGATATTGGTTATATTTTCATATTATGATTCATGGGTTTTATATTTATGAACTTCATTTCATGCTACTCCCCATTGAGGTTATTTTATTTATTATGTCTAAGGAGATTTTGTGCTTGTTTATTTGGGGGATAATGAACCCTATATGATTGTTGGAAATAGAAAGATTTAGATTAAGTTTAGAATGGAAATCATTGGCTACTAAAAGAGGTAAGACATGTTCCAAGAATAAGCGGGAATTTAATTTTAGGAGGGCAACTGGGTGATGAGGATTGCATAGTTACTTTTAATGATAAAAAATGGAAGGTTTCAAAAGGTTCTCATGCAGTAGAAAAATATCTGAAAGTAGGTAGCTTATATCTTTGTATAGGTCATACTATTCTTTATATTTTAATTGATTTAGAGAAAAATGAATGTTCAAGAGTAGTTGATGCATTTGAGCAAGGAGAACAAATTTTTGGTTTAGATTTTGATACAACACTATTGAGCTATCATTATGCATGATGCTAAATGGCAAAAATTCTTTCAAACTCCTCTCTTGAAAAGTCAATCTTGTGAATCAACTCCAAGGTTCTAGGTGATGTTGTGTCCTACTAGAATCTGCTTAGTTGAAGATAAATGTTTTTGTTCTCGAGGAGGCCTTTGCTAGTTTGTTTGATTTAATATGAGATATAGAATCTATTCACTACTTCAAAATAAAACATGCAAAAAAGAACTATGTTTTTGTATTTTTTATGTTTTCCAATTAATGCAATCTAACAATGCAACTAATATGAATTCCTAATTTAACAATGGGTTAGTAAAGAAAATAACAAGAACTTTAAATCAAATAACATGAAAGTAAAATCCTAATGGACATAAGCTATGGAAACAACGCGTCTGCCAATTAAGCTTTCAAAGAAATCAATAGGTAACAAATGAAAATAGGAGCAGTGCTTCCTTGATTGCAATGATGCAATCATCAATGGGAAACTTTAATAACCATATGATGTTTCTCTCTTTATCAAATTACAAGGCCATGAAAAGTATGCTCATGTGAGACAAAGAGTTATATGGGCACAATTTGGTGATTTCTTCTCGAGCTAGATACCTCAACAAAATTTGTAAAGTCATAGAAAACACTAGAATTAAAAGATCACACAACTAGAAACAAAGCAATACAATTTTGGCTCAATCACAATTCCATGAACATAAATTCAAAAGCAATGACACATTTAGGCAAGAATCACTACACTCCAAATGCAAACACCAAAAGCATAATATTATTGCAAAATAACTGTGGCCTTGATTACGTATTACAATGTTGTATTTATAAGAAATCATCTCCTCAAATTGGGTTGAGAGTGAGAGATATCTTCATGCAATAATATGCTTTTAATTTAATAAAACAAACTAATTATATAAAAACTAATTGTCTAACTGGTGCTTAGTAGGACTCTGTCTATTTTATATTTATTAATTGGATGCATGAGCCTTTACATGTCGTAAACAAAGAATTTATGAGAAAATAAGAAGAAGAGAACCTTCAGTCAATGTGGAAGTGTTTGGAAGTGTCAAAAATAGAAGCTAATCCATCACTAGGTGTCTATCAGAGTTAAAATGTTGTTAGAATGTGTTTTTGGTGCATGGAAAGCTTTAATTTTGGAACTAGCAATTAACTATCACTGCACCTTTGGAAAAGTGCACCTCGGAAGAAGTGCACCAGCACACCTGCTCACCTTTGACTTCTTCAAAATCCTTCCAACACTTTATAGCCAAAAAGTACACCAACGCACCTATGTAGTAGCTCACCTCAAAGGTCAAAAATGCAAAAATTTCACCAAGTGTCAAAACTGAGATTTCGGCTTCTAGGTTTTGTCCCTCTTCATACCAGAGCTATGTCTGGATGCTTACCCTTGAACTTCTTAATAATCTCAATGATTTTTGGTACATCTGGAAAATCTAATGCATTGTACTTATCCTTGACCTTTTTTTTTTAGTTTTCTACTTCAATACGGGTCTCAACAAAATCCCTAAGTTTGGTATCCAACTCTAGCAAGGCTTCTTCTATTCTAAACACTTGTTGGATATCCTCATCACTAGAAGTTTCTTCAAAAATCTTCCTAAACTTCTCTACCACTACCTCTAGCAACATTAATTTCTCATGTTTATCATCCTCAAAAATTTCAAGACATGCATCATTGTAATGTTTCTCTACCTACAAAATCTACTCTCGAGCTTGGTCCTTGAGCTGGTGGATCTTTGCATGTAATGTTTCCATTACCTTATTTACTATTTGTTATTTTTTCAATCCAATCATCAATTAAATCTAACTCCTCTACTATATATACATCTACAAGAATTATGTACCTCTACCCCTTTATGGCCTCTAATACCTGTAAATCTTTTCCCAATGCATGTACTTCATCCATTATAATGAAATCTTGCTTCAAAATTGCTACCATTTTGTCTAAATTTTCCTGCATAGCATGTAGTAGCTTTATATTTCCTTGGATGATAAGCGCATCCTTTTCCTCATAACTCTCTCACCATTGCTAACAGGCATTCAAAAATGGATCCAAATGCACTCCTCCCTTATCTCCCCTTTCAATTGCTATAGTTAATGAATTTTTGGGGTGTTCGAGATCCAAGGGACTAACGACTTTGGCTAAATACTTTTTTAGGATTTCATTTTTCCTACGAAGTGTCATTAGTTCTACCCTTTCTTGCTCCAAACTCCCAAACACCTCCTTCATCCCCATTCTGACCATCAACTTGGTTGTATCCAGTGTGGGCCTCTCGAGCATAACCTCTGATGTGATAATCCTATGGACCCAAATCTTCTATTTCTGAATCAGGAGGAGGAATAGCCACTTTCATGAATAAATCTTAATTTTGGTCACTATTAATGAATGCCAATGCTCTTTCCCCTCTTGAGGGGGACTTGAGTTTCCTCAGAACCTCAATCAACTCAATCATATCCTCTTCATCAGTGTTGAATTGTGGCTTTTTACTTCTTATCATTTCTTTACATAACCACCTTGGAACTCATTCCATTGAAAGCCTACCTCATGAGGATGAAGGATTTTTTTTCTGCTACCCCTTTTCCCTTATCACTCCTTTCTAGGGTTTTTTTCCTTCATGAATGTTCTTCCTCTATAGTTTTGGTTTCCATCGAGCCCATAGTTCTTACCTTGGAGGGTCTACCTAGACTTGTGAAGATCTAGTATCTTTTGGCCCTTGCACATTTTCTTCTTGTTGCCATGGAGGTACCAAGATTTCACCCTATTTTGGTTCAGCTTTTTGAGGAGAACGCCTCTTTATTTTTCCCTTTCCTTTTCTCTCCTGAGAGTGATAGTATCCAACTAGTCTGTCAAGTTGGTATATCATTTTGGGCCTAATGGGTGACTGAGCTGCAAAGGTAGGGATGGTGACTTTCTTCCCTCTACCTTTGGCTAGGTGGACCTATGAATGGAAAACCACTATCTCGGGTATTAGATCAAGTCTAAATGGTTTCCTAATCCAATCCTGTGTCATTTTATGACATGCCTCACCCGATGGTTAATATTATCATTCTCTTCCCTGTCAACCTTAGCATTCATAATGGGTTGTTCCCCAATTTTATCTTCATTGAACAAAGGGTCAAGCAGCTCCCCTAAGTTTTGTTGCAATATTTGCAATGGAATCTTTATCTTTAAAGCCTTTTCTACCAAATACAAATTCATCCTACAATAATCCCTAATATAGACATCATAGTCATTTGTCGCATTCATCTAGTGGTCTTCAATAGCTTCTTCATGTGTGAATGTTTTTCTTGCTAGATATTGTATTCTCCCAATATTATCAAAACATGGTCGTGGAGAATTGTACTCTTCCAAGGGGTACTAATCCCATTCACACTCAAAAGAAGGAATATCTTGCTTCCATTTCACTTGAAAAGGCCCTATGATTAGAGGCCATGCCTGACACTATTTATGTTGTTTTCTAACTAGCTCATATGCAGATGAGAGTTGTCAGGCAATCTCTAAGAGAAAAATTTTGTCACTAGGATACCTTAGAAGCTTCTTCAGATTGACCATGGTACCAGCTACCCTTAGATATGTGAATGTTCTAAATTGAATTTAATATGCTCTGAGTGCCGTTGCTTATGCCACTACATCATCTGATAACCTCTTCACATAATCTCCTTCTATGAACCTGATTATGGTGAATATGAAGGCATCATTAACAATTTTGTGATCCTTGCTCTACCCTAAAAGTCTCTTCTTCACCAATTGTCGATAGACAATATATGGCCAAGCATTAGGATCCTACATGCTGCCCCTTTTGTATAGCCCTAGGTATTATATCACCCTTGCAGCTAATAAGTACACCAGGTAGGATGTCATGTAGAACTTCCTTTTTTCCTTTATCGCCTCCAACTATTCACACAAATTTTCACTCAAAGTAGTGGTCCAGTCAAGTGGCATCTTTGACATCTTGATAGTCTCGATAAAGTGTACCATGAAAATATTTAAGTGTCCAACTACCGGAAAACCAATTACTCTACTCAAAAGTATGATCGAGTACCCAACATCTTCCTTAATATATCCCCTTGTTATGTCCACTTTATTGGTTTCCTTCCTCAAAGGAGTCTTTTCTATAAGATAAGAGGATTGGATGATCTTAAACACATCTTCTAAGTGTTCTCTATACCATTTCTCTACTACCTCATAGGTTAACCTGATAAATTGATCTGCCCTTGGGAGATGGAACACTTTCTCAATGTTGTTGGGTTGTAGATTTAGAATTATCTCTCTTGTAACACTCTTAACAACCCTCTCTTCAGGGACAAAATGTTGTGCAAGTGTCATAACGAGCTCTAAAGATTGCACTAACACCAGGTGAGATGCTACATTCACTAAACCCGAATGAATCAAAGTGGAAACTATAGCAGATCTCTTAGTGGGCTTGTTACATATCTTCAAGAATTCTCCCAAATTTATGTGTCCTAACTCTGTATCTCTGATTTTAGAGTAATCGTCATGAAACCTTGATTTCACTAGAGGAACGTCTTGGAACTTGAAGATGATGGGTTTTGGTGCCATTTTCTTGCCCATGGAAGCTAGTGAGGATGCCATTATATCTGCACAAAGGGACTTCCGCTAGTCCTAGGTTGGAGATAATTTATTAAATTATACCCTAATAATGACTCACAAAAAAACTACAAAAAAATTGGACTGCTTGAAGACATGAAAAGAACCTATTTTAGACCCTTCCAAGCAAAAGAATGCAAAAATAAAGGAGCAGCAAGCACACCAAGAAGGTGTGCTTGATGCACTCCTAATTATAAAAAACATCACTATAAGGTGTGCATCAGCACACCTAATTAGGTGCAATAATCCACACCTTAACATAAGGTTAATGCAAATGCTTTCATTTTTTGTTTTAAGTTTTAAATTTTCTCTTTAAAGGTGTGCTAGTGTGCACCTGAAAAAATGTTTGATAAACCCTTTTGTCTTAAGTTTTAAAGTGTTTTATGTTCTTGCATAGAGGGGGTGCATAGTAGTGCACCTAATTAGGTACACTAATGTGCACCCTCATTAGGGTTTGGCCTTGTTTCAATGTTTGTTGTGTTCAAAGTTTGAGGGATGGTGTGCATTAGTGCACTCGAGGAGGTGCACTACTGTGCACCATAACTAATGGTTTGTGTGTGTGGTGTAGGTTCAGAGAAAGGAGTGGTTGCACCTAGGTGTTTGTAGAGCTACGGTTGAAGGAGACTTGGTAGAGTTCATGTGTATGGGAGCTACGGTATCAGAGTCTTTAGCAGAGGTAATGAACAAGGTAAGGAAGATATGATTCTCTCCCCCATTTTATAGACTCGGGGTCTTTGGCATAGCTGTGCCAACTAGGCAGCTATGCATTTGTATAAAATTGTTTCCCAACACTTAAGTGCACTGGTACACCTTGGAAGGTGCACCTAGTGTGCCAAAATTTCCCAAAACTCACCTTTTTTTTAATGTCTTCAGTTTCTAACCTTCATTGGTTTTTGATAGGACCCAAACATGAATTCAAGGTTTGTGGGGGGCCTATAGATGACTAGGATCCTGAATTTAGGAGTCCAAAAACCTTTGTAAAGAGTAGGGGATCCCTATTTCCTAATAGGAAATGGGGCATGCATTGTGGAACCAAAAAAAATAGCCCTGACCAAAGGAAGAAATAAAAAATGCATTTCTTCATCAGAAAACATTCTTTTAATGTGTGTGAAACACCAATTGAATCTTGAACATTCTGAACAAATTTTGAATGACTTTATAGCCAAGACTTCAAGATCCAAAACCTCCAAGATTAGTGTGTGTTTAGTGTATTTATTTCCTTAGACATCTCAGGATTTGATCAATCAAAATCTTTTGACAACTTGGAAATAATCTTCCACTTCTTCTGGCGCATCCATCAACAATCTCCACAAAGGTTGTTTGTCGATCCTTTGCTTGACCAGATGAGAGAATCAATTTGAGGGCTCTTAGAAAGATGACACTTTTCTTTTGAATTTTCTACGAAATCCTTTGAATTATCTTCTCTATGTAGTTCATAATGTCACCATTTGACCTTTGAATGAAGCATTTTTTTTATACTAGATAGCTCATTTGTATCCATTTATCAAAATTACCCCTTTTGGACCTTTTAGAAACCTTCACTCTTAACACCGTTCTTTCTTTTTATTTTATTTTCTCCTTTTCTTTATTTTTTATTTTTTTTGTATCTTGACTACGCTTAGACTATGTAGAAAGGACATCGATGTCATTTCTTGGATTTGATCCATTTGTGAACATCCATTGCATTCCTCTTTTAGAACTTTTAGAGACTCTAATGCCAAACATGTTAGTTGGTGGTGACTGATCACGAAAGTACTATACATACTTCATAATTTTTTTATGGTTTGAGCAAAAAAACTTTGGTTGTGGCTGAAATGTGGCTAATATTATGGCCGACATATGGCTGACATGTTGTAACCCTAAAATGGCATAAAATTACTTGTATAAAAGGGCTTAGGGTTAGGTATATTCATTATGGTGTGATGAGAAATTGCTTCTTGTGGATGTATTGAGCTATAAGGGATTATAGAATGTAATCATGTTGTAATCACTGGATCATAATAATATTAGACTTGTTGTTTGGTGGATGTAGCCCAGGGATTGGGTGAACCACATTAAATCTTGGTGTCTTGTGTTCTTTTTTGTGTGATCTATTATTTTCTATTATTGGTTATATTTGCATGTAATTGTTTTTTTTTGTCCATGGTTTAATCCTAACAAGTGGTATCAGAGAAAGGTTTTTTTTAATTATCCTTTGTAGGAAAGTCTTGTAGTTGAGTGGGAGTCTCAGGTTGAGTGGGTGCGATGGTAAATGAAGGTAAGCTAAGGGTTGACATGTTTAATGTGTAGAACTTCTAGTTATGGAAGATGCAAATGGAAGACTATATTTATCAGAAGGATTTATGAAAGCCATTGGAAGGCAAAGCCAATAATTAGGGATCTATGTCAAATAACAAATGGGATCTTTTAGACAGAAAGGCACTTGAAAATATTTGATTATACCTAGCACCATTAGTGGCATTTAATATTACAAAAGCAAAGACGATAGAAGAATTGATGCAAACCCTAGCGAAGCTATATGAAAAGCCCTCCACTTCAAACAAGGTGTTTCTTATGAAGTGTTTATTTAATATGAAAATGGCAGAAAGTGGATCTATTGTAGATCACTTAAATGAGTTTAATACTATTACTAGTCAATTATCTTTTGTGGGTATCAATTTTGATGAAGAAATTAGGGCTCTCTTGATTTTGTGTTCTTTGCCTCAAAGTTGGAATGGTTTGTTAATGGTTGTGAGTAATTTTGTTCCTAGATCTAGTACCCTAAAATTTGAAGATGTGATCAGTGTTGTTTTGAGTGAGGAAACTCATAAGAAAACCTTAGGTGGATCTACATCAGTAAGTGCTTTGAATGCACAAAGTAAGGGTAGAACAATTAAGAGAGGAAGTAACTCTAGAAATAGTGGGAAATCAAGAGGAAAGTCAAAGGAGAGGAGGTCTCAATCAAGAGGAACGAAAGACTACTAGTACTATGGGAAACTAGGTCATAAAAAGAAAGATTGTTGGAATCGAAAGAAAAATGAAGGAGATAAATCAGATGTTGACAAGAAAGCAAATGTGGTAAGTAAAAAATTTGAAGAGGATGCTTTGCTTCTATCTTTAGAAAGTGTTGATAATTCATGAGTTTTAGATTTTGTAGCTTCATTTCATGCTACACCTCATAGAGGCTATTTCATTGATTATGTCCAAGGGGATTTTGGGCTTGTCTATTTGGGGGATGATAAACCCTGTTAGATTGTTCGAAAGGGAAAAATTAAGATTAAGTTGCAGAATGGGAGTCATTGGCTACTACATGAGGTAAGATATGTTCCAAGGCTAAGTAGGAATTTAATTTCAACATGGCAACTCAGTGATGACGGTTGTGTAGTTACTTTTAATGATAAAAATTGGAAGGTTTCAAAAGGTTCCCTTGTAGTAGCAATAGGTGTGAAAGTAGGCACCTTATATCTTTGTATAGGTCATATTGTTCCTTTTACTTTGATTGTTTCAAAGAAAAATGAACATTTAGGAACAATTGCTATAGTTGAGTAGGGAGAACAAATAGCTACTATAGATTCTGATACAAGGCTATGCCACAACAGACTTGGGCACATGAGTGAGAAAAGTATGAAAGCACTTCATTCAAAGAAAGTTTTACCAGGTCTAAAATGTGTTAGTATGGACTTCTGTGAAAGTTGTGTATATGGAAAACAAAAGAGAGTGAGTTTTGTGAAGACTGGGAAGGAAAACAAAAAGGAGAAATTAGAGCTTGTGCATAC
Source organism: Cupressus sempervirens (assembly GCA_028749045.1). Taxonomy (NCBI): domain Eukaryota; kingdom Viridiplantae; phylum Streptophyta; class Pinopsida; order Cupressales; family Cupressaceae; genus Cupressus; species Cupressus sempervirens. The sequence goes on from CM053791.1 coordinate 55,333,325, forward strand.
CGATGTATGGGAACCAACTTAGGTATCTTTCCTTGGTGTCTCTCATTATTATGTTACATTTATTAATGATGTAACTAGAAAAGTATGGGTTTACTTCCTTAAACAAAAATCTGATATATCTTAAACTTTTAAGAAATGGAAATGCTTGGTTGAAAATGAGACTGGCAAGAAATTAAAATATCTCAGATCTGATAATTGAGGTGAGTATTATAGTCATGAATTTGAAGATTATTGCTCCACTAATGGAATTCATAGATAGAAAACTATTCCAAGGACTCTACAGGAAAATGGAGTGGTTGAACACATGAACAGGACTATAAAGGAGCATGCAAGGAGCATGAGGTTACATGCTAGGTTTCCCTTACACATGTGGGTGGAGGCTATCAATACTATTGTATATTTGATTAATAGAGGTCCCTCTACTCCTTTGGGTTATGGTATTCTAGAGGAAGCATAGACTGGTAAGAAGGTGAGTTATTCTTTTCTCAAAACCTTTGGTTGTGAAGCATGTGCTCACATATATTCTAAAAATAGAACCAAGCTAGAAGCTAAGTCAAAGAAATGTGTATTTGTTGGATATGGTATTAATGAATTTTCTTATAGGCTTTAGAATTTTGAAAATCATAAAATTTTAAGAAGCAAGGATGTCATATTCAATGAGAAAGTGTTGTACAAAGATCTATTGTAGCAACATGAGAAGAATGAAGATGATTATGTAGTGTTGGATGATACTCCAAAAGCTTATGTTCCAGCCATTCCTCATGATGTGCAACAATCGCAACAACAAATACGACACACACTGGTGAATGTTAAATGGTTAACAAGGAAAATTAGACCTCCAAAAAGATTCTCTCCCTCTTTGTATTCAATTTTACTTACTGATGCTAGTGAACCTAAATGTTATGATGAAGTTGTGCAGGTGGATACTGAGATTCAATGGGAGTCTGCAATGAAAGACAAAATTGACTCTTTGCTAAAGAATTAGACATGGGATTTATGCAAGTTGCCCATAGGTAAAAGAGCTTGATAAAATAAGTGGGTTTATGGGTTGAAAGAAGAGGAAGAGGTAAGAAAATATTTAAAGCTAGGTTAGTTGTGAAAGGATTTGGATAGAAAAAGGGCATTGATTTTGATGATATATTTTCTTATGTTGTTAAGATGACTTCTATCTGTACTATTTTAAGTCTGGTGGCTATTGAATATTTGCATTTAGAATAACTTGATGTTAAAATAGCCTTTCTTCATGGTGATTTAGATGAAGAGATAGATATGGCTCAGCCATAGGGATTTGTAGTCAAAGGTAAGGAGAACTTAGTGTGCAAATTAAAGAAAAGTTTATATGGCTTGAAGCAAGCACCTCGGCAATGGTATCTAAAATTTGATAGTTTTATGCATGAGAATTGATACAATAGGTGTCATTCAGATCATTGTATTTATTTTAAGAGGTTGGATGATGATAGCTACATTATTTTATGTTTATATGTTGATGATATGCTTGTAGTTGGGTCTAACATGGATCACATTAAGGGGCTAAAATGCCAATTAGCACATGCATTTGCTATGAAAGATTTGGGAGAAGCAAAACAAATTCTTGGTATGAAGATTTGTAGAGATAGGAAGAATAGAACATTGATGCTATCTCAGGCCGATTATGTGGAGAAGGTGTTGCAACATTTCTCTATGGAGAATGCTAAAGCTATCAGCACACCTTTATCTAGTCATTTGAAGTTGACTAAGGAGATGTGTCCTAAGACACAAGAAGAGGAGGATAAGATGTCCAAGGTACCCTATGCTTCAGCTATAGGAAGCTTGATGTATGCTACGGTATGTACTAGGCCAGATATTGCACATGTAGTGGGAGTCATTAGCAAGTATATGAGTCATCCAAGAATTGAGCATTGGAATGTCATCAAATAGATTCTAAGATCTTTGAGAGGCACATCTAATAAGTGTTTAAACTTTGGGGGCTCTACTACTAATTTATAGGGCTATGTTGACTTAGATTTGGTAGGAGATATTGATACCAGGCAGAGTACTATAGGTTATGTCTTTACTATTGGTGGGGTATCCATGATTTGGATTTCTAGGTTGCAAAAGGTTAATACTTTATCCACTACAGAGGTAGAGTATGTAGCTACTACAGAGGCAGCCAAGGAGATGATATGGCTTCAGTTCTTCTTGGAAGAATTGGGACATCCTTAGAAGGATAATTATTTCTTCACAGATAGTCAGAGTGTCATTCATCTTGCAAAGAATTTAGCTCTACATTCAAAGACCAAACACATACAATTGTGATACCATTTCATTCGATTAGTTTTAGAAGATGGATAGTTAAAGTTGGAGAAGATACATACAAATGATAATCCAAAAAATATGTTGACAAAGGTAGTAACAAGGGAGAAGATGAACTCTTCTTCTGCTTTGGTTGGTCTTTTAGATTGAACATGAATAAAAGAAAAATAGAGTCTAGGGTAGTTTGATCCAGTGGGAGCCCCATGTGGTAGTAGTATTACTACCAGATCAATCTCAAAGTGGGAGATTGTTGTCTAGTGTGGAGTCTAATCAGTCCCCAAGTGGGAGATTGTTAGTTTGTGGTGACTAATCAGGAAAGTACTATACATACTTCATAAAAAAAATTGGGTTTAAGAAAAAAAATTTGGGTCATGGCCGATGTGTGGTCAATGTTGTGGCTGACATATGGCCGACATGTTGTAACCTTAAACTGACATAAAATTACTTGTATAAAAATTCTTAGGGTTAGGTATATTCATTATGATGTGATGCAAAATTGCTTCTTGCGATAGTATTGAGCTATAAGGGATTATGGATTGTAATCAGGTTGTAATCACTAGATCATAATAATATTAGACTTGTCGTTTGGTGGATGTAGCCCAAGGATTGGGTGAACCATCTTAAATCTTGGTGTCTTGTGTTATTTTCTGTGTGATCTATTATTTTCTATTATTGGTTATATTTGCATGTAATTGTTATTTTTTATTCGTGGTTTAATCCTAACAAAGCAATGATCTTAGCAATCCTTCAAGAAGACCCCTCTGTTTGAACCAATAGAGGTTTGAATCATCCCTTGTTGCTCTCAACCTTGGTTTGACAACACCTAATATGATTGATCTTTAAATTTGTAAATTGTTGAGAACTTGTTCATCTAGAATCCTGAATTCAAGGTTGAAAGTCCCCCTATTACTGCAAGTAACATCTGTTCCTTAGTTAGTATAGGACACACAATTGTCCAAATTTTTTGATAAAGAAATACCTCTTCCTGAAATTGAAACCAAAAGAGTAGTTAGTAAGGTATATCAAGATAAAATTTTGAGTGCACCTTACCCCCCTGAACTAACACATCTTTGAAAGAAAATACACGACTAAAAGCAAACACACTTGCAGAAAATAAACACACTTGTAGAAAATAAATCTAACTATTTTTTCTATTTTATTTTTTATTTTATTTTTTGGTTCTCCTAGGCTTCAAAATAATGTTTCATAAATTGCCCATTGACTAGCAATGGGACTAATTCCCCCTGTAAGGAACTAATCCTAGAAGTATTTTCTTTGAGAATCTTCACTATCTGATAAGGACCATTCACAAGCATTGAAACTTAGTGTGGTTGCGTGGCTTTTCTTTTGCCTTATCCCAAAGTAGAACAAGGTCAAAAAATTTGAAGGATTTTATCATGGGCCTCTTGTTGAACCATCTCTTCACAACAACTTGATGTTTACCCATGTGCTCCAATGTAGCTATCCATTTCTCATCCATCTCTAAAAGATTCATCAATCTAATCTATACTTTGTCAACATCTTCAGCAAACCCACTCATGAATTTCAACATAGGAATCCTGAGGTTGAGTGGGAATACTAGCTCTTGTCTATAGACAAGCAAGTATGGAGAAGTCCCCAAAGCGTTCTTGACCCTTACATGATCTATCCATAAAGCATATTTGGGTTGAATATGCCAATCCTTAGTATTCTGCTTCAATAATCATCTTATTACTATGCTCAAGTTCTTGTTTTTAGATTCTTCTACCCCATTTCCTTGCAAGTAATAATTCAAAGAGAACTTGATAATGACCCAATTTTTAAATGCCCATTGAGTTAAGAATACTAGTGCAAAAGCTGATCCATTATCACACACTAAAGCAAATGTCATCCCAAATCTGCTAACAATGTGTTCCTCCAAGAAGTCCATGATTACCTTAGTAGTACAATTTCTAAAAGTTTCTACTTTGTCCACCATGTACAATAATCTGTGGCTATGAGAATAAATATATGTCTAGTTGATGATGGTGGATTGATGGGACCTATGAAATCCAGCCCCCACTTTACAAAGGGGTGTACCTCATACACTTGTTGTAATGGCATTGTCAAGTGTCTTTCCTTGTTAGTGCTAGTTTGGTAGATATGACAAGAATGTATGTGCTCAAAAGTATCTTTGAATATTGTGGGCCAAAAATAACCAGATCTTAAAATCATATGAGTAGTGGCTTCTATCAAACCATGCCCTATACCATACTTATCATGAAACTACTCTAGAACTTCCTTTGGTTCCTTACATCCTAAGCACTTCAAATAGATTCCTTCATAATTCCTTTTGTATAACTTTCTATCATGTAGCATGTAGGACTCACATTTATTTTTGAGTCCCCTATGTTGTGAACTATTCATCCAACTAGGGCACTGGTTTTGCAAAAAGATAGTAAACAATATCCTGATACCAGACATATGTTACTACACCTTAGACAATATCAACATGAGATACTATCATTTTCTTGTGATCTTCTATATTGGTCTCATTGTCAAATTTGAATTCCTTTTCATCCCCAGCCTATTTATCAACTATCATTTTTTATAACCCTTGACCTCTAGCCAGCTACATGGGTTGAATCTCTAAATTAAATTGTTGAAGTATTGCCATCCATTTTCCTCATCTTTCACTGAGTTCATTTTGCATCAATAATGTCTTTACTACTAGATTAGGTATGATCACATACACCTTACTTCTTAGTATGTAATGGCATAACTTCTTTACTGCCTTGATCAAAGTAAAAGAATATTTGTCAAGGTTGGAATAATTCAACTTGACATTTCTCAAGGGACAACTCATAAAAGCAATAGGTATTTCATCTTCCTTTTCCTTCTTTTTTGTTAGGATTCCAATGCACAAATGCTCTAAAGCAAAAGAATATATCTTGAAAGGTAGCTCATAGTCAGGACTTACTAGTACTGGGGCCATGGAAATGGCAACTTTGATATCCTCAAATGATTTGTTAATTTTTGGAACCCATTTTGTCTTAGTTCCTTTTTTGAGTAAATCATTAAGGGGACAAACTATTTTTGCAATTCTACTTATGAATTTATGTACAAAAATTATCTTCCTAAAGAAAGACTTGAGTTCCTTCTAGTTGTGGGGAGGTGATAACTTCACAATGGCTTCAACTCTATCATGATCGATAGAGATTCAAGCTTCAGAAATGATATGACCCAGGAGCTTTCCTTTAGTGACTCCAAATGAACATTTCTTGGGATTGAGGGATATGTTGTATTTACAACATCTATTGAATACTTGCCTTAAATCAGCAATTTGAGTGCTTCAATCCTTTGAAAAGATAGTTAAATCATCCATGTAGATGACTATACACTTATTGACCAATCCCTTAAAAACTTCATCTATGGCTCGCTGAAATCTAGCGCCTATGTTAATTAGTCCGAAAGGCATTCTTCTGTAGGTGAAAGTTCCCCATTTAGTTGTAAAAGCTTTCTTAAGTCAATCTTCTTCATCAACCATCACTTGATTATATCCTAAATATCCATCTAAGAAAGACATCATCTTTGAACCATTCACAATTTGTAGAACCTCATCTAGTGAGGTTAAAGGATAATTGTCCTTTTGAGATGCTTGGTTCAAGTTACAAAAATAAATGAAAAGAAAAATCTATCCAGTCTTCTTCTGTACAGGAACCAAATTAGCCACCCATCTGGAATGATGAATGGGGAAGATGATCTTAGCATCCAATAAATTCTTAACTTCTTTCATTATCAGAGGTTCAATGATAGGATTAACAAGTCTTTGTCTTTGCTAGAAAGGCTTGGTATCTGGTTTCAAGGGGATATCATCAGTTATAATCTCAGGGTCATATGTCTTTAGCTCTTCGTAGCTCCAAGAAAAAACATATTTATACTCAATAAGTAGTTTGAGCATATCTTCCCTTTCTTATGCATTGCACACTTTCCCTATCTGGACCATTATCAGATCTTCATCAGTCCCTAAGTTGTATGCATCACACTCCTCGATCCCCTTTTCTTGGGTCATTCTTTTATTTGATTATTACTTGCTCTAGGATCAGAAGGAGTTGGTTTTAGTCCTAGAGGAATTCCATATGTTATAGGTTATTTCTGACTTCATAGATTGTATGTGTTTCGATTATCATTTAGAAAGGCAAGTATCTCTCTAGGTTGAATGTCTGGTTCCTAGATAAATGGAAATGAGAATTCCTTGTTGGAAAGTTTTTCTACATGTGCATTTTGTGTAGAATTGTAAGATTCTAGTTGCATAGCACCAAATTATACAGGAGGAACATTGTCATTTTCTTGTAAATTCTGAGTCATGTCTTGATTCCCATTATAATACGAGCCATCATTATTGGATGTGTTTTGACCATAGTCATACTAATTGATATCAACATATTGAGCATTGTTGTTATTGTTATCTACAAGAATGCTCCCATTATTTAGATGAGTGTTCCATTGTCTATTTTGTCTCTGGAAGCTATTGTTATGATCAGGAGGATTAGAATTGTTATTCCCACCATTGTTGTCTCTAGAAAAATTCCTATTGTAATTCTAATTATGATTGTTGTTGTTGTAAGGACCATCATTATTTCTTTGAAAGTTGTTATTCTATCCTTATGACAATCTTAAGTGAGCCTGATCATTGTTCATTTGTGACATGGTCTTCTTCATCTAACAAACCTCAGAGGCAAAACTGTTGTCTACCTCAATAGAGGCTGCTACCTTTTGTTCCAAGAAAGCATCTTTTGAAGGTTCATACCCTGGATATGTTAAAGCTAGGTTCTATAGAGTAGGTGCCTATTGTAATTGAATTGGATTCATAGGTATGAATTGGCTAGGTATTGTTGGCATTCCGACAGGATATGTTGGCATTGTGGTAATAGCTTAAGTTGGAAGAATCAATCCTCCTCCATTAGGATTGGCTTGTTATTGAAGAGAATCGCTTATGTGAAGACTTTGTCCAATGTGTCAATATTTTTTGCAAAAAGTCTTCTTAGAAAAATAGTAGTAAGATGGTCCATAGCATTTAGATAAATCTAAATATCAGCTTCAACTAGTATAGTGTATGGTGTTTCCAACTTGTGGTATGCCATGTGAAAGCAATGGTTGAAGTGTGACATTGTCTCAACTAAATCCTTTTTGATTGATATGAATTGTTGATGTATCATAGTTGGATTGATGAAAGTCTTAAATTGCTCCAAGAACAATTTTTTGAAAGTAGCCCAATCTCTAGTACATCCAGGTGGCAAATTAACATACCAATTAAATGCAACTTCCCCCTATGAGTAGGGGAATAAGTGAAGAACCACATTCTCATTAGCAATTTGCTTTTGGTTGCAAATTTCCTTGAACACCTTAATGTGATCTTTGAAAATTTGTGTCTCCCTATAGATGAACCTTGGGAAAAACTTCTTAGGATTCTTAGGAAGATCATTGAGTACACCTGTCAAGTTGATTGGTGAGTCTATAAAATTTGCAAAAAAGGCCATTGGAGGATTTGGTGGACCTAGGGGTGGTTGTTGTGGAGGTGGAGCTGAAGAAGATGATGAAATATTAAATGGAAGTGGTAGAATTTGAGGGATTCCTTTGTCACTGCGAGGTTTGCAAAAATGGCTAAGCTCAAGGAACTCGTATGCACTTAGTGAAGATCTTAGAGCTTGGTGAAATAGGGATTCTAGATCAAAATCCTTTAGTTTGCATCAACTCTAGAAAAAAAGAACCTCTGTAGAAGTACACTTTCTCACAAATAAGGTGCACCTCAGAATTTAGTGCACCTGGCGCACCTACGCATCTAGTGCCTGCGCAGTAGTGCACCTCAAAATCTTGGAAACTTAGAAAAAAAATTGAACTTGTAAGAAAGTATAGAATTTTGAAGTTGGCAAATGTTTTATCCTATTCTAAAAGTTAAGAGGCCCTCCTCCTATCACCACTTCTGTTGCGCTATCATTTTGCACAATGCTTAGTGATAGGAATCCTTTCGAACTCCTCTCTTGAAAAGCTAATCTAAGGATCAACTCAAAGGTTCCAGGTGATCTTCCAACCTACTAGGATCCACTCAATTCAAGATAAATGTGAATGTTCATGAGGAGGCCTTTGTTGGTTTTGATAACTTCAGATAAGATGTAGAATCATCTATTTGCTACTTCAAAAGAGTAAACACACAAAAAGAAACATATTTTTCTATTTTTCTATTTTATGATGAATGCAATTTAATAATGCAACTATATGAATTCCTATTTTAACCAAGGGGTTAATAAAACAAATAAAAAAGATACGGTAACAAGAAGTTTAAGAAAATAACATGAAAATTAAATCCTAATGGACATAAGCCATGGAAACAACACATCTATGAGTTAAGCTTTTGAAAAGATTAGTAGGTAACCAATGAAATTAGGAGCAACACTTCCTTAATTTGATTGATTTAATCATCGATGGGGAATCCAGTAACCATAAGATGTTTCACTTTTTATCATATCACAAGGCCACAAAAAGTGCACTCATGCAAGAAAAAAAGCTATGGAGGGACAAGATGATGATCTCTTCTTGAATTAAGTATGTCAATGGAATTCATAAAACCATAGAAAAAACCAAAATTAAAGGATCACACAACCAAAAATAACAGAATAAACTTTTGGCTCAATTAAATTCCATGAACATACATCCACAAAATATAACACACTTAGGTAAGAATCACTGCACTCCAAATGCGAGCACCAAAAGCATATATTATGGAAAAATTATGACAGCCTAGAATACATGTTACATTCCTAAATTGATAAGAAATCTTCTCCTTATTTTGTGCTAAGAGTGAGAGATATCTTTATGCAATTATATGCTTCTAAACTAATAAAACAAATCTAATTATGTACAAATTGAGTATTTAACTTGTGCTTAATAGGACTCCAACCATTTTTATATCATTAATTGGATGCATGAGCCTTTACATGTCTTAAAACAAAGAAAATAGGAGAAAATATGAAGAAGAGAGCCTTCAGTTGATGTAGGAGTGTTTGGAAGTGCTGAAAATTGAAGCTCCATCTTCACTAGGCATATGTCAGAGTTGAACTATTGTCAGAATGCGCTTGCAATGCATGGAAAGCTCTAATTTTAGAATGGGTATTTAACTATTGGCACACCTCTAAGTTCTTTAGAATCTTTTAGAAAACTACTAAAAAAATGCACTTGCGCACATAGTGCACCTGTGCACCTTGGAAGTAGGCTCCAAAATTGCAAAATTTCACTAAGTGTCAAAATTGGAATTCCAACATCTAGGTTTTTTTCCCCTTTATACTAGAGCTGTGTTTGGATATTTTCTCTTGAGTTTCTTGATTATCTTAGTGACTTGAGCTGCATTCAGAAAATCTAAGGCATTATATTTGTCCTTTACTTTCTTCCTATAGTTATCCACTTCTATATGGGTTTTTACAAAATTTCCAAGTTTTACATCAAGCTCTAATAAAGCTTCTTCCATTCATGCATCACTATAATGTTTCTCAACTTCCAAAATTTTCTCTTGGGCTTGCTCCTTGAGCCTATGAATCTCTATATGTAATGTTTCCATTACTTTATTACTATTCACAATCTTTTCAATTCAATCATCTATTTTATCTAACTCCTCAGTTGTATATACATTGAATAGCATCTGATACCTCTAGCATTTTATTGCCTATAATGCCTATGAGTCTTTCCCCCAGGTATGCACTTCATCCATCAAACCAAAATCTTGATTCAAAATTGCTACTAGCTTGTCCACATTCGCATAACATGTAACAACTTCATATTTCCTTGAATAATTAATACACCTATCTCTTCAAAACTTTCTTGCCATTTTTGACAAGCTCTCTAATATGGGTCCAACTATATTGCATGCCTATCTCTTCTTTCATTTGTCACATTTAAGGTTTCCTCAAGGTTTGTGGGATCCAAGGGACCAAAAACTTCACTCAAATATCCCTTTAGGATTTTGTTTTTCTACCAAAGTGTTATCAATTCTACCCCATCCTATTCTAGGCTCCTAAACATTTCCTTCATCCCTATTGTTAGCATCAACTTCACAATTTCCAAGGTTGGCTTCCCAAGCATAACTTCCTAGATCCGATAATCTCTTGGTGTCAATTCTTCAACATTTGATTATAAAGGAGGGATAGCTATGTGAGCAAAAGGGTCCTAATTCTAATCACTCATAATAAAAGCTAGTGGTCACACATCCTTTGGAGGTGAATCAAGTTTCTTTATAACTTCTATCAATTTCATTCTATCCTCCTCCTTATTAGTGAATTTTTGTTTCTTGTTTCTTATTACTTCTTTTCTAATCCACCTTGGGATATGTTGTACTAGGGATTTACATTTAGAGGATGAAGGAGTTTTCCCAGCTATACTCTTCCCCTTATCACTCCTTTCTACAGTCTTCTCCCTTTTTGAGATATAAGCATCCGGAGTCTCTATATTTGTGGAGCCAATACTTCTCACCTTTGTGTCTTAGGAAGTTGGTCAAGGTTTTTTACTTACCTATCCTTCTTCTAACACTTCATTGGTGGATAATTGTTGTGGCTCTTCTTCATGTTCTACTTGGACTTGTTTGGCTTATGTACCTAGAGGAAAAGGGGTAGTTAATCCCTTGTCTACATAGAATGTGTGTTGAAAATAATAAAATTGAAATGAACTAAAATTAAAGAATTATCAATTAATTCAAGAGAGTTTGTGATGAACATAATTATCATCATTTATAAGAGCTTCCCAAGATCAACACAAAAGAGGAGACAAAGATTTTGAAAGGGAAAAGAAAAGGAAACCCCTTGTGAATTATATGAATGAGGCAAATGCCTAAGAATGAAGAAAGAGAGAGAAGGAGATAATGTTGAGCCATAAGACTCCTTACATGAACTACATAGTGATTATGTGTTTAGAATGAGAGAGAAGCATCTCTTATAAAGAGATGAGAAGAGGAGTTATTTGTAACTCCCAAGTGAATGATTGCCACATTCATAAGTGTGTGCATAACAAGTGTCATAATCCTCTTAGGGAGGAATAAACTATTTTCCTTAATAAAGGAATTACAAAAAAAGACTTGTCCTCACACGTGGACTAGAGGACAAACAACATAAGAGATACCTTGGTTTATCCCACTTAATAAATACAACCAACAAAAGATTACAAGTTCTAACACCCCCCTTTAATCTTTACTTGGAGAAATTACATCAAGACCATTGAACCCAAATTTTTACAATAAAATTCTAAATCTCAGCAACTTGATCTTTGATAATGTCTTCAATTATGCAAAAGGTCTCTTGTGAGTGTAGGTAGATCTTTGTAGATCCAAGAGAGAAGTGGATAGGTAATCTGAATGTACACCAAATAATATTGTCTTGTATGGATTACCTAAAAAACATAGACAAAAGAAACAAGACAACTATCCACAAGGAGAATTTCATTTTATATTCAAATTAGAAATCCTTTTGAATAAGGATAAGAAAATTTTCATAGAGAAATAGAGAGGAAAATACAACATGTTACCACAAAGCAATGAAGTTAACCTAATATTATATGCTCAAAATATTATCAAGAAGGACAAAAAAACTTGGTCAGTGTTCTCAAGAAAAGTATATTATACTAATGTACTAATGACCACAGACAAGGCCAACTAATGATATGTGCATCAACATTGCATCAATCATGTGGATATAGATAGTCCACTTAATGAATCATCCCACTGCAAATTAATGGGTGATCAATCCATAACATGCATGATTCATGATTTAAGCAATGAAGTATGAAAATCATTATCACATTAATATATGAAAATAAAGTATAAGAAGAGACATGTTGATTAAATTAGTATTATCATGATTTTTGTTAGGATACTAAAAGGAATGGATTATGAGGATTTAACAACATATTGCCTTCAAATTGGATTAAATCATCTGAATTTGGAGGGAAAACTCCAATAATAATATCCTCTTTATTGAGGAACAAAATGGAACAACATGGAGGAAAATTCCATAAATATCAACCTTTCAAAGTAGAGCATATAGAATCAAATGGAGAGAAACTCCATATAAATATCAATCTTTCAAAGTGGAACTGATAAAACCAAATGGAGGGAAACTCCATAAAGATATTATGCTATCAAAGTGGAACAGATAGGATCAAATGGAGGGAAACTCCATATAAAATGAGTGCACACCAATATAGGATGGAGGGATACTCCATGGGCCAGATAGGGAAACTATGTATCAATGATACTGAGGGGACCTGCATAGTTAACCTTGAAAAAAATGGCTCCCTATGCAACTCAAACAAAATATCATATAAATCATGTAGATCAATGGTATAAAACCATAAAGTGCCAACATGAGCATATAATGATGCTATAAAAGCATAAAAGTGCAACTAAGTGCATATCAAAATATCACAATGAAGGTAGATGTGTAAGATAACTCATAATCCATTTAAGGTAAATGCAGGTATCCAAGGAAGATCAATCAGAAATAAACAATATATGGATATCAGGTATAAAACTCCATTGAGGTTAAACATGGGTACTTAATTCATTTTGTGAAGGTATATATCAATTTCTGAATCATTAAAGACATTAAAAAATTATATATTTATCTGGGTATATATGGGTGCACCCATATAAACTTAAATAAATATACCTAAAATATCATGGTATAAAATCACACAATTAAATTCATAGAAGGTGGGATCATATAAAAGCCAATGCTATAAAGAGTGAAAGACTGTGATTATCCAATGAACTAATAAAGAATAAAAATAATTAACCAATTAAGGCACACACATGGAAATTGGAATTTTTAGTTTTAAGAATACTAGAGCAAGAATAGAGTGAAAAGGAGTTTTAACTATACTAGAGCAAACTATAATTGAGGGGCATTAATAGCATGGATAAATCGATCATATGATAACGATAATTTTTTTTAATTTAAAAAGGACTAAATTATAAGGTTTTCATACGTGTCAAAATAATAAACCTCTTTGATAAAAATAAATAAAGCTTTACCTTTTAAAAAAATATTTTTGACAAAAAAAACTTGATCACAAAAGAAGCTATTTAAAAAGAGTAATAAACTTAATATCTTATTTAATTAAAAAAAAAAATACAAAATTAAATCATTAAAAATTTTCAATCAAACATCTAATTTTAAATATGCAAGTCTAAATTAAAAGATTCTCATAAATCTAAATCAAGAAACACTTCCTTTTTCTTATTTTTCTCTTTTGAAAAGAACTAATTTAAAAATATGCAAATTCAAATTAGTTAAGGAAAAGTTGATTGAAATTTATTAAAAGGCATGTAACAATAAAAAGTGAGAATTGATTGAGGAAAAAGACTTTAAAATATTAGAAAAAATGAATAAATATTGAAAGGGAGCGCTAAAAAGAATGCAACAATATGATAATGAAATTAGATGAAGATTTATAAACAATTACCGTAAAACTTTTGTAATCAATAAAATAAAATAAAATGAAGTAAAGTGTGGAGATGTTATGAAGTATCTAGTACATAAATGAATAATTATTATTATTATTGGAAGATGTTAAGTGATGTAAGCAATTATCAAAAAAAAAGATTTGAAATAATTAAATAAATAGTATGGTTCACATGGACTAAAATCCAATGGATTATAATTTTTAAAAAGTGATAGTAAATGGACATAAAAGTTCCATTAGCAACTTGAAAAAAAATTAACATTACATAGTTATAATATAGCTATAATAATATAAATAATGTTTCAAACTATGAATAAAATTAAAGATTCAAATAGTCACTCGTCCTTTTAATGTGATGCCACTTATAGAGGAAAAAAAATTATGTGAAAAGGGCTTATATTAAGAGAATGTTAGAGAGAAAATTCTTCAAAGTGAAGAAATATTATAAAAGCTTAATACTATAATTAGAAATTCAAAATTAATATAAAGTTCATAGTTTACTACGTTTATTTAAAACCAATTATAGAAATGTTGGACAGAAAAAAACTTTGTCAAATCTTAAGAGGGTATTCTGGCTATAAATCAAATGATAGACTACGATTTCTCAAATAGAAACTATCTCAAATAAAAATGATTGCTTTGCAAACTTGTAGAAGAGGCGTTACACTGTATACATTACCGAAGAGGTGTAAGTATTATAATAATAGTTCTCCTGCATAGAACCTGCAAGTACGTTATGAAAAGAGCAAAAAAAGACACTACAAGAATCTTTTCCTTTTGGAAATGATTATCAACAGAGAAACCAAAATAGAATGATTAAAGAAAACTCAATGGCATACGTTACAAACTAAGATGAGATGCCTAAAAAAAAATAAAAATGATATCAAATCTTACAATTTTTAAATTATAATAACGAAGGAGGTTCTGGATGAAAAAGGGAGGCTCAAGACAGGGGAGGCAAAATGACACAACAACAAGAGAAATCTATGGCTTCTCCCTTTAGAACGAGTTTTCCTTCTTCAGCAAATAGGTCGAGCAAGGCAAACACCAGCAACAGAAGAAAGAAAAGCACGGAGAGAAGGCATGCAAGGTAGAAAGGGAGGCAAAAGGAAAAAAAAATTTGTTCCTTGACTAAGCACGGCACCCAGCAATTCAGAGCTATTGTGTCCTGGAATTCCTTCCAGCAATTAGAACCTCAACAATGCAGATGAATGGGATAATGTCTTACAAATCCCCTCTGCACTATCGAATACAATGAAAGCGTCCAAAGGAGAAATACCAGTAGTGCAAGCAACACTTGAGTGTTGTACCAATATTTCTTATTCAACATGTGCAAAGGAGAGTCATCTACAAGAAAGGAGATTAAAAAAAAGATGAATGGGAGAGGAGGCTCAATGATGTAAAGATTAGAAAAGAAGATATGAATAAGCTCATAATTCAAAAAAAAAACCATGACCAGCAAGGGAACTCATGCAATGGGGAGAAAGTAGGTAGGTTGCTTCATCAGAGACTTTGGGATCTACAAAATGGATATACAAAGTGAAAAGGATGAAGAGGAGGGATTAGACATGAAGGTCATGCACCTTTTGGACACTAGAGATGCCTATTTGAAACTTTATAATTCCCTGTCTCACAACATGCATCAAGGATGGTTGGAGATAGCTAGAGCCTAGTATTCAATGGTCTTATCATACATAAGTGAACCATTATTTAGTTTGAAACCTTGTTCTGCAAGGACATCAATCTCTCTTGATTTTACAAATGGTCTTTCTGCAAAATATGAGAAATTTTTAGCAAAGGAAGCAAGACACATATCTACACCAAGGGAGAAAAACCCAACTTGCTTCACTCTTCACAAGTGGGAGAAAGTATGAAAAAAAAACATAAAAAAGGAAAAGGAAGGAGAAGACATCAGTATAAATGCATGCATACAAGGAAAAAAAATTAAAAATGAGGGGAGGTCGATCAGACAAGGCAAGCAATTGAACTTGCAGGCTTATGAAAATGCCTCCATCATCAGACCATGAGAATTCCTTAACCATGATAGCAAAAAATGAATGAAAAAAAAAAAGCATCAAGACAGATAAAAAGATGAGAGAGAGCAGAGAAAAAACTACAGAGATAAAAGGAAATGATCTAAAAAAACAAGATCAAATATGAAAAGAATAGAAATTGCTAAAGAAAATGGGGACAGAATTGAAAAGATTAAATATGCACACAAATTCTAAAAGAAATAATAAATGACTAAATTTTTTTTTTTAAAGTATAAATGAGTTAAAAGATTTAAACTTTCAACAATAATATGAATAGGTTTTAATCTACTAATGTAAGTTAAAAAAAAATGTAATCATAAATATTTAAGTGTTCCCAACAATGAAAATATTAGGGAAATAATTTTTTTATTTTAAAGATTTAATACTAAAAAAAATTACACTATAAAAATGCTATATAAAAAAAATCATAAATGCTACCTGTTAAAACAAGAGCAAAAAAAATTATTATTATTTTAATAGAAATATCTAGGTAGAAATAAGATGTGCTCCAACCTTCATCGCTAAACTCAAAACAAGAATTAGTTAGCTCTGATACCATGTTAGAAATAATAAAATTGAAATGAACTAAAATTAAAGAATTATCAATTAATTCAAGAGAGTTTGTGATGAAAATAATTACCATCATTTATAAGAGCTTCCCAAGATCAACACAAAAGAGGAGACAAAGATTTTGAAAGGGGAAAGCAAAGAAAACCCCTTTTGAATTATATGAATGAGGAAAATGCCTAAGAATGAAGAAAGATAGAGAAGGAGATAATGTTGAGCCATTAGGCTCATTACATGAACTACATAGTGATTATGTGTTTAGAATGAGAGAGAAGAATCTCCTATAAAGAGATGAGAAGAGGAGTTATTTGTAACTCCCAAGTGAATGATTGCCACATTCATAAGTGTGTGCATAACAAGTGTCATAATCCTCTTAGGGAGGAATAAACTATTTTCCTTAATAAAGGAATTACAAAAAAAGACTTGTCCTCAAATGTGGAATAGAGGACAAACAACATAAGGGATACCTTGGTTTATCCCACTTAATAAATACAACCAAGGAAAGATTACAAATTCTAACAATGTGACTTGTACTTGGGATACTAGAACTACCTTAGGTCCTTGTGATTTTGGGGGACATCTGACTCCAATCCTCCTATTGAGGTTGATTAGTTGGAGTGTCTCTTATCTTATCCCTAACCAACTCAATACCCATAGACATAAAATCAAAATCTGACATCTGAAAGACATCAGTACCCATCACATCTTGCTCATCTATCCATTGTTGCATCTCATCTTCTAATATTGTAGTTTGAATGGGCTCATCAAGGATAGATAGTACTATGATCATGTAACTTCTTCTCTATTCCTCATCTATGGCTTTGGCAAGCCGAGTTCTCTAACTAAAAGATAGATTATCCTCTTCATCATCATCATTCTCTTCTTTTGCCTCTTCTAGAATAGGTTTGGGGATTGATGGGGAAGGAATTACTTTCTTGATCATATTTTTCCTCCTCTTTACTAGACTCTTAATCTTCCTTTTTTTAGGTGTAGAGGGAGAGGCTTGCTCTATCTATCAAGGTGAGGAAACCTCTTGATGCAGGAGCACCCTAGGCTTTCTTGTAATCCTGCATGTTTGGATGGATTTTGGTCAAGTGTTGAGGAGCATTGAGCTTGTATTTTGGTGAAGTTATGTTTTCAAGGTTGGAGAAATATTGGGGAAAATTTCCTCATGATTTCATAGAGATTGGATGGATCAAGTTGAAGTTCAAGTTGTTTGAACCTTGCTGCTGAAACTATGTTTTTTTTTGTTTCTGGGTGCATGTTGCAGGCTATATAACTAATTATCATTAATGATTGAGAGTCTATGAACTTCAAAGATTGAAGAGGGCCTAGATTAATATATCTAGTTAAGGGAAAAAGTTCTAATTCATTATATGTTGGGAGATATGGAAATTCTCCTAGAATATCAATTTCTAGAAGTTTCGCGTGATGGTCTATTATGTGTGACTTTAAAGATGGATGTACACTTTTCCTTGGGGAATCAACCTTTGCATATTTAAGGGGTTGTAGAGGACCTAGATTTCTACCTATAGTTTTAAAAAAAAGTTCTAATTCAATTAGATCTCGGAGATATTGTGATTTTACTCGGATATCAATTTCTCAACAGTTAATTGTTGTTGCAAGCTGACTTGTGGCATTTAATTTATGTATTTGTATTTAATTTGTGTTCTGGGCTGACTTCTGACTTAGATTGGTATAATTAGAGGTCTTTTGGAGTCTTTTAGTCATTATTAAGTTGAGATGGGATGAAGGATAGATGTAAATTTGAAGAGAGGAGCTAGGGTTGTGGCTAGAAAATGAGATTGTTTGATGGGCTTGCGAGCACAAGTTTAGGTTTCCTTGCTAATTTCTTCTAGATTGTTGTTATGTTATAGATTTGGACTAGCTAGGATTAGTGTTGTGAGTTGGATCTTAAGGGATCTTTAAGAACTGATTTTTTAATTATTGTTTGTATTTGGCCCTAACCTAAAAGGCCTTATAGCTGGGCATATTGCATGTAATCGGTTATATATCTATGAATCAAGAATTGTAATTTGGTATTTAATCTTGCATTGTATTTTCTTGGTGTTGTGTTTCAACTGTATGATTGTATAGCTGGGGGCTAGGACATCTTCTTTGAGGATTATCCTTCCTTACACAAGATCAAGTAGTATCAAAGAAAAGGTTGTTCCTAAGTGTGTAGACAAATTGTTGAAGCTGAGGCAGTTTGTACTAGGACTTGGGTTCAAGAAGGTTGATCTTATGGATGATTGATCTTCTTGATTGGTGGATTTTTTGCTTGTGGTTTTCTAAAATTTTGGAAGATGCCTCCAAGAATATTGGACCCTAGGGAAATTAATGATCTTAGTGATACTATAGAAGAATGGATCTCAGAGAAGATGAGAGCATAATTTAGATATGAGATTGCATTGATGAAGAGTGACATGATTACTGAAATTGTAAGTGCTTTAAGTGGTGTACCTAGACATGTGGGTACTGAAGGAAGTTATGAGGAAGCTGCTAAAGACTTTAAAGATACTAGATCTAGTAGTGAGGATAGAACTAATTATGTGAAGAGACCTATTGGAACTAGGGCTAGTCAGTTTGCTAGGCCTGGATCTTAGTTGAAGCTGAAGCATAAGATGGAGGTTTCTAATTTTTCAAGTACTTTGAATCCTAAAGACTTGATTGATTGGATTGGTGAACTAGAAGACTACTTTGAGCTTGAGGATATTGAGAATCCACTCAGAGTGAGGTTGGTACAAACTAAGCTAAAGGGACATGTTGATCTTGAGTGGAAAGAACTACAAAGAGATAGAGAAGAGGAAGGTGAGATAAAGATCACTAGATGGAAATTGATGGTGACTATGTTGAAGGCTAAGTTCATTCCTACTGATTATGAACTTGAGTTTTTTAAAAGGTTGTAGAATCTAAAGTAGAAGGATATGACTGTGAAAGATTATATAGAGGAGCTCTACAAGTTGACTATTCGATCTGGGCATAGAGAATTGTCAAAAGAGAAGGTAGCTTGATATATTAATAGTTTGAGATTCAATATTTAGGATGAGGTTGGTATTCTAAATATTTCTTTAGTTGAGGATGTTTATTAGTATGCTTTTAGAGTAGAGGAAGAATCAAGGTAGTTCTTGAGGGAAGGAGAAATAGGATAGTTTTACACAAGCTAAACCAAAAGCAGAAGGTGAACCAAGATCTACTAATCAAAAAAGGAGGATAGGTGAAGGTGTTTGTTTAGAGGTAATCATTTCAAGCATGGTCAAGAAGGACATAGATCTTTTGAATTTCCAATTGGGAGGACAACTGTTGTTGTGAATGAGGTTGTAGTCTAGGATAGTCAGCCTGAGAAAGGAGAGAGTTTGCTAGCTCAAAGATTACTAATTAGTGAGACGACATTGGATTCTTGTTAGAGAACTAGTTTTTTCAGAACTTGTTGTAGGTCTAGTGGTAAAGTTTGGAAGGTGAATATGGATGGTGGTAGTACTGATAACCTTGTTTCTGAAGAGATGGTTCTAAAACTTGGTTTGAAAATAGTGCGACATCCTTATCCTTAAACGGACTAGCTAGTTGCAAGGTGAGCATGCTTTAGAAGTAAGGGAGCAATGCCTTGTTGATTTCTAGATTGGGCAATATAAGGATCAAGCATTGTGTTATATTGTGGATATGAACAGTTGTCATGTGTTACTTGGTAGACCTTTGCAGTATGATTGCAAGGCTATGCATGCTTGTGTTAGGAATGTATTTACTATTAAGAAAGGTGGTAGGAAGTTTTCCCTAATTCCTTTGTAGAATGAAGATCTTGGTAGGAGGAACCTAAGTATTGGCAGTCGAGTTGAGTTGGAAGATTTTCAAAAGGATGGAGATCAACATGGAAAGAAAACTTATGGAACACCTAAGGTGGATGTAAAGAAGAAGAAGAAGAAAAAGGGAAAGAGTGTACAAGTTGAAGACTTGGAGGAAGTGTATCTGAAGAACCAATTTGGGATTTATGTGTAGAATCCAAGAAGGTGTTCTTCTAGTTACTAAAACATCTTTCTGAACTTGCAGTGTCTGATGCAGGAGCATCATAGGCTTTCTTGCAATCGTGCATTTGTGGAGGGATTTTGGTCAAGTTCTGAGGAGCATCAAGCTTAGATTTTTGTGGAGTTATGTTATCATGGTTGGAGACACATTGCAGAACCTTTCCTCATGATTGCATAGAGATTGGATGGATGAAGTTGAAGTTTGAGTTGTTTAAACCTTGCTGCTGAAACTATATTTTTTCTAGTTTTTGGGTGCCTATTGTAGATTGTATAAATAATTATCCTTGATGAGTGAGAGGTTAAATAATTAAAGGATTGAAGAGTGCCTAGATTACTATCTTTGGTTATAGTCACAAGTTCTAATTCATTATAGGTTGGGAGATATGAAAATTCTCCTAGAGTATCAATTTCTAGCAGTTTCGTGTGATAGTTTGATGTGTCTGACTTTCAAGATGGATGAATACTTTTCCTTTAATAATAAGAATTTGAAAATTTAAGGGATTGTAGAGGACCTAGATTTCTACTCAAAATTTGAAGCATGATTTATAATTCAATTTGAGTTAGGAGATATCATGATTTTAATCAGATATCAATTTTTGGACATTATATTGTTGTTGAAGGCTGACTTGTGGTATATAATTTATGTATTTGTATTTAATTTGTGTTTTGAGCTTACTTGTGGCTTAGATTGGTATAAATAGGGGTCTTGTGGAGTCTTTTAGTCATTATTGAGTTGAGATGGGATGAAGGATATATACGAATTTGAAGAGTAGAGCTAGGGTTGTGGCTGGAAATTAAGGAGATTGTTTGGTGGGCTTGCAAGCACAAGTTTAGATTTCCTTGCTAGTTTCTTCCAGATTGTTGTTATGTTATAGATCTAGACTAGCTAGGATTAGTGTTGTGAGTTGGATCTTGAGGGATCTTACAAAACTAATTTTGTAATTGTTTTTTGTAATTGACCCTAATCCGGAAGGCTTTACAGCCGAGCATATTGCATGTAATTAGTTATATATCTATGAATCAAGAATTTTAATTTGGTATTAGATCTTGCATTATTGTTTTTTGGTTTTGTGTTTCCACTGTGTGGTTGTATAGCTAGGGGCTAGTACATCTCCTTTGGGGATTCTCCTACCTTGTGCTACATCACCTCTTGTACCTCAATTTTTTCTTCTCCTTGGCTTTGTGTAACTGGTGGCACTTGGGGATCACCTTGGGCTTGTGTAGCTTCTACATTCTCTAGACCTTGTACATTTTCCCCTTCTTTTTGTGGAGGTGGTTGAATTTCACCCTCTTCTAGTTTAGCTTGTTGAGGAGAATCCCTCTTCCTTTTTCCTTTACCTTTACCTTATTGTGCATGATAATAACCAACTGGCCTATCAAGTTTATGCATCATTTTTGGTCTTATTGGTGACTGGGCTATAAATGTGGGCATCATCACCTTTTCTCCTTGACCTTTAGCTAAGTGAGCTTGAGAATGAAATACTACAATTTGAGGAATTGGGTCAAGTTTTAATGATTTCTTAATCAATCTTGCATTAATTTGATAATGTGCCTCACCCTATAGTTGATGTCTAAATTTTCTTCCGTATGTATCTTGGCATTCATGATAAGCCTATCGCCAATCCTGTCCCTATTAAATAATGGGTTGAGCAGCTCCTCTAAGTCTTGTTGCACAATCTTTAATAGGATCTTTATCTTCAAAACCCTCTCTGCTAAATACAAAATCATCTTAAAATAATCCCTTATATAGACATCATAGTCATCTATTGCATTCATTCAGTGATCTTTAACTACATCTTAATGCTGGAATGTTTTACCCGCTAAGTATTGCACTCTCTCAATATTGTCAAAATAAGGCCATGGAGAATTGTACTCTTCCAAGGGATATTGATCCCATTGACATTCAAAAGATGGAATTTCTTTTCTTCGATCCACCTAAAAAGGTCCTATAGTAATAGGCCACATCCAACATGTTTTGTGTTGCTTTCTAACTCTGTCATATGCAGACAAGAGATGTCTAGGAAATCTCTAGGAGGATAAGTTTATCACTGTGATACCTAGGGAGCTTCTTAGGGTTGATAGTTGTACCTAATACCCTCAAATATGTAAATGTCCAGAACTAGAGATAATAAGCTCCAACTAGTGATATATGTTCAACTGCCTCATCTGATATTCTCTTTACATAATTCCCTTCTATGAACTAGATTATTGCAAATGTGGAAGCATCATTTACAATTCTATATTCTTTACTTTTCTCTGAAAGCCTTTTCTTCATGAGTTGAGGATATAAAATATATGGCCATGTGTTTAAATCCTACATGTTACCCCTCTTGTAGAGCCCTAGATAATCTATTGCCATCATGGCTAACAAGTATAACAAGTATGATGTCATGTAAAATTTCCTCTTGTTCTTCACTACCACCAACTGCTCACCCAAATTTTGACTGAGAGTAGAAGCCCAATCTCGTGGTATCTCTACTTTCTTTATTGTCTCAATAAAATGTACCATAAAAATATTCAAGTGTTTGGCTGCCAATAAACCCATAACTCTACTCAAGAGTATGATTGAGTATCCAATGTCTTATTTCATGTATTCTCTTGTCATGTCTACTTTGCCAATTTTCTTTCCTAGAGAATTCTTCTCTATAAGGTATGAAGACTGGATAATCTTGAAAGCTTCCTCCACATGTTCTCTATACCATCTTTCCACTTTCTCATAGGTTAATCTAATGAATTGATCCACCCTTGGGAGATGGAACACCTTTTCAATGTTTTTGGGTTGAAGATCGAGAAGGATCTCTCTCCTTATGCTCTTAACAACCCTTTTTTTAGGAACATAGTGTTCTATGAGTTTCATAATCAGTTCCAATGATTGCACTAATATTGGGTGTGATGCTACATTCACTAGTCTAGAGCAAATTAGAGCAGAAACTATCTGAGATCTTTCTGTTAGTTTTTTGCACAGTTTTAAGAACGCACCCAAATCTATGTGACCCAAACCTATGTCTCAAATCTCTGAGTACTCATCTTGAAATATTGATTTTGTAGGAACACCCTAAAACTTGAATACTACTAGTTTTGGTGTCATTTTCTCAACAAGGGAGGATGAGAAGATGCCATTGTATCTATAAAAAAGTATGTCCATTAGTCTGGAATTAAAGAAATCTTGATGAAATTAGATCCTAACTATAGTACGAACAAAACCCAAAACACTAATTATCCAAAAACATTAAAAAACCCTTAGTTCTACCGTAAAAATAAAAAAATTGTGTAGCAGGTGGACCTCATGAGTGCCCCTAGTGCGCATTTTCTTAACAAACATTGTAAAATTTGGGTACACTAATGTGAACCTTATTTTTTTGTTTGGGCATGTTTTGTTTGTTTTTAAGGTGCACTACTGTTCACCTTAAAAAGGTTTTTAACTTATCTTTTTAAATTTTTTAACTATTTTTGTAGTTTTTTCTTTGTGAATGTGCATAGTAGTGCACCTAATTAGGTGCGCTATTACGCACCTTGGTTTTTTAACATTTGTTTGATTTTCTTGAGTAGGTGGAAAGGTGTGAGAAGGCACACCTAAACTAGTGTGGGGATGCCCTCAGTGCTCTACAAAGGTAAATAATAAAGATAAGTGATTAGACTGGAGGGGGTCCCTAGGTTATATAGCCTGGGGTGCTCACATTCTCTTTTTTGTTGCATATATGTGTTACTACATAGTTGTGCATCACAAAATTCCTCTCTCTATCTTTTGCATGGTTTTGGCACACTAGCACACCTATTGATGTGTGTTGGTGTGCCTTTTAATTTTTTTAAAGAGTTATCTTCTCTGAGAACTCTAATTCTTGAATCCCAATCTTTGAACCAATACCTAGGCATGAACTAAGCACTAGATAAAACCCCAAACAAGACTAGAGGTCTAAAAAATCAAAAATAAAGTAGGGGGTCCCCATTTCTGATCAAAATGGGGCATGCATTATCGAACAACAATAGTAACCTAGGTGTCCTTGTTCTAGTGGGTTGGCATGAAGAAGTTTCTAAATAAGTGATAACTAAATAAATTACTGGGTAATAAATCTAAGAAAATTAAAATTTGAGGACCTGGTAGTGATCCAAGGGTACAGGCATGATGGTATATCCAAGAGCATGTGTCTGTATGGCACTTTTCTAAGGTCACGTTATGATAGTGTCCCTAGGGAGTGTTTCTAGATGACATTTAGCTTGGGATTTGTGATGCCAAGTGACTTACTCTCTACTAGATTCCCTACATAGTAGACCCATAATGTGTCTGATTAGGATCTATTGTATTGCATTGTCTCATTATCTTTGGTTCAGTCCCCTATACTCTTTGGTGTGAATGTTAGCATTGGATGATTGTCTTGTGTGTGTTTTATTTTAGATCACTATCTCCATTAGCACATCAAGAGTGGGCCTATAGGTTCCATGTGGTTGGGAGGCGTAGCTACCTTTACCATTGTTGGGGACTAGTGTATTGATCCGGGGGATACCTTCGTCAAAATTGAAGTATCTCCAAAACTCCAACAATTAGCATCAGATTAAACTCCTTGAAATTTTGGACCCAATGCAATTTGAACGGACAAAAACGGAGTCCATATGCAAAAGTTATGGTCAGTCAAAGGTTGGTCAAACCAAGAACGAAGGGCATCAAAAAGGTGAAAAAATAATCATCTCCAAAGTGGTCAACAATGGATTTCAAAGCAAATATCTCGTCAAGAGCTTTCCAGCAGTGTTCGTTTCATCAAAATAGGAGTCTGTATGTGAAAGATATAATAGTTTGAATTTGTTGAGACAAAAAGGACCTAGATGATGTCAGCATGACATCATCATGCTGACGTGACAGCTAGAAGTTGGCTATAAAAAAAAAACATTTTTAAAAAAATGAGTTGTGAGATTTGAACCCACAACCAATTACCTCCAAAACCATTGGTCTAACCATTATGCCACGCATGGATTTCAAAACATATTGGCGGCAACATGTTTTTAACCTTTGACTACCACCAATTTCAAAGAAGGAGGACCGCTGGCGGGGTTGGAACCCCCGACCAGCAGTTACCATAAAAGGTGACTAGTCGTTGCACTATTTTAGCGCTTCAAGATTATTTTACACCGATTTTTTATTTAACCTTAGCCAAAATCTGCCAACCTTAGTAAAATAAGGTTATTTGTTACTATTTTGACCCCAAAATTAACATAAGCCAAATCTGTTAAAAATGGCTAAGAAGTTATTCTGAGAGGGGAATTAATTGAAGGGGTTATTTTTGTAAATTTTTGTTATAGCCTTATTTTGGCTAATTTTGTGTATAAAAATGGGGTGTTAAGGGACTCTTAGGCATTTAGAAAAAGGAGAGAACGTCCAAGTGCTGAGTATAAGGGAGATTTTTGAAGTGCTCATTCCTGTACTTTCAAACAGCGTGATGTTGTTGTACTTCAAAGGAATGACTTTGTAAACATTTGTACCTAATTTTTGGAGATAATCGGATCGGTCCCCCAATTGGAGCAGGACCCAGAGACGTAGTCCATACGGATGAACTCCGAGATCAAATTGTTTGCGTCTTCTTTCTCTCATTGTCTCTTTTATCAGCTTAATCTTGTTGTTCTCTTATTTCATTTACATTAATTTGATTTGTTAAAAGTTTTAAATTAATTCTATGTAATCAATTAGCATTCCTCTGTAATAGTCCTAGATCCTAATCAGATCAAATTTGGTATTAGAGCCTAGTTGGACTAGTATTACAGATTTGAATGCTAACAAGATCCAAGATTGAGAAAGGTGAAGGAAAGCTTGAGGAATACAATCCTGAGATTGGAAAATGAAGGACTAAACCATCATCACAAATGGTAGATGAAGGTGGACAAGCTTTTCAAGATAAGAGTATTCAGAAGACTCTTAAGAATTTGCAGACAATGGTAGAAGTTTTGGTACAAGAAAGAGAAGAGAAGATGCGAAGACGTGCAGCTCGAAAGGACAAAGGGAAAAAGAAAGGTGTTGATCATGATCCGCCAAAGACACCTCCATCTTCTCCTTCTTCTCCCTCTTCTCCTTCTTCCCCCTCTTCTCCTTCTTCTACGCATTCTGAGTCTTCTAATATTTTTAAGGGTGGACATAAGCCTCAAATCAAGTTGGATGTAAAATTTGACTTGCCAAAATATTGTGGAGAGTTAAATGCCGAGAAACTAGATGACTGGATTCAGCAAGTAGAAGTCTACTGTAGAGTTCAAAGCCTTGTAGATGATGTTGACAGAATTCAGTTAGCCACTCTTCAATTAGGTGGTGTAGCCTTAACTTGGTGGGAGAGTAGGTCTCGGGATGAAACTTCACAACATGGTAAGTTTAATTTGTCTTGGTCAGAATTTGTTATTGCTTTAAAAAAGAAATTCTACCCCCTAGGCCATATGCAGCAGTTAATGATGAACTGGAAATATTTTAGGCAAGGGAAAGGTTAGTCTGTGCTATTTCATTAAATGTCCCATTGTATACCCAGGACACCTTACTCAAGTATATAGGTGGTCTTCATTCTTACCTAAGGCATTCTATTCTTGTCCTGAATCCTTGTAATTTGGATGAAGTATGTGTCCAGGAAACACATTTAGAATCAAGGGGTAAGGGTACTTTCATTGATAAGTTTGATAAAAAGCCATCTAAGTCTGAGGAAAAGTCCAAAGGAAAAGGAAAGGGTAAAAAGATAGCAACAATAAAGAAAGAGGGTGAGAAACCCACATGCTCACATTGCAAGAAAGAAGGGCATGATGATTCTAAGTGCTAGAAGTTACATCCTGAAAAGAGGCCAAAGTGATATGGTGGAAACAAAGGTAAACAGAAAACTGCTGTTGTAATTCAACAAGATCTTGGATCTGACTCCGGAGATGAGACAAAGATTGTTGCTACCGGGGTTCAAGATAAAGGGAAAGGTATATCTCTTTCATCAGCTCCAAGTTCTTCTAGCATAAGTGCAAGTACAAGTAAAGAATCTTCTCCTAAGAATGATAAGCAAAGGAATGAATTATTTCACATTCGAGTTGTTATCAAGCATAATAAGGTTTATACATTATTCGATATGGGTTCCCAAGTTAATTTAATATCTGAGGAAGTTGTTAAAAAGCTTAACTTGACTACAACACCTCATCCAAAACCATACCCTCTTGGATGGGTTTGAAATGATGCACAGTTACAGGTAACTAAACAATGCAAGTTAAGATTTGCTATCACTGCAAACTTTGTAGATGAGGTAGAAGCTGATGTAGTCCCTTTAGATATATGTGGTCTTGTGCTTGGGAGTCCCTATTTGTTTGATCATCAAGCTATCTTTTATAGAGGGGAAAATAAATATCATTTGTTTAAAGACAAGATTGAATACATTGTACAAGCACATAAGGTTAAGACTAATCTGGCATTAGTCAATGCTGGTCAAATGAAAAGGTTAGTCAACTCTAGTAAGAATTTTGTGTTGATGCTTGTAAAAGCCAAAGAAGATGAAACATCTGAGGCATTTAAGGGATGTGATCCAAAACATAAGGCTGAAATAATCAAAGTTGTTTCCGCTTACGATGACTTGTTTCAGGAACCGAAAGGATTTCCTCCTAAGAGAGAGATACAACATGAGATCCAATTGCAGCAAGATGCACTACTTCCTAATATTGGCATGTACCGCTTATCAGTGTTGCAGAATGAAGAAATCAAGAAGCAAGTTCAAGATTTGGTCGAGAAAGGAGTTATCTGTCCTAGTACTTCTCCTTGTGGTTCTCCTATTGTATTGGTTTCAAAGAAAGATGGGACTTGGAGAATGTGTATTGACTACAGGGCTCTGAACAAGATAATGGTAAAGAACAGGTACCCTCTTCCTAGAATTGATGATTTACTTGATCACTTGAAACATGCAATTTATTTCACTAAGCTAGACTTACGTAGTGGATATCATCAAATAAGAATTGTAGAAAGTGATATTTGGAAAATAGCTTTTAAGACAAAACAAGGACTTTTTGAGTAGTTGGTCATGCCATTTAGGCTTTGTAATGCACCAGCTACATTCATGAGTGTCATGAATGATGTCTTTCATCCCTTTATTGATGATTTTTTCGTAGTCTATTTAGATGATATTTTTGTATTTAGTAAGTCTTGGGATGATCATGTAATTCATGTAAAGAAAGTATTTGAAATACTGAGAAAAGAAAAACTATATGTAAAGATGTCAAAATGCGAATTTGCAAAGACATCCTTAGTGTACTTAGGTTATGTCATAGGGAATGGTCAACTGAAAGTAGACCCTACGAAAGTTGAATGTATTGTAAAATGGCCTAAGCCAAGTACAGTTACAGAAATTAGGAGTTTCTTAGGTGCAGTTCAGTACTGGAGGAAGTTCATTGCAAATTTCTCTTTCATTGCATCACCATTGCATGCATTAACCAGTACCAAGGTAACTTTTCAATGGGGAGGTCTACAATAGAAGGCTTTCAACACTTTGAAGGAAAAGTTGAGCATCGCACCAGTTCTAGCTCTACCTGATTTACATCAACCATTTGAGATTGAGACAGATGCAAGCAGGTTTGCCATGGGAGCTGTACTCATGCAAGGAGGTAAACCAGTCTGCTACCACTCTGAAACTTTTTCAAGAGTAGTAAGTAACTATCCTACATATGATAAAGAACTTTATGCTTTAGTTTAGAGTGTTAAAAAATAGAAGCACTACTTAATGGGAAAGGAAACTATAATCCACACTGATCACCAACCACTACAATATTTGCACTCACAATCTAAGTTGCAACAAAGTAGGCACTTTACGTGGATGGGTTTTCTGCAAAAGTTTCATTTGGTAATTAAGTATAAGAAGGGTTCCCATGAAAAAGTAGCAGATATGCTCTCTAGGCCTCCTATTCAAAATGCTTTGATAATCCTTCAAAATAGTTCTATGGTTCATGAAAGTTTTTAGGAACAATATGCTAATGACGAGAACTTAAAGGATATCTATGCAGCTTTAATCTAGGGTAAACATGTAGAAGAGAAAGATTACTATGTGCAGGATAATTTGTTGTACCACTTGGGAAAATTATGTATTCCTAGAAATGAACAAGCACATGTAATCTGTGAAGCACACACCTCGTTGATTGCAGGACATTTTGGGGTAAGTTAGACATTAGCTCAAATGCAGAAATATTGTTACTGGCCTCGTATGCAAGAAACTGTCACCAAGTATATAAAAGGATGTGTAATGTGTGCAACCAGTAAACCAAGTAATAGGAAATTAGGTTTGTACACACCATTACCTGTACCATCCCGTCCATGGGAAAGTGTATCTATGGACTTTGTGGGAGGTTTACCTATTTCTAAGAAGGGTCATGATTATTTGTATGTAGTAGTTGATTGGTTCAGCAAAATGTGTATTTTAATGCCTTGTAAAAAGCAAGTTACTGCTGAACTGACTGCTCATTTGTACTTTCAAAATGTATGGGTTCATTTTGGGTTACCCACTTCTATTGTATCGGATCGAGATTCTCAATTCTTAGGGGAATTTTGGTCATATTTATGGGGACTCATGGACACCAAGCTGAAGAAGAGTACAGCCTTCCATCCACAGACCGACGGACAGACAAAGGTAGTGAACAGGACAATTGTGCATCTACTTAGAGGCTACTGCAGCAAACACCCTAAGTTGTGGGATGAAAGTCTTCATTATGTGCAACATGCTTACAACCATGCGACACACTCTTCTACAAAGAGGTCTCCTTTTGAGACTTGCTTCGGTTACTTGCCTAAGACACCAATGGATTTTTCTTTTGGGAAGGACGATGTTGTAGATGGATGGCATGATGCTAAAAAGGCTTTAAAGTTCATCTAGAAGGTCCAAGCAATCCATTAGGCAGTAGAAGCACAATTAGAGCAGAGCCAAGAAAAATACAAGGCTCACCATGATAAGCATCACATTGATCACCAATTCCAATTTGGTGATAGATTTTGGTTACATATCAGCAAGGAAAGAATGCAAGGTGAAGGAAGGAAGCTCAAAGCTATCAGGTATGATCCTTTTGAGATCTTGGAAAAGATCGGTACTAATGCTTTTTGCCTTAATCTTCCTCCATACATGCAAATTTACTCAGTTGTCAATGTTGAGAATATGAAGTTGTATGAGCCTCCAATGATCTTGGATGAAGACATCAGTGTTCAGGTTCCATCAGTTGATGATCTTTCACTAGAGTATATGTCAGAATTGCCAGAAGATGTTATCCTAGACAGGAATGTCAGAACTTCACGAAGAGGACCAGTTGAATACCTTTGAGTGGGATTGAAGGGGATGCATCCAAGCAAGGCAAGATGGATGGAGATTGGTAAAGTGAGGGAACTATACCCTCACCTTCTTTCTGAGTAAGCCAAACTTTCGGTGGTCTGAAAGCTCCTTAGTGGGGAGGCTTGATCCGGGGGATACTTTCGTCAAAATTGAAGCATCTCAAAAACTCCAACAATCAACATCAGATTAAACTCCTTGAAATTTTGGACCCAATGCAATTTGAACGGACAAAAATAGAGTCCATATGCAAAAATTATGGTCAGTCAAAGGTTGGTCAAACCAAGAACGAAGGGCATCAAAAAGGTGAAAAAATAATCATCTCTAAAGTGGTCAACAATGCATTTCAAAGCAAAGATCTCATCAAGAGCTTTCCAGTGGTGTTCGTTTCATCAAAACCGGAGTCCGTATGTGAAAGATATAATAGTTTGAATTTGTTGAGACAAAAAGGACCCAGATGGTGTCAGCATGACATCATCATGCTGACGTGACAGCTAGAAGTTGGCTGGAAAAAAAAAAAAAAAAAAAAAATGAGTTGTGAGATTTGAACCCACAACCAATTACCTCCAAAACCATTGGTCTAACCACTATGCCACGCATGGATTTCAAAACATATTGGCGGCAACATGTTTTTAACCATTGACTACCGCCAATTTCAAAGAAAGAGGACCGTCGGCGGGGTTGGAACCCCTGACCGCCGGTTACCATAAAAGGTGACTAGTCGTTGCGCTATTTTAGAGCTTAAAGATTATTTTGCACCAGTTTTTTATTTAACCTTAGCCAAAATCTGCCAACCTTAGTAAAATAAGGTTATTTGTTACTATTTTGAACCCAAAATTAACATAAGCCAAATCTGTTAAAAATGGCTAACAAGTTATTCCGAGAGGGGAATTAATTGAAGGGGTTATTTTTGTAAATTGTTGTTATAGCCTTATTTTGGCTAATTTTGTGTATAAAAACAGTGTGTTAAGGGACTCTTAGGCATTCAGAAAAAGGAGAGAACGTCCAAGTGCTGAGTATAAGGGAGGTTTTTGAAGTGCTCATTCCTGTACTTTGAAACAGCATGATGTTGTTGTACTTCAAAGGAATGACTTTGTAAACATTTGTACCTAATTTTTGGAGATAATCAGCTCGGTCCCCCAATTGGAGCAGGACCCGGAGACGTAGTCCATATGGATGAACTCCGAGATCAAATTGTTTGCGTCTTCTTTCTCTCGTTGTCTCTTTTATCAGCTTAATCTTGTTGTTCTCTTATTTCATTTAAGTTAATTTGATTCGTTAAAAGTTTTAAATTAATTCTATGTAATCAATTAGCATTCCTCTGTAATAGTCCTAGATCCTAATCAGATCATGTATAGAGTTAACCTTTCCTTGTTTAGTTCCAAAGCTTGATGCTTACATGGTGCTCTGTATCTTCTAGAGTATATTTTCATGTGATTTATGTTATTTTAGTTCATAGAGATAATTGATTTATACTCATGTATGTTATTGTGATGTTACTTTTCTACATGGTTACTAGATGTTATGGATTAGGTTTTTAGATGTTTGAATCTTCCCTCTTAGCATGCTTAGTTGTTTTACATTTTTTTGGGTGTTTGAGCCTCAATTATTTTGGATCGGTACTCCCTAGTGTGGAGGTTATAACTCTTTTTCCCTTTTGATTTTTCATTGGATTGGTTCTTTGCAATCTTGGGTGACAGTGGTTCAGCATTGGGTGATACTGGAAAAGTCTCACACACCTTGAGAAATATCATGTGATAATAGAAATTATTGCACGACATTAATAATTTATATCATGTGACACTAGTATAGTATCACATGATAATAGTAAACTCTATCACATGGTCCCTGAAAGTATTTTTTGGTAGTTAAAAGAAGTATCATGGGATATTGGAAAAGTATTGCTTGGTAGTACTATGAAATGTCGTACAATACTGGAAAAGTATTGCCTAATATTTTTGCAAAAACTTGCTCAAGAAAACAATAGGTATCTGTAGACTTTTTGGTCATGAGTCTAAGGGTGTTTTGGGTACCCTCTTGGGATGTGCCCCTTCCTAGGCCCCGATAGATCAGAGATCTTTGGTTTCTTATTTGCATAAACTTTCATAGTTGGTTTTGGACACATTAGTAAGTAGTGACGCTTGGAGATTTCTTGGTTGCCTAGATTGGTTGGTTAAGTCTTCCACTATGAGCTTATGATTGATTTCATGTTGATGTTGTTTAATTCCATACTTGTTCAAAAAAAATATTGGCTTTTATTTATCCTTTTTCCAAGGATCTCTAGGTGGGGCATTACATTTGGTATTAGAGCCCATGTTGCAACATTGGGATCTCTTTGTTATGCTCCCACTATGATATTGTTTTGATTTTGTATAATGGTATATTATTTTAGCTTATTCTTGTGATACTTATATTATTATGTACAACTTTGATCCTTATCTTATTGATCCTTTAGTGATGCCTCGTGTTGGATATAATTGATTAATTGTGTGTTGTCTTTAATGTTACACAAATGTCATATTAGTTGATTGTTAGTGCATGCCAAGCTCACTTGGTCAATGAAGACAATTTTCCTAGTATACCAAGAATTCTTGAGTTTACTCTATGCAAAAGGAAGCTTCTACCAAGCTCACTCGGGCATCGAATGAAGTTAAGCAGAAAAGAGTGTTAAATGAGCTCACTAGATTAACAAAGGGAAAGTTGAGTAGAGTCAATGTTAACCAAGTTCACTTGGTTACT
Organism: Cupressus sempervirens; assembly: GCA_028749045.1. Lineage (NCBI taxonomy): Eukaryota > Viridiplantae > Streptophyta > Pinopsida > Cupressales > Cupressaceae > Cupressus > Cupressus sempervirens. The sequence continues at coordinate 55,366,724 of CM053791.1, forward strand.
AAAGGAATTTTGCAATTTTACAGTGTTAACCATGCTTTTTTTGGTTAACACAAGAAATCACTTCAGAATCAGTTTCTACCAAGCTGGGTTGGCTACCAAAGGATTTTCTTATTTTGGCATATAAAGCTTAATTAGTTTACCTATTGATTCTAGTCGACTAAGGTAATGAACATTGGTTATTCTAAGTTGTATTTAAGCCAACTTGACAATCTAAAAGGTATAAGTAAAAGGTCAAGTTGTGATTTCAAAGTGTGTGACATGCAAGTTGAATGAGTTGAAAGAAATAAGAAGAGGAAGTGAACTTGAAGGATAAGTAGATATCCTTGTGGAGAAAAAAAGTATTATTCGATCACGAAGGATCAACTATAAACCAAAGTAGAGATCTATAATCAGCAATTTAGTTGCATCACAATCAGGTCATTTTAATGTTACTTTCTAATCATTGTAGCAGTGATCTAAAATCTCTTAACAGAGTTGGTTTAACAGCCATTTGTAAATCCTCTAACAAGGTGACAATTCCATTGAATTGTCTCAAGAATTTTTGTAAGGCCACTCCTAACATGGTGATTAAATCCTTTAATAGGGTCACACCTAATAGTGTATTTTGTAACCTTTAGCAAGGTTTGCTCCTAACAGGGATCACTTTAGAAGAGTAAAAAATAGTGACTAGTTACATTGGTGGTTTTTCTCAAATTGGGTTTCCACATTAACCCTAGTGTCTCATGTGTTCATGTTATTTCTTTCATGCTTACAAGTAATTATTTATAACATCTTAAGAATAGATAAAGTAATTCATACTATGCATTTACCAAGTTACAATATTTTTTGTGTGTTTATCAAGTATCAGCAGTAATTAGTTTTAATTTTATAATTGATACCTAAGGGATTTGTGATTTATCTTAGTACTAACTGATTCACCCCCTCTCTCAATTACTCCTCTTATATTTTCAACAATTGGTATTAGAGCTTTTGGTGCCTGTAGAGAAGGTTTCAAGAACTTAAGCTAAAGATCATGATGTTTTACAAGAGAGAGATCCTAAAGCTAAACAAAGACAACTTTGTAGCATGGCAAGGACTTATGAAACTTCATCTAGCTACCATCAATTATTCAGGATGCAAGTATCTTAATGAAGAATATAAAACTCCCACTAGAACATTATTAGTTGATGATATTGCTAAGAAGAAGAATCTTAACACCATGATTATTAACATTGCATCTGCCCTCAATTATGCTAAATTTGATGAGGCCAAAGACTACAAAACTATGTTTGATATGTGGAACAAGCTAAAAGAAATCTATGGAGGAGATGACAATGTAAGTGTTGCAAATCTAATTGAAATGATCATTGTGAGAAGAAGATTGAATTTTTTTAATCATTTTTTTGTCATTGATGTTAAACCTACTATTTGAAGGAATGATAATTGCTTATAAGGTCCAAGTACTATCACTTAGTTGATTGATGAAAAGGATTTAATCAAGAAGATGTAACAAAAGCACCTAAGAGAAAGGTTGAGTTATGGTTTTGTAATGAAGTGCAAGGATTAGCTAAGACAATGGTTAAATGATGTATTGATAACATACTTGAAGATACAAAGGTTGGCTACACTTAGAAACACTCAATGATTAAGTTGTAAGAAGGTTGACTACAAAGCTTAAACTAAGTTCATTAGTGAGTGCCAAGCAAGCTAGTTTAAGCTGAGTAAATCCAAAAACTAGTGTGTGCCGAGTAAACTTTAGGTGCCGAGTGAAGTTCAAGTGCCGAGTGACATAGAAGGAGCTAAGCGTCAAAAAATCTTAAGTGAACTCATAGTAGGTGTTGAGCATTAGTAAAATATAGTTAATGCCAAGTAACATAGTATGTGCCAAGCACCAAAATTTCAATAGCGTTGAGTTTCTGGATTATTGAAAATATCAAAGATTTGCCAAATTTGAGCTGATAGAGTTGTTACCTTGAATTTTTTGAACCTATTGGAGAATAAGGATGATGAGCTAGTGGCACAGAATTCTATGTAAACCATTTTTGAGCGAATTCAAGAGGATTCTTCATGATGTTTCTAAAAGGAACAAAATGTGGGTTAGATTCAATGAATCCTACCTAATCCATACGAATTGACATCGAAGGGGGGAAGAATCAAGCAGGAAAAGAAGTTCCAAATTTCTAGTTAAGGAGTCACTAAAAGACAAGCAAGAGCTACTAGTTTGCCAAATTTTGAAGTGGTCGAAGGGTGTCAAGGAGAAGACATCTAGGAGAAGGAAGACCAGAGTACGGAGACTACTTTGATAAGTGTTTTAAAAGAGATGATTGCACTAGTACATTGAGTATGAAGACTCAAGGAGACCAAGCTTGAAAGGAGAGCAAGTTGTTAAGAGTTGCAAAGATTGAAAGCCAGGCAATGTTATGAGTGGAATGGTGATTTGAAATCTACAAGTTAAGTTGTATGTTGTAATTAGGTCAAAGACTTTCTAATACTCTCTAGAAATTGTATTAGATATGGAAATCCTATGGACTTAGGTTGGTTTAATAGCCATTTATAAATCCTTTAATAGGTTGAAATTTCAAGTGAATATTCTAAAGTCCTATAACTAAGCCCACTTCTAACAGGGTGGTTAAATCCTTTAATTTAGTCACATTTAACAGTGTGTTGTAGCCTTTAATAGGGTAGGCCTTTCACAGGGCATCACTTCAAAAGAGTGAGAATTAAATAGCATGTTACTAGTCATTTTTTCCAAATTGGGTTTCCATGTAAATCACTATGTTATGTGTTGATCTTTTCATGTTTTATGCTTGCATGTCGATTTATAGTAACTTGTTGATTAGGAATGTCTAAGCATGGATGAATGAATAGTATAATGGGCACACTTTACTTGATGAAAAGTTTGAATTGGATATTTGGACCTTGAATAACTAATTCACCCCCCCTCTTAATTATTCTAAAGAATTTCTAGCAATTGGTATCAAAGCCATCTGTTGATTTAATTTCAAGGTACTTAAAGCAGCAAGATCAAGATGTCCAAGAGAGAAGTTCCCAAGCTCAACAGAGATAACTTCAATGCATGGTAGACTCTAATGAATATACACCTTGGATCAATAGGTGATTATGAAAAAACATCAATTGGAGCAAAACATCTAGACCCAGTTAGAGCTCTTACTACAGATGATTTGAGCAAAAGGAAGGAGCACAATCAGACAATGCTGGAGATTGCCTCTGCACTCAGTTATGCTAAATTTGATGACATCAATACTACATTCAAAATGTGGAAAGCCCTATCAGATATCTATGGAGGGGATTTGAATGTTCAGAGAGCAAAAAGAGAAAGCCTCAAAGGAAAGTTTGATGACATGAAAATGGAAGAGGGTAAAAATGCTACTCAATATATTGCTAGAATGAAAGAAGTGGTAACTGTAATAATAAGTTTGGGTAGTCAATTGGAAGAAAAAATTGTCAATAGAAAATACTTGAGAACCCTGCTCCCTATATATGCTATTAGAGTTTTAGTCATTCAAGAGCTAAGGTGTGTACAAGGAAACGCACTAACCTTTGAAGGTATAGCGGGAAGACTTATTGCATTTGAATTGTCCAACTTTGATAACTACAGACCTAAGACTATTGAATCTACTTTCAAGGCCAAGTTGACATTGAAAGACAGTAAGGAAGTGAAATCAAAGAAGAAGAGTAGAAAAGGAAAACATGCATCTGGTGATAGTAGCACAGATGAGGAAGATATGGAATAGTTGGAAGCACTACTAGCAAGAATATTCCATAGAGGAAAAGGTAAATTCAAACGTAAGCTATCTATCATTTTTTTTAATTGCAATGAAGTAGGACATATTGTTGCAAGGTGTACATAGAAGAAGAACTACAAAGAAGGAAACAAGTACAAGAACAAGAGAAAAGATGATAGCAGAGATTATAAGGACAAAGGAAAAAGATGCTACATTGTTGAAGAAGATTTTGCTGAGAATGATGATGAAGTAGTCTATGTGGCCATGAAGGATGAATCACATGAAGATGAAGATGAAGCAATGGCTCTGGTAACTTGTGTGAACAATAATGACAAGTGGATCATAGACAGTGGATGCTCACACAACATGACAGGAGACAAAAGTAAGTTTATTACCTTTACTCAATATGATGGAAATAGTGTTAGATTTAGAAATGATGCTCCATGTCAAATCAAGGGAAAAGGTTCAATTAAACTTACAAAGAAAATTTCATGTGATAATGCATACTATGTTGAAGGACTGAACTACAATTTTTTGAGTGTATCATAATTAGGCAATGTAGGTTGCAAAGTAGAATTTGGAAACAAAACTACCAAAATCTATGACACTAATGGAAATCTGATAGGAAAAGGTGAACAAACTAGAAGTGACTTGTTTTATCTAGATATGGAAGATGTAACCTATCTTGTCATTAGACTTGATGATGTGTGCTTATGGCATAAAAGACCGTGTCATGTTAACTTTGATAATCTAATTAGTATCAATAAAAAGAAGAAAGTCAGAGGTTTACCCAAACTGAAGAAGCCTAAAAACACAATGTGCAAACAATATCAACTAGGGAAGATGACTAAGTCTAGCTTTAAGAGAAAAACATACACTTCTAGAGAAATAATAGAGCTAGTCCATAATGATTTATGTGGACCAATAGAAGTGCAAAGCTACTTAGGAGACAGATACATAATGTTATTTATGGATGACTACTCCAGGATGATGACTGCCATGTTTTTAAAATAAAAATCTGATTCATTTCAAATGTTTAAGTGGCATTTGGCCAGAGTTGAGAAGGAAACAAGTAAAAGTATGAAGTGCCTAAGATTAGATAATGGAGGAGAGTTTACATCAAAAGAGTTTGAGACATTCTGTAATGACAAAGGTATCAAAAGACAAACATTAGCACCAACAACTCCCCCACAGAATGGTATTGTAAAAAGAAGAAATGGATCAATGATTAACTATGCAAGAACATTGATGATGGAGAAAAATGTTGCTCTAAAGTACTAGAGAGAAGTTGTAAGCACTGCTGTTTACACCTTGAATAGAGTCCAAGTCAAAAAAAGGTACAAATGCAACACCTTTTGAATTATGGTATGGTTGCTCACCTAATGTAAAATATTTCAAAGTACTTGGTTGTAAATGCTATATTCTTAAAGATAGTAGAAATGGAAAGTTTGATGCAAAGAGTGATGAAGGCATATTCCTTGGATATTCCACTAGAAGTAAGGCATATAAGTGTTTGAACACTAACACTAACAAGATTGTGGAGAGTGCAAATGTAAATTTTGATGAGCATGTAGAAGTCTAAGTTGATGAGTCCAAGAAATCAAAGGATTATAGATCTTTTGTATACTTCTATGAAGGAATGACTATTGAAGAGAATGCTACAAATCAAGTTGGGAATCAGCAACAAATTTTAGTATCAGCCATGTCACAGCCAATGAATGCCAAGTTGCATTCAGAAGCCAATTGCAGAATGAAGAAAATGCACATTTTGACTCTAAAATTAGTACACATGAAAGAGATGATGAAGTACTAGATGAAGAAGAGAAAAATGACTCTAAAGTTGAAGGATCAAACATGGAGAGAAGGATAGAACAAAGACTAGACAAACATGTAAAGAGACATCACCTTGCAGAAAAAATCATTGGTGACAAGAATGCAAGACCAATGACAAGGAATAGACTAAGGAATGAATCATGCTTACTAATCAAGGTTGAGCCCAAAATAGTGAAAGATGCTCTACAAGATGATGATTGATGTAAAGCTATGAAAGAGGAGATAGATCAAATTGAGAAGAACAAAATCTAGACCCTAGTTCCTAGACTAACTGATAAGAATGTAATTGGTACCAAATGGGTATTCAAGAATTAACTTGATGAGAATGGTAAGATAATAAGAAAAAAAACTAGATTAGTCTGCAAAGGTTATGCACAAGAAGGACTACATTATGGGGAAACATTTTCCCCTATAGCAAGAATGGAAGGAGTAAGGACATTACTTGCATATACTGCCTACAAAGGATTCAAAGTCTACCAAATGAATGTGAAGTTTTCTTTTCTGAATGGTATACTGGAAGAAGAAGCCTGTATAGAACAACCAGAGGGATTTTTTGATGAAAACAACAAGAATATGGTTTGCAAACTGCATAAGGCACTCTATGGTTTAAAGAAAGCACCTAGAGCATGGTATGAAAGACTACACAAATATCTTGTGAAGATAGGATTTGAGAGAATAGATGACAACAGCAACCTATACATCAAGGCTAAAAAAGGTAACAACATTTTGATATCTAAAATCTTTGTTGATGATATAATATTTGCAGGAAAAGATAATATATGCAAAGATTTTGCTAATCAAATGAAACATGAGTTTGAAATGTCAATGTTTGGAGAAATCAAACTCTTTATTGGATTGCAAGTACATCAATTGAAGCATGGCATATTTGTGACCCAATCAAAATACATCAAGAAGATACTCAAGACATTTGGATTAGAAGACTCAAAACTAGTCAATACACCAATGGTAATAGAACACAATTTATCCAAGAATGATGAATCTGCTAGATTGAATTAGACATTGTATAGATCAATGATTGGAAAGTTGCACTATGTTGTACATAGTAGACCAAAAATTGCATTAGCTATTCGAATAGTGGCAAGATTTTTTGCAAATCCAAGAGAAAATTATTTGATGGCAGTAAAAAGAATACTAAGGTACCTAAAAGGAGTTGATGACTTTGGTTTGTACTATAAGAGGAGTGAAAAGTTTGAGCTAAGAGCCTATAGTGATGCAATTTGGGGAGGTAATATTGATGAAAAAAAGAGCACCAATGGAGGAGCACTTTTCTTAGGAAGAAGACTAATCACTTGGACCAGCAAAAAGCAAAGTTGTACCTCACAATCCATAGCAAAAGCCAAATATGTTGTAGCTACTATCAATTGTGTTAGTGTTTGAAAATGCTAGAGGGTTTTCAATTACCCCGATGAGAATATGATGCATCTAGGGGAAGCTAATTCCCATCTTCAACACATCATTTTAGACACCAAGCCAACTATAAGGCATGACCCTTCTTCACTTCAGTCTCTACAAGACCTAGGCGGGTTAACCTTAAGATTTTGATGTATGGTACCAGTGCAAAACATATACCTAAATCTATTTATTATAGATACAAACCCCTTATATCTCCTAATAACTCATGAAATTACATAGATCTATAGTAGCTAAATGCAAATCTATGAATCTCATTAGCTGAGTGAGGGTTAAACTATTCTATCTCTTCAACATAAAATTGTAAAGATGATTTGAATTTGATTTGATCTTGTGGGTGGGGAAAGTGGATGAAAATTAGGTATGAACAACAAACTTATGATCCTATAATAGATTAGTGCCTCATCCATTGGGCAATTCATGAATCTCCCTCATGCACTTTGGATATCTAGAACACAATTCTCATGCCAAGACTCTAGATCTATCCATTTACCTTGTAAATTGGATATCAATGTTTAATTTAAATCTCATTCTTACCTAATATCCTCCTCAATAAACCTACAACCCTATTGAATCTCTAAAGAATTTACATAATTCATTGAATTACAAGCAACAATGAAGCAACATATAGCCTTAAGGGACTGCAACTATGATCTAGGCTCTCTATCAAAAACCATAAAACATCACAGCTCAATCGAGAAAGAAGACAAGATTTAAACTAAAACTAAAAAATTTCTATTCCTTGTATTGATTTCATTGAAATAATACATAAAAATGCATGACATTAACTCACAAAGAACCTAATAAACCAAACTATTCAATGAACAAATGTTGTCATACAAGAGAGAAAATGGCGATAATGAGAAGTTGATGGGATGGGAAGGGGGTATCACAGCCAAAGCAAAGCTTCATGGCCTGAAACTAGCACATCCCAAGTCTTCCATTTAGAATTCATCAATTCCAGGGCCAGTTCTACTAATTATCTTCATACCAGAGAAACTTTCCCATATTTCCCAACCCTTGCAAAAGAGAAGAAGAAAGCATAAATAGAAAGGAAAATAGTTCTCAGATTGAATCTACAATTGACATGTGTCCCTTTAGAATTCTCCCTCAAAAAGCTGAAAAGAATCTCTCTACCTTCTCTCCTCCATGGGTGAATCAAATCCTTTTATTTTACCTCTCAAGTGCATCAAATATCCCAGAAATTTAATGATGAAAGAATGCAACTGATTTCTAATGTTAAAGTGAACACTAGTAACAAATCAGTTGAAAATGGCCTCAAGAATGTAAAATAATCTTTTCCAACTTATCTTTACCACATTCAGGCTTCAAAAGGTCTTCAAATCTACTCTTTAACAAACTCTGATGCTCAATGATCAAATCTAGTTGTTCTACTACCAATATCCTGGGAAACACAATTTGACCTATAACATGAACTAGTGAAGACCTATGCACAATCTAACCTCATATTTGAAAAGTGCATCTTGTTTTGGTTGCAGTGGTATATTGAAGTACCCATTTTGGTTAAAAATTGCTCTAGTTATGACCTTCTGAAGATCAGGCCTCTATTCCATGACCAAACTCAATAAAAGAATAAAATTTAAAATTTAAAATATTCTATAGTTAAACTATAGAAATTTATGATCTGAAGTCAAATTTTCAATTGCAATTTGAATGTGCAACCATTTTTCAAATTTAAACTCCTTTACCCCTCAACCAATCAGACAGTGCCACTTGTTAACCTCTTATTTTCTCTAACCATCCAAAAGCACCACGTGTCACTTTGTGATTCCCCAATGACCCTATCATTTGCTACCACATGTCATCACCACATCAATGCTCACTATGTTGTTATGGTTAACCATCGTGCATCTTCGTATGGCGAGGTAGTGATGATCGTCAGATCTTACATGTGTCACATCTGGTTCATCTGATGCATCTACTTGTGACATCATCACCTATTTTGCCACATGTCATTCATTGGTTCACTGATGGTGCCACATCATTGCCACATAGACCCATCGCTGTCTTGTCAGGTTTTGAGGTTTTTTGGTGACTCGCTATGTCGCTAGCTAGAAACCTTTGGATTTTTCGGCTAGCAAGGTAGCAAGCCACTGCATTTTTTGACTTTTTCATTCGCTACATTGTTGATGTCACCAGCTTTGAACTATGTGTTAGTTCAAAATTTATTTTATTTTTTGCACCAGTCAACCATCCACAGCGGGTCCCTTTGCACACTTCACTACCTTTCAAAAGGCCATGGCTCAAGACATTTGAAAGATTAAATGTCTCTCAATATAAAAGGTTTAATGAATCACCGCATGGTCAATGTGGGACAAAATGTTCATACACATCTTCCATTTTCCATGGCACGGTGGGAGTCTTGTTTCAATGTTTTTTCCTAATGTCATGCGAATGGCCCTGTGGACATGGACCTGCTACTTTACCCCATGTGGTCTGCTTTTATACATGGCAGGTGCTCCTTTGTCTTTTTGAGAGCTCCTCCTTACTTATGGCATGAATCTTCCTACACTGGAGCCTCTTTATGTCTTCATGCTCTATTTTGTGGATGACTTTTCCTTATGATTGCATAGACCTCCTTTTTATTTTCTTTGGCATGGGTTCCTACTTAGGAAATGCGAGTTCTCTGTTTATTAACCCCCACCCCCCCCCCCCCCCCCCCATCGGCTATTTCTTTGGTTTAATTGCAACTTGAACTGCTATGGGGCTCTTTTCTAAGCCGTGGGTTGTTATATATTGCCCTTTTCTTCTTTTAACACCTCCCCTATTCTCTTTTGTTGTGGGAGGCATCTTTCTACGCATGGGTTCCCTCCTTCCTTAGCATGCTCTCTCCAAGGACATGGACAGTTGTGTGTGAGGTTTCTTTTTTAATGCCTCAAAGCTCCCTTTGTATTTCCTACGTGTGATTGCTACAACATTTGGTGTGGGCTATTGTTATTTGGAACTCAGTCTTTTCCTTGCGATGAGTTGCTACTCCTTCAAATGCATGATCCGCTATGACTAGCATGTGGAGCTTCTTCTAATGCTGTGCCTTTATAATGTGAGTTTATTCATGCTCAACGTGGCCTCTATCCTTTTAACTGGTGAATTTGCTTCTATTGTGCCTTCCTTCTTGTTTAGCGCAAGGTCTCCTCTTTTACATGCCTACTTTCATTCTTTGCATGTGGCTTCAAATTTGTAAGGCAACTTTCTCATTATATCTACGTCTTTTTCTTGCCTAGGTTTATTCATTTGCATGGACTACTGTTTTCAAGTGTGGATGCTCTTTTTAACTGACTATCCATGATGCCTCTGCTTTGGACACAGGCTTCCTCACATTTTTGGTGGAGCTCCCCTGCTGTTGGTCTTCTTTTTTAAAAACTCACATTCTTCATACTACCTTCGGTCTTCCTCCTTATTGGTTGTGAGTACTCTAAATTACTTCTTTTCATGCATGTGTGTGTCTACTGCTTGGTAGATGCCCTTTTTTAACAAATATCAAACCCCATCTGTCAATGCGCGACACCTCTGCTCAAACACATGAACCAACTAGTTGCCTGGGAGCTGAACATGGACCATTTCCAATTACTATGTCATGGTTCTTTAGTTTCCAATAGAATAACTTGCTCCAGAAAGCTTTGGTACAAAATTATTTGTTTGTCATGTCACATTCCCCTACAACCCCACATTTTGATGTAGGCTTTACCAAACTTGTCCAGTCCATGGACTCATCAGTCACTTTCATGGGTATAATGTTAGGCTAGTGATTAGAAAAACTAGTATTTAAGGATGACCTACTTGTATTGATAGAACCCAAATTAGTAAATCGAATGCCCATCTTTTGGCAAGCCTCCATTTTCTTATCATTTTCTTCAACACATGGAAAATACAAGTCAATAAGCAAGGTGCTCTAGGGAGACAAATCTCTATTTTTGTAGTCAAGTAAATAAAATTTGTTTGACTCCAGCATCCCCTAAGACAAGGGTCCTTCAATGCTCTTGAGTTGCATATGATAAGAAATTTTCTTCCATCGGAAAGGTAAATGGTATTTTTTTTGTACAAAGAGTCAAGAGATGTGTTCTCTTAGTTGGTAGGGAAGAGACAAATTGTGTATATGCTTTTAATTCAATTTCTTCTCTTTTAAAATGCATAGATCCAAGGAATCTTATAATACTTGGTTTCTCAATGAGTACATCCCTTTTAATGCTCTGATGTGGCAAAATTCAAGCAATTATAACTCCACCCCAAGAGCATGACCTTGGATAGTAGCAACAGAAGGTTTCCTTGCACCTTCCAATAATCCAGTTATAAGTACCACTGAAATGTCCTCCCCACTGGGCAGTGGTCCTCCAGATTTTACATTTCCTAGCATTCCTAAATCGAAACCCTTAGAGAATTTACCACCTGATCTAATAATGACTGTTGCTTTCACATCAGATCTTTGCAGTTAATGTCATTATAATCATTTGTTCTAAAACATCCTTAATCCTCATAAATGTCATAAATTTGATGAATTTAGCTGGGCCCCAAAGTGGGTCTAGCTAAAAAAAAAATCATTTTCGAGCACCTGAATCCTCAAATTGATCTATTCATCAATTGATAATGATCAAATTCAAATTCAACCGCTGATTCAACACTTAAAACTTAATTCACCTATTTTTGCAACTTGTCAACTTTGTGCCAGGAGGTCCTTTGACTGGCCTTAAAAACTGACCTAAACATCTGATCGGGCTCTGAAAAATGACCAACTAATTCTCTGTTCTGCACACTTGCACCCTGTCAAATCTCATCTCATGACAAATTCTCAGTCAAAAGATATTCACTATCAAAGTTGACCTCTTACAACGAACTGCAAGAAAACATGTTAGAAAACCATAAATTGGGTTCAAAATCAGCTTTGAAAACTAGGTAAACTGACACTTGGGAAGACGAAAGCTGGGGCATTGGTTCTCTATCATGAGGACATTATAAATCTTCAATTTGGGATCATGAAAAATAATAGGATGCAAATGGTGAGTGGTCAAAGTGGGCTACTTGGATTTTGCAAACTAGAAACACTAATAGAAAAGCGATTTTTGTAAATGGAATGAACCTAGAGAAGTGTGCAAATGGATTCGTCAAGACTTGCAAATTGGCACACTTAAAGTATTTTTGGAGGATAATATAGTGGTATAATCCATTTGACCTCACCTATCACAAATTTTGAGATATAAAATCTTGAACAGGGGTTCCAACAAATCTGCAAATGCTGACACCAGTAAAAAGATAGAAATTGTGTTTGGAACCGCATTTGAAAATTGATCAAACGGATTTAGCATGAGATGAAACTTGAAAAATAACAAGTCTCTAATATCTAAAATGCAACACAAAAGGAATTTCAAGATTTTTGTCAACTGGGTCAAAATTATAACTCATCAAATAGGGCTTCCTAGAATTTAGAATTAATTGCAAAAGCATGAAAATAGTAACTAACCAACTTTGAGGGATTCAAAACCAAGTCAAACTGACTCAAAATGACTTGAAATTTGAAACATAGGTTCTTAGATATGGACACTAGACATTCCCAAAGTAGTGAGTCAAGAAAGATTATTGGGTGCAAGATATTCATATGCAAACAAGGCCTCCTCTCATTGTTTGACATAGGTGAAAATGCATATTTGACAAATGCTCAAAACAAGACTTCACGAAATGGCTCAAAATGTCAATTTAACTTCATGGAACACTCAGATGCACTAAATAGAGGGTGTTAGAAATATTAAAAACCTCATGGAGCTCAAAGGTATAGCCAAGTACAATCACATTTATGAGCACTTATGGGGCTTGATTTGACTCAAAATTTGAAATAGATGCTCAAAATGAGAACGCAATTGTGAGCGCCAACAAATTGCACCAATATTGTATGGATCAAACATCTATTGCAAGGTATGAAGGAAGAGGTGAATGAGCCTATGATACTTTATTGTGATAATACAAGTGCCATCAATATATCAAAGAATCACATAATGCATGCCAAAACAAAGCATATTGCAATCAAGTATCACTATATAAGAGAATTGGTGGAAGACAAGAAAGTGAAGATGGAATATGTTAGTTCAAAGGAATAGATCGCTAACATCTTTAAAAAAGCTCTATCTAAAGATTCTTTTGAGTATCTTAGAGGCAAGTTAGGGTTGATACCCCTAGCCAAGGTGACTTGAAGTAAAAGCAAGACTGCCCTACATCAAATGAATTGATTGTTGAAATATTACACATTTATGTAGAGGATACTTACTTTAGGATTCATGCTTGAAGTAATCAAAGTGTTGAAGTTTCAAATTAGTTACAAGCAAGGTGATAGAGGGAGAAATTGAAAGAACATGCAGATGCTACAGTTGCATGATAAGATGCTAAGATAATATGTCTTTGGCATTGCTGTCAAAGAGGGAAAAATAGTAGAAAATTGATCAATAACTGATGAAAAGATAAAGAATGAAGAAAGAGGGAGAAAATGTAGAAACTGATCAAATAATAGCAGAAAACTGATCAACAACTGATGAGAAGGTAAAGAATGAAGAAAGAGGGAGAAAATGCAAAAAATGATCTAATGAAGATTGAGGGAGAAATAGCAAAACTGATCAACAGTTGAGGGAGAATATGAAGAAGTTGATCAAAAAATTTGGACAAGAAACAAATAGTAGAAGATGAGAAATACATATAGATGGAGAGAATGTAAGAAAGGAAAGAAAGGATACAGCAGCTAAGAGGGAGATGTAGAAGTAAAGCAATCAAGATAGTAGATCAAAAAGAGGGAGATGTGACAACTAATGGTGACACAATTTCTTTTTGGCATTTCACTTGCTATTCTAACCTAGCTAGCATGTTGATAACTTGGTTAAATAGTTTAGTCTGATGGTTGATTAGTTTAGTTTTTCATCAATGCCAAAGAGGGAGATTATTGAAAATATGATTGAAAAGATCATTGTGAGAAGAAGATTAAATCTTTTCAATCATTGTTTTGTCATTCATGTCAAACTTGCTATTTATAAGAATGAAAATTGCTTATAAGATCCAAGTACTATCACTTAGTTGATTGATGAAGAGGATTTAATCAAGAAGATGTAACAAAAGCACCTAAGGGAAAGGTTGAGTTATGGTTTTGTAATGAAGTGCAAGGATCGGCTAAGACAATAGTTAAATGATGTATTGATAACATACTTGAAGATACAAAGGTTGGCTACACTTAGAAACACTAGAGAATTAAGTTGTAACAAATTTGATTGCAAAGCTTAAACTAAGTTCATTAGTGAGTGTCAAGCAAGCTAGTTTAAGCCAAGCAAATTCTCAATTGGAGCTGAGCAAATGCAAAATCTAGTGTGTGCCGAGTGAACTTTAGATGTCGACTAAAGTTCAAGTGCTGAGTGACATAGAACGAGTTGAGCATCAAAAAATCTTAATGGATGCCAAGTGAACTCACAGTAGGTGTCGAGCATCAGTAAAATATAGTTGATGCTGAGTAACATAGTATGTGTCAAGCACTAGAATTTCAATAGTGCAGAGCTGCTGCATTATTGAAAATGTCAAAGATTCACCAAATCTTAGCTGGCAGAGTTGTTACTTTGAATTTTGTGAACTTGTTGGAGGATAAGGATAATGAGCTAGTGGCACAAAATTCTATGTAAACCATTTTTGAGTGAATTCAAAAGGATTATTCATGATGTTTCTAGAAGGAATAAAATTTGGGTTAAATTCAATGAATCCTGCCTAATCCATACAAATTAAAATCAAAGGAGGGAAGAATCAATTAGGAAAAGAAGTTCTAGATTTCTATTTAAGTCATAGACCAAGAGGTAAGAGTTTCTGGTGTGCCAAATTACAAAGTAGTTGAGGGGTGTCAAGGAGAATACATCTAGGAGAAGGAAGACCAGAGTACAAAGACTCTACTTCGATAAGTGGTTAGAAAGAGATGATTTCACTGGTACATATAGCATGAAGACTCAAGGAGACCAAGCTTGAAAGGAAGGTAAGCTATCAAGAGTTGTAGAGATTGAAAGCTAGGCAATGTTATAAGTTGAATGGTGATCTAAAATCTACATGTTAAGTTGTATGTTGTAATAAGGTCAAAGACTTTCTAATACTCTCTAGCAATTGTATTAGATATGGAAATCCTATGGACTTAGGTTGGTTTAATAGCGATTTGTAAATCCTTTAACAGGGTGACATTCCAAGTGAATATTCTAAAGTCCTCTAACCAGGTCCACTTCTAACAAGGTTGTTAAATCATTTAACCAGGTCACATTTAATAGTGTGTTATAGCCTTTAATAGGGCAAGCCTTTCATAGGGCATCACTTTAGAAGAGTGAGAATTGAGTAGCATGTTACTAGTGGTTTTTCTCAAATTGTGTTTCCACGTAAATCACTATGTTATGTGTTAATATTTTCATTTATTATGCTTTCATGTTGATTTACAGTAACTTTCTGATTAGGAATATCTAAGCATGGATGAATGAATAGTTTAATGGGCACACTTTACTTGATGAAAAGTTTGAATTGGACATTTGGACCTTGAATAACTGATTCAACCCACCTCCCAGTTATTATAATGCATTTCTAATAATAAGAAGAGCCAAAGCAAAAAGCCTAAGAGGATAATTTGATTAAATGAGAATGAGAGAAGATGAAAATGTTGCAAAATATGTGGAAAGAATCAAGGCTAGCATTAGTGCAATCAGAGCATCTAGAGGAGAAATAAATCAAAGAAGAAACTATTGTAAGTAAAGTTCTTAGAACTTTGCTTCCCATCTATCTGATCAGAGTGTCTACTATTTAAGAAAAGAGATGTGATACAAATAAAAAGATAGGTTTGGATGCCCTAGTAGGAAGATTGATAGCTTTTGAACTAGATAACTTTGACAACTATGTTCCTACTTGCAAGAACGTTGAGTTTGCATTTGAAGCTAAACTCTCACTCAAAGAAAAAGGCAAGAAAGTAAAAGATAATCAATTAGAAAGTGAGGAAGAAACTAAAGAAAGTTCTGATGGTGATCTTGAAATTGTTGAAGCTCTACTTGCAAAGAAATATTCTAGGAGCAAAGGAAATTACAAAGGTAAGATCCCTCTAATATGTTTTTCTTGTGAAGAAATTGATCATATTGCTGCTAGATGTCCAAATAAAGAAGGCAAGGAAAAGAAGAAAAGCCACAAGTAAAAAGGCAAGAAGGAATTCAAAGGTCACAAATCCTACAAAGATAAAGGTAAGAAAACTTGTTTTATGGCTTAAGATTTTGATAACAATGAAGATGAAATAGTATATATTACTATAAAAGATGAATCTGATGATGAAGGAGATAAGATTGCACTTGTCTCTCATGTTAGCAAAAATGACACATGGATCATAGATAGTGGATGTTCTCACCATATGACTAGAGACAAAACTAAGTTTGAACATTTTGAACACTAATGGAGGTAGTGTAAGAATTGGAAATAATGAACCTTGTTTCATAAAAGGGAAAGGTTGAATCTCATTAACCAATGAACTTGTATGTGACAATGCCTATTGGATTGAAGGACTAAAACATAATTTTTCGAGTGTGGCCCAACTGAAAAACATTAGATTCAAGGTGGAATTCATAAATGGAAAGGCAAGACTACTGGATAACCAAGGATATTTGATTGGATCAGGAAAGCAAAGAAAAGGTAACCTATTTTATCTTGATCTTGGTAATTGTTCATGTTTTAATGCTCAAGTAGAAGAAAGTTTACTATGGCACAGAAGACTATGTCATGTAAACTTTGATAATATGGTCAAGATTAGCAAACTCAAAAGAGTAAGAGATCTTCCTAGTTTGAAGAAACCTAATGTTGGATTATGCAAGAATTGCCAAATTGGTAAAATGGGAAAGAAATTTTTTAAGAGAAAAAACTATCAGTCAAAAGATGTCTTGAAAATTGTGCATATTGATTTATGTGGACCCATTGGAATAGAAAATTATAGTAGAGAAAATATTTTCATTCTTTTTGTTGATGATTATTCTAGAATGATAACTGTTATGTATCTTAAAGAAAAATCAGAAGCTTTTGAGAAATTCAAATGGTACCTTGCTAGAGTAGAAAAAGAAACTAGAAATAGATTGAAATTCTTAAGATTAGATAGAGGTGTTGAACTCATCTCAAATGAATTCAACAACTTCTATGTTGAAAGAGGAATCAAAAGACAAGTATCAGCCCCTAGTACTCCTGAGAAGAATGGAATAGCTAAAAGAAGAAATAGATCCATCAATGATTGTGCAAAGACACTAATAATTGAAAAGAATGTTGATATCAAATACTGGAAGGAAGCTATCAACACTGCAGTTCATACTTTGAAAGAGTTCAATTGAAGAAGGACTGAAACAAAATTCCCTATGAACTATGGTATAGCTACAAACCTAATGTAAGTTACTTGAAAGTATTTGGCAGCAAATTTTATATCTTGAAAGAATCTAGAAAAGAAAAATTTGATGTAAAAGGTGATGAAGTTATATTTCTAGGATATTCCTATAGAAGTAAAGCATACAAATGTCTAAATTTTTCTACTCACAAAATCATAGAAAGTGCACATGTGAGAATTGATGAATTTGTAGAAAAGACTAAAGAAGAGAGCAAAAGGAACCAAAAGATTATAGAAGATTTGTCTACTATGAACCTGATACATTGCCAAACACATTTGACAAAAGGGAGACTTCATCTCTCAAGCTCTACAAGTCTCCATTAGTTACCGAGTTGTAGGAAGTGCAAACTGAGTCACAAGGACTTGAGTCACATTCAAAGGCTACCAAGTTAGTGCATACTGAGTCTAAAGAACCCAAGCCACAGACAAAAGAACCTCAACCAGAAGTTGAAATTTAAAATGAAGACAGTGCAGTTCATTCAATAGTCAAATAAACTATATTGGTTAAATATGTTAGAAGGCATCATGCACTTGATCAAATTATTGGAGACAAATATGATGGAACAATGATAAGAAGCAAACTAAAAGGTACATGTTTACTTGCTAAATGTGAACCTAGAAGTGTTAAAGATGCATTGGAAAATAAAATTTGGATTGAGGCTATGAATGAAGAAATAGAATAGATAGAAAAGAATAAAACTTGGACTCTTGTACCTAGGCCCAAAGATAAAAATGTGATTGGTACATAAGGGGTATTCAAAAATAAGTTGAATGAAGATGGAAAAGTGTCAAGAAATAAAGCAAGGTTGGTATGTAAAGGTTATTCTCAAGAAGAAGGTATTGATTACGGTGAAACTTTTGCCCTTGTTACAAGATTAGAAGGTGTTAGGACTTTACTTGCTTATGTAGCTCACAAAGGATTCAAATTATATCGGATGGATGTTAAATCTACATTCTTGAATATAATTCTTGATGAGGAAGTCTACATTGAACAATCAGAAGGATTTTTTGATCCAGACAAAAAGGATATGGTCTACAAATTGCATAGAACCCTATATGGTCTCAAACAAGCTCCTAGAGTCTAGTATGAAAGACTACATAAATACTTGATACAAATTGGTTTTCAAAGAACAAATGATAATAGTAACCTATATATCAAGGAAGGACCAGATAATAAGATTGTATTAGTAGAAAAAATTGTGGATGATACTATATTCATAGGAAATGATGACATATGCAAAGCATTTTTAGAACAAATGAATAAAGAATTTGAAATGTCCATGTTTGGTGAGATAAAATTCTTTGTTGGATTACAAATATAGCATAGTAGAAATGGTATCTATATCACTCAATCTAAGTACATCAAAGAGATACTCAAAAAAATTGGAATGGAGGATTCAAAACTAGTTGGAACCCCCATGTGTACTAGACTCAAGCTTACAAAAGATGATGACGCTAAAGAAGTAGATCAGACCATATATAGATCAATGATTGGGAATTTATAGTATGTGGTACATACAAGGCCTAATATTGCCTTAGTAGTTGGGATAATGGCAAGATTCTCAGCTAAACGAAGAGAAAACCATATGATATAAATTAAAAGAATCTTGAGATATCTGAAAGGTACTTAAGACTATGGCATATGGTACAAACTTGGAGGCAACCTTGATTTAAAAGTATTTACTTATGTTTATTAGGTAGGAAATATTGATGACAAAAAGAGCACCAGTGGTGAAGCACTCTTTCTTGGTAAAAGATTGGTATATTGGACAAGCAAGAAGCAAAACTATACATCATAATCAATAGCAGAAGCAGAATATGTAGCAATATTAGTGAATTATTCTAACATTGTTTGGTTCAAATAGTTGTTGGAAGGAATGAAGGTTGAAATCAAAGAGTCAATAGTGATGTATTGTTATAAAACTAGTGCAATCAACATATCAAAGAATCTAGTGGCGCATTCCAAAAAAAAGCACATTGCCATCAAATATCACTTTGTAAGAGAATTAGTACAGGAAAAAGAAATAAGATTGGAATATGTACATACAAAAGAACAAATTGTAGATATATTCACAAAACCATTACCTAAGGATGAATTCTTGTATCTAAGAGGTAAGCTAGGGTTCATTCCCCTATCTAAAGCTCAATAAATAAATCTTAGTGATGCATCAACAGGAACCTATTGATTCTAGCTGACTAAGGTAATGAATACTAGTTATTCTAAGTTGTATTTGAGCCGAGTTGACAATCTTAAGGGTATAAGTAAAAGGTCAAGTTGTGATTTCAAAGTGTGTGAGATGCAAGTTGAATGAGTTGAAAGAGATAAGAAGAGGAAGCAAACTTGAAGGATAAGTAGATATCCTTGTGGAGAAAAAAATTATTATTCAATAAAAAAGGATCAAGTATGAACCAGAGAAGAGATATGTAATCAGCAATTTAGTTGCATCATAATCAGGTCATTTCATTGTTACTTTCTAACCATTGTAGTAGTGATCTAAAATCTCTTAACAGAGTTGGTTTAACAGCCATTTGTAAATCCTCTAACAAGGTGACAATTCCATTGAATTGTCTCAAGACCTTTTGCAAGGCCACTCCTAATAAGGTGAATAAATTGTTTAATAGGGTCACACCTAATAGTGTGTTTTGTAACCTTTAACAGGGTTGGCTCCTAATAGGGCTCACTTTAGAAGAGTGAAAAATAGTAACTAGTTACATTGGTGGTTTTTCCCAAATTGGGTTTCCATGTGAAATCCTAGTGTCTCATGTGTTCATGTTATTTTTTTCATACTTACAAGTAATTACTTATAACATCTTAAGATCAATTAAAGTAATTCACACTCTACATTTACCAAGTTACAATAATTTCTATGTGTTTGCCGAGTATCAACAGTAATCAATTTTAATTTTATAATTGACATCTAAGGGATTTGGTATTCATTTTGGTACATCATGTATGTAGGCCTGGTGTTCAAGTTAACACTTGGTGAAATGATAATAAAGAAGAGCACCATGAGGAAGAACATCAAGAAGTTGGGAGAGAACAAGGTGATAACAATCAGAGTGATGTAAGGGCACTATTGTCTTTATTGCAAGAGATTATAGCTCAGTTGGGACATCAAGTTGAGGAAAACCAACATGACCAAGGCTAGGAAGAGGGATCTCACCATGAAGATTCCCATATATCAGATCATAGAGAGGAAGAAGAACGTGAGCGTGATGTTGGTGATATGGTCAGTAAGATGTTTGGCATGTTTTCATTTATGGCAACATATATTCAACATTTCATTTATGTGTTGAGAGTTACAAATTTGTCTAAGTGTTAGATAGAGATTGATATGATGTGTATGGATGACACACTTTGAATTATATTATGTGTAGTTGAGGATATTTTATGACAATGTCATGATGACATGGTTAACTCTGCAGATGTGTATAGACAATACAAGGCAAGTTATAGTTGAAATACTAGTGCAAGTATTTGGCAATTTATAGAACAGATCATTGTAGAGAATTGAGTTGTGCCACTTAAGGAATTATTTTGGTGACAAAATGATTACCAAGTCATGCTGAGAAAACTTTGTGGATATTAATCCATAATTTATTTTATATTATATCAAGTGTGTGAAGACATGAAGGCTGACTGAGTAGAGAATTAGTAATTTGTAAAGTATAAGTAAAGATCTTATCTTGTGCAAATAATTATATACTAGATGTAGAAGTTGTATGATATGAAAAATATTGTACAGAAGGCTTGAAAGATATATGAGACTTATCTGATGCAAGATCTGATGTATGATTAGAGAAAGTGTCAATTACAATAATGAGATGTATTGTATGTATACCTACTCTAGTGAAAAACTTAATTATATAATTGCATCTTAGAGCAATGGGCTCTTCTTGAATACATTATATTTGACCTACCAACTCCTAATAGGGTTGAAGAAACTCCTAACAGTTTGAGGCTTCTAACAAGGCCTAGTCCTCTAATAAGGACTTGAGACACTATATGTACTTCATAGACTCCTACCAGGGTCAATATCCTTAACATGATCCTTTCTTTTAGTGAATCGTCTTGTGAGTATCATCCCCACTAGAGTTTTCCCTTAGCCAGGGTTTCCCTAGTTAAAAAATAATGGTGTTATGAGTTCTTTGTGTGTATGGTTATATTTACTATTCAACATTGTTGGTTTACTTTCATATGCAAGTTATAAAGTAATTAACAATAGTTAGTTGTGGGTAAAATCTATTTCACCCCCCCCCCCCCCCAACCCCGACCTCAGTATTATCTATTTCTAACACATGAACATTATTTCACACCACCTGGTAGCAGAGGGAATAATTGGAGAGGTCAAAATTATGATGCTAAGGATTCCATCTAAATGGACATGATGAGATCCCTTTAGTAGTCTAAACTACCATACTTTGACGGTAAGGGACATGGCCTCAGGGCCAAAACTTTGTTACTTGATATGGAAAATTTATTTTCCATGTATCCATATATAAGAAACTTGAGAGAATGTTGTGTCATCATGTAGTTGAGAGACCATGCATAAGTAATTCACCCCCATAGTTAGTTGTGGGTAAAGTTATAAAGTAATTCACCACCCACACCCCCCCCCCCCCTTCAGTATTATCTATTTATAACACATGAACATTTTTACACACCACCTGGTAGCAAAGGGAATAATTGGAGAGGTCAACATTATGATGGTGAGGATTCCATCTGCATGGACATGATGAAATCTCTTCAGTAGTCTAAACCACCATACTTTGATGGTAAGGGAGGTGGCCTTAGGGCTAAAACTTGGTTACTTGATATGGAACATTTATTTTCCATGTATCCATATATAAGAAACTTGAGAGCATGTTGTTTCGTCATGTAGTTGAGAGACCATGCATATATTTGGTGGAACATTGAGGGGCAAAAACTCCAAATCAGTATTCAAAATCTCACCTAGAAGATCTTTGAGGAGAGATTGAGAGAGAGGATCCTATCCCCTTAGTTCAGGGAGGCTCAGGCTAATCAGTTCCATGATATTAAACAAGGTAACATGTTGGTGGATCAGTAAGAGATAAGATTCTTTGAGCTCAAGTAGTACTCATGCTCTAACCATGATGAGATACTCCTAACTCAACATTTTCTTTGAGGTCTTAAAGACTACATCATTGGAGATGTCTAGATGCATCAACCTCAGACATTTTCCTTTACTTCCAAGAAGGAAAGGATTGCAAAAAGCAATGTGGAAAAGAGGTTTAGTGGAAAATTAGGTTCTCAAAGCCATAGTGCATGACCTTCAGGGAAGGAGGTATAGTTCCCTCAATCGAAGTTCTTAGGAAAGGGTCAAACCCAGTCAGTACCCTCATAGGGTGTCGTGGTCGCCAAATGAGAAAGAGCCATTAGCATTGGTCTAAGGGTGGAAATAGTGTAGGTGTTTTAGGACAAAAGGACATGACTAGAATAGAGGTCAGTAGTCCTAGTAGAATTACCCATCTCAAAGTAGTCAGCAGAATTTTAGCAAGGGAAGTGCACCTTATTCTAGTGCTTCATAGGGTGGACATAGACAGGGCTTCTGTATTCAAGGAAAATTTTTCTCATGCAATAAACTCGACCATAGAGAAGTGTAATTTCCTTTGAAGACATCTTTAGGACCTAGAAAGGGTGTAGTTAGGTTAGAGCCTACCATGGGAGATGCAGGTAGAACCCATCAAGTTTTTGTAGTGGTTGATAACCATCAAGCTAAGCATTAGGGTACAATAGTTGAGGCTATAGTTAAATTGCATGGTATTTCATCTTCAGTATTATTTGACTCAAGTGCTTTAGATTCTTTTATTTCACCATCTCTTGTTCAATGATGTGGGCTGGTGGTAATATGATAGGTCAATAGGTGGCAAGTTGAGTTAGCCACAGGATCCAAAGTTGTTGTGGACTCCTTTGCTAGGGGTTGTGAATTGGACCTAGGTATATTCACCACTATAGTTGATCTTTTCATCCTACATCTAGGATCATATGACATTTTGTTGGGAATGGATTGGTTAGCTTCCCATTAACCGAATATAGATTGCCAGCGTAAGTGTTAGAATACGTAGTCCACTAATATAACTGAGAGGGGTGGTGAATCAGTTATCCAACTATCATCACAAACATTAACCTTAAAAAAAATTATCCATGTGATTTATATAAACTAAAACCACAACAAGATACTCATACACAATTAACACTAGATATGTTAACAAGGGAAACCCTTGATCAGAGGGAAAACTTCGGTGGGGATGGAACCCACAAGATGATGTACTAATATAAGTATTCCTTATTAGAGGATAGACCCTATTAGGAGTCTATTATAAAATTTAGTACATATGAGTCCTTGAATCACTATTAGGAGATTCCAACCCTATCAGGAGTTGTGCCAACTCTATTAGGAGTTGTGGAAGATAGCTAGACCCACTACCCCAACAACATCAAGTTTAAGATCAAAAAACCCATTATCCAAATGATCTTTGTATTATTCCTTGTAGAATAATGGAATTAAAATGTACTTCCTTTGTCTCTCTCTATCTTTTCAACCAAACTTATGCTCCTTTAGATCTTGTAACTAGATCTCATACTATGCATCTAATGATCCCTTGGATCACTTACACGCATTCAACAAGCATTATGCTCCTTCTTGCACTACACACTAATAATTTGCATTCCACTTGATCCCCTAGATCCAAGTCCACTTACAAACAAAGAAAACAACTTTCCTTTATGCATATCTTCATAATAATTCTTTGAGTCAGCCTTGAAGTTTTCCCAATTAATTAAAATAAGATAATTAATTAATTCATAATTACAACAACACTATTGGCTCATAGTCTATACAAAACTTTACACATGTGAAACCACATCTTGCACACATGCTGGTGTTACCACACAATTGTCCTCTATCACAATTATGTATGCATTACCTTTATTGCATCTCAAATAAAAGATAGCAATAGATCATTAGAACTCTATTTTCCAATGCTTTGTTTCTGCATTGCTTCTCATAAAACAAGTGTAACTTTTGTACAACATTGAATTAGACTTAGTCCTTTTAACCATGTCATTAGGACAACCTTGGGAACATGTCCTCCATTATGCCTCATCTGAAACTTCCTCAGCTTTTGCACGTCTTAAGATTACTGACTGTTATTATTCTAGTCTTAACATAATTACTACTTTGTTGACATTAATGAAAAATATAGTCATGAATGCAACATATCAATACTCTCCAATGCTTAGGATACTCTCCAATGTAATATCATTAGCATTCATGCTAACACTAAGCTGATACAATGTGTTGATGACATAGGTGGATAGGTGGAGCTTATAGGGGTCTAGAGGCTAGTCTCACTTTGGATGATCTCAACTAATCAGTTGAAGTAGAGTGTGTGGAAGGGATGTCATATGTTTGTGGTCTCTATCACTAATCTTGAGGAGGCCAAGAGCTATATAGTGACACTTGATGATCACCCACTCCTTCATGAGTATGCAGACATGTTTTCTCGTGAGATACCAATTATGCCACCATAGTGTGACATTAATTTTTAGATCGATCTCATTCTAGGAGTCAAGCCAATTTCATGAGCTCCTTACTGCATGACTACTTGAGAGTTGAGTGAGCTTAGATTGTAGTTGGAGGAATTGTTGGCCAAGGGTCATATTCATCCTAGTTTATCCAAGTGGGGTGCACCAGCCATCTTTGTGAAGAAGAAAGATGGATCATTATGTTTATTTATTCATTATTGATAGTTGAATAAGGAGATGGTGAAGAGCTAGTATCCTTCCCCAAGGATAGATGAATTGTTTGATTAGATGAAGGGAGCAAGAGTGTTCTCAAATATTGATCTTAAGTTAGGATACGTGTCATCTTTGTATCCATGAGGTTTACATTCGTCGGATAGCTTTCCATATATGTTATGGGCATTATGAGTTCACGGTTGTACCCTTTGGATTAACAAATGCACCATCAGTGTTTATAAGTCTAATGAATGGTGTATTTCTTACATACCTAGATTAGTGTGTCATTATATTCTTGGATGACATATTGATCTATTCTAAGACTACAGAGGAACACAAGGTCCATTTATGCCAAGTGTTGCAGTGCTTGTGAGATCATTAGTTGTATGGAAACTTGGGTAAATATGGATTTTTCATGTCCCCTTTTCAAATAATTAAAAAATAATAATCTTTGCTAAGGCAGGCCAGGCCCAAGAAAGTGAAGTTTCAGAAAAAGGGAGTTAATCTTTGGAAACCGTTGGACTAATAAATGAAAATTATTATTAAAAATATGTTTCATTAACCTCTCTTGGATGTGAGTTACATTTATGCCCTCTTTAAGGGGGTTTGGAGGCATTTTGGGCACATTCCAGAACTTGATTTTGCTGATTTCTTTGTTATTCTTCAGAGGCTGCCAAACCTGTGGAGAAGGAGACCCAAGAACAGGAGTTTGCAGGTTTCCAGGGAGACCCAAGAATGGGAGTTTTCAGGTTTCCAGGAAGGCTAAGGATGGTAGTTTGAAGCCATTCCATGTGCATGCTCATATAGAGTTTGCATTTGTGCTGAACAGTGTAGATTTGTGGGTTTTTGGGTGTGTTTTTTGCATGAGTTTGGTGTTTTCAGTTGAGCATTTCATATCAGTTTTGGTTGCTGCTATATTTCAGACTTTAAGCTGTTAAAATAGAGTTGAATATATGTATTGGGACGTGATTAAAATTCTGAGATACTTTATTAGTGTTTTTGTGGTGTTTTCGGGCATTTTTGTGTTAATTTCAGGAGCCCGATGAGCATAGTTTTTGTCCTACATTTGTGAGCTACTGTGTAAAGGCTATATAGATATAGAAATTTCATTTTTTAGGCTGTTATGCTGCTGAAATTTCTATAAAAATTTCCATTTTCAGATTTATTAATAATAGGTGAAGCTGTGAAGCTTTTGGCACTATTTTCAGCATACCCGATTTGGGGTTTCTAGAGAAATTTGGTGGATCTTTGTGATATTAGTTGTTTGATCTTAAAGATCTGATTAGAGGTTGGAAATATCATATAAAATCAGAGAAAGGGACATTTCATTGGTATCAGAGCCATGATCTTGCCATCCTGAGGGTTTTAGAAGCTTGCATGTCAGTTTTGACAACTACCCAGATCTTGCATGTCATAATTTATGATTGCATGTTGCTTCTAATCAGCTGCATGTCAAAATTTATGGTTTCATGATACTTCTAATCATTTTCATGATTTTGGTGGTTGTAGAAGTTTGCATTTCAGTTTTGACAAGTACCCAGATCTTGCATATCAGTTTTGACAACTACCCAGATCTTGCATGTCATAATTTGGTGGTTGCATGTTGCTTATAATTAGTTTCATGTCAAAATCTATGGTTTCATGCTACTTCTAATCATTTTCATGTTAGTTCTTGGTGAATTTGGTGGTTGTAGAAGTTTGCATGTCAGTTTTGACAACTACCCAGATCTTGCATGTCATAATTTGGTGGTTGTATGTTGCTTCTAATCGGTTGCATGTCCAAATCTATGGTTGCATGCTACTTCTAATCATTTTCATGTTAGTTCTTGGTGTTTGAAGAAGTTATATCCTATTGGGGTTACACTCTACTTTATCTAGAATGGACAGGTATAGTACAGAGCCTCAGAGGAAACGATCTTGGACAATTGATAGCCAGAGTCAAAATAGTAGAAAGGATGGTTATTTAGAAATTTGAGATAAACTTATGAAAATAAGCCATGACATGTCTAAACAGTTGGTTGAGCGCCACCGTATAATGAATGACATGTTATCTGACCCAGCTAAGGTGGATAAGTTGACTGGATTTCTATTTCGCAAATTTTCTCACAGGACAGATGACACAATTCCCAAGAACTTGCATGAGGAGTTTGAGAAACTAGCTGATAGCCAGGTAGAGGTCTCAGATTCTACTCTGCCACAAGAGGTGGTGGGAAAGGATATTACACAGATTGATAGTAATGGTCAACTTGATACTCAAATTGAGACAATTGTTTACAGGTCGTCAAAGGGTGATGCCACAGGTATTCAGGATGGTATAGTTACAACAGGCAGTGACTACAGTGTAGTGGGTTTAGATGAGGATTATGAGGATGTTGTTCTGCATGATGGTGAGATACTTGGTGTAGATGAGCAGACATTGAGTATTCATGACTTTTTTGAGAGAGAGTACCAGGCACAGTTAGATGCTTCATCACATGAGGTTGAGGCTAGTAGTACTTCACATGATTTATCCCTCCAGCTGAAGGTGAGTGAAGACAGTATTGTCACTACATTATCTCATCATGACAGGTATGTGGAGTTAGTTGGTATTGGTCATATTACTCAAGTCAGGATTTTGCTTGAGTTACTAGCTAATTCTAGTTTATAGATATGGACTTGAGATTGTTATATTGGCATTTGGGGTTCAGTTGACTGTAAATCATTAACACTTTTTGGTAGCAGTGGTTTGGGTGCTACCATGGATTTGATTAACAAATTGCACAGTGTTGTCTTTTCTTGTGCCAGGAGCTTATCCAATGTTGGTATTAGTTTTTATACACCGGTGTTGGGCTTTGTTCATATATCCAGTCGACCATACTTGCTGGAATGTGTTGATGATATTTCATATTTGGCAGTGTGTACAGATGAGTCCCAGGATCATATTGGCATTGATGACATCCAGGAGGATGCAGTGGGTAGTTTTGAAGACTTATTTTCCTTGGGTATAGAGGATTTGGACAGCAATGCTAATGTTTTTGATACTCCGTATGTTGATATGAGCTTTAGATTTGATTCAAAAGATATGGATGGTAATACTCTAGAGACTAGTAACTTTGAGGATACTCCTTTAGACAGTGCATTAGAGGAGATTTGTAAGAGACAGTCAAGCCAGTGCCATCATGTGTCTAATCAATTGAGAGTTAGTGACCGAGACATTGCTATCACTTGCCAGCATTTCGATGTTGCTCGTCAGTTGTTAGAAGTTTATGGATGGGGTTCTCCTACTAGTGATGAGCATGAAGGCAGTTATCTTTCCTTGATAGAGATCCACTCTTTATGGGAGGCTATTCAAATTTTGAGACAGAATTATATGCAGTTGGTAGCCGATAGAGATTATCTTATGGAGTGGGGTAGTACATCATATGATGCATTGTTGGCCAAGGAAGATGAGGTGAGTGAGCTTACTGAGCAGCTTGAGGTGACTTCTGAGATTCTTGAGAGTACACGGTTGGCTTTCAAGGAGTCATAGTTTCATTTGGCTAAGGTGACCATGGAGTTAGAGAGACTACAGTTTTTACCTGATTCTATACAGTCACAAGCTGTGGTGTTTGGTGATCCGAGGATGACCATGGCCGAGATTGTCAGAGATAGTGGAGATGGGGATGCATCCATCCTTGATACTAACATTGGCATATCAGGTTCATTCCCACTAGAGTCAGGTTTAGTTGAGTTGGGTGTTGTAGCAAATTGTTGTATGCCTAACATGGTGGTGGCCTCTAGTACTGATGGCACAGAGACTAGAGATGTATCAAAGATCGTGTGTGATGTTGGTGAGTCGACAGTTGGCATGGTTCCTGCTAGTAATACTACTCCCTTGGTGATATCTTTGGAGGTAGTAGTTAGTTCCAACATGGTTAATGATCAATTGCAGTTAGTTTCATCTGGATTACAATCTGAGCCACTGACTAAGATTGGCACATTCTATCGGCATTACACTATGAGGTACGCTCATCAATTTACCTTTGATGACCATGTTGATGAGATTATGATACAGAGATGTACTTTGGTTCCTAGTGCTTATCATCAGTCATGGAATAGTTTGATGCCTCGGGATGAGAGTTGTGATTGTCACGACATGGCGATAGGTCTTGCAGTTGATAGCTTGATAATAAATGACTTAGAGCAGGAGTTTTGGAGTGATGCTTCAGTAGGTGTTGTTATTGATTCTACTCCTTTGGCTATGACATCTCCTGACTTAGCTAGTGATCAGTCACAGTGGGTTATATCACTTGTTCATGGTGAGCTGTTGAATGAGGTTGGTTTTTTTAATCAACATTATATTGCAGGGTATGTACATCAGTTAGCAATTGATCCTTGTGTTGAGGAGTTGATGGTGGGAAAATTTGGTTTGGGTTCCATTTTTTGTTGTTTATCTTGTGATGGCTTTTCACCATCAGGGGTGCATGGGAGTTATGGTTATGAGACAGTGGCTGATGATCTACAGAGTTGTGTTGACTGCAGGAGTTGTATAGTGTGTGGATTCTCCATACTTGGTATAGTTTCATTTGAGAGCATTCACCATTATTGCAGAGTTGGATTGTACATTCCGTATAGGCCAGTGGAATGCGTTGATGGTATTTACTATGTTGGTAGTCCACTTTACTTGGGTTTTTATGTTCTAAGAGTTTGTGTCTCGTGGGTTTCTAACTGTGGAAGTTGTGATTTTGGAGTTTGGTTGAGCTATAATTGTCAGTTTGATTATGGATTCCTCTTGGTCATGTTGCAGAGGATATTGCAGGAGCCTGTGTTAATTGGTAGTAGTATAGTTCATGACTACATTTGGGATCTAGGTGGATTGATTGGTTTATTATTCAGCCATTGATTGAGGAAAAGCAATGTTTGGGAGGGGAGGACTTGTCATGTCCCCTTTTCAAATAATTAAAAAATAATAATCTTTGCTAAGGCAGGCCAGGCCCAAGAAAGTGACGTTTCAGAAAAAGGGAGTTAATATTTGGAAACCGTTGGACTAATAAATGAAAATTATTATTAAAAATATGTTTCATTAACCTCTCTTGGACGTGAGTTACATTTATGCCCTCTTTAAGGGGGTTTGGAGGCATTTTGGGCACATTCCAGAACTTGATTTTGCTGATTTCTTTGTTATTCTTCAGAGGCTGCCAAACCTGTGGAGAAGGAGACCCAAGAACGGGAGTTTGTAGGTTTCCAGGAAGGCTAAGGATGGGATTTTGAAGCCATTCCATGTGCATGCTCATACAGAGTTTGCATTTGTGCTTAACAGTGTAGATTTGTGGGTTTTTGGGTGTGTTTTTTGCATGAGTTTGGTGTTTTCAGTTGAGCATTTCATATCAGTTTTGGTTGCTGCTGTATTTCAGACTTTAAGCTGTTAAAATAGAGCTAAATATATGTATTGGGACATGATTAAACTTCTGAGATACTTTATTAGTGTTTTTTTGGTGTTTCCGGGCATGTTTGTGTTAATTTCAGGAGCCCGATGAGCATAGTTTTTGTCCTACATTTGTGAGATGCTGTGTAAAGGCTATATAAATTTAGAAATTTCATTTTGTAGGCTTTTATGCTGCTGAAATTTCTGTAAAAATTTCCATTTTCAGATTTATTAATAATAGGTGAAGCTGTGAAGCTTTTGGCACTATTTTCAGCATACCCGATTTGGGGTTTCTAGAGAAATTTGGTGGATCTTTGTGATATTAGTTGTTTGATCTTAAATATCTGATTAGAGGTTGGAAATATCATATAAAATCAGAGAAAGGGACATTTCAGGATTCTTCCAATCTAAGGTAAAGTATTTGGGGCATATCATGACAAGTGATGGAATTATAGGAGACCTAGAGAAAATCCAAGATATCATGGATTAGTTGGTGCCCACTAATGTTTCTAAGATTTGTAGTTTCATGGGATTATCACATTACTACCATTGATTCATGAAGGATTTCTCACGTGTGGTTCATCCCATCACTTCACTTTAGTCGAAAGAGAAGAAGTATGTTTGGTCAAACCAGTGTGAGGCAAAATTTAATGCTCTTAAGGAGTGTTTGACTAGTGCACCAATCCTTGCAGTGCCTAAACCTATAGGCCATTTTATGGTTTGCACAAATGCTTTGATGGAAGGTGTGGATGCGATGTTGATGTAGGATGGTCATGTGATTTCATACAAGTCTAGAAAACTCAAGTACCATGAGCTTAACTACCTCACTCATGATTTGGAACTTTTGGACTTTGTGCATGCACTAGAGAGATTTCCTTTTAGGGTATAGGTTTGAGTTGCATAGCGATTATCATAGCTTGTTGTATATCTTTACTCATCCAAACCTTAATGCATTGTTGGCCTAGTTTTCCACCATTTCTATTTTATGCATTTAGCAATGAAAAACCCTAAATATGTTCCTTGAAAATTTTGAAATTAGGTAAAACCTTGGGTAAAATTCATAAAAAAACCCTAATGCCTTATCTTGTTTTACCCTAGCCTTTGAAAATTTTTGAGAGTCCTTTTTCAAATTTTTTTAGGCAGTTAACATTTACCCTAAGGTCTAGCTTATGTAAGGATGACTTCTTTTAAATTTTGATAAACCTTTATTAAACTTTGTTTTGTTCATATTTTTCTCGAATATTTTATTGAAAATTGTTAACTGCAACATCTTTTGTTCAGTCGTCAATCTTTGTCAGATCAATGGATGGTGCATCCCCGCAATGTTGAAATGCAAGGTCTTTAAATAAAGTGGGCATGTGTCTTGATGACACGTAGCCCTTGCTAACATTAAAACTTTAGTGTGCCACAAGTTTTGATGCACCATTGATCTTGTCTTAATTAACAAATAGCACTTGCCCACATTAAGAAAATGAAAGAATCTTAAGCAATGCGGGCATGTGCCTTTGCTACACATGGCATCATTAGCTTGCCTTTTTAGAGGGTAACAATGATGTGTCTTCCATGGCAGTTGTCAAGTGAGTTGGACTAAAAGGAAGTATCTCATTGGTCAGTTTAGCTAACTCGATGTTATAAAAA
This sequence comes from Cupressus sempervirens, assembly GCA_028749045.1. Classification (NCBI taxonomy): domain Eukaryota; kingdom Viridiplantae; phylum Streptophyta; class Pinopsida; order Cupressales; family Cupressaceae; genus Cupressus; species Cupressus sempervirens. Next base: position 55,398,901 of record CM053791.1, read on the forward strand.
GTGCATGATTTCATGGTCGTTGATCTGTGTGAGATCCATGGTTAATGCTTACCCACTTTATGAAGTTGCTTGATAGATAAATAATGTGGACAAGTGTTATTTTTACATGTAGCAAAGTGGGACCAAGGATAAAGGGTATGTGCTTTATTGTGCCAAGCTATAAAGAGATGCTGATGTGTAATGCCAGTTGGGCTAGTAAAAGGTTTTGTGTGTCAAAGAGGTTGGAAGCTTTATGACTGTAGATCTTTTGAAGATGAATGGATAGCACTTGCCTGCATTAAGAAACTGCTCAAGAGATAAAAGATGTGGGCATGTGTTTTTGTGCCATGTGGCATAGTGGGGCTAGGTTTTGGGGAGATTGCTGAGTCATGCCACATTGTAGGACCGTAAGGATTCAAGTGCATTCATTGGTCAAATATGATGTGTATGCCAAGTTGGGAGTGATGATTTCATGGGCACAAAAACTCTAACAATTAATATGGTAGTCAGATTTGTTAGAGCACATTGTCTAAAAGGTATTATTATATTGGTCAAATTGGATAGTGGGACCGTAAGAGATAAAGATTGTGATCCCCTATTGATCTTGGTTAGATCAACGAATGGCGCATCCCCGCATTAAGAACCTACAAGAAGTTTAAGCAAAGCAGGTAAATGCCATGTGGAAACATGTCCATGGTGATGTTAGCACCTCCATCTCAAACTGTAAAAGGGTTTTAAGCTATGCCACTATTGATCTGGAGAAGGATCAACGACTAGCACTTGCCCACATTTTCAAAATGCAAGAAACTTAAGCAATGCAGGGAAGTGCCTAATCGACACATGGCCATATTTTTTTAAGTCATAAATTTTTTTTTTTGTGAATTAAGGTCATCTAATCTAATGAAATTAATGGATAAGATTCAAATCTGATTGCAATTTGGAAATAACAACTACTAGAAGTTAATATGGTTCAGAGTTCATTCGTGTGATTTCAATGCCTAGATATAGTTCATGATCTCACCATTATTGAACCACAAAATTGCAAAAGGTTATCAGAGCATAGAGAACTTTTAGAGCTAGGGCATAGAATTTTGTAGAGAAATTCAATCAAATTACAGCAGAGATTCTACAAAGAAGAAGCATGATTTCACAGGTAAGTGCTTTGTAACTTCTGAAAATCAAGAATCTGGTGTTACGTAAATCTTAGGGTTTTTCAAAGATGCCTCCATGAAAAGAATTCATGGAACAGACTTATTATCTTAAGAGATTTGTACATGATGATTTTCCTGAACAATTTCCTTTGTCTATAAATGAAATAACTAAAGGGAGAGAGCTCATCCCAAAGAACCCTAGGGTAGCTATAGTAGAGGGTTTTTATGATAGGGCTAATTGGGTAAGAGACACCTAGGTTTCTATGGGAGGATTAGAGTTGTTTAAGAAATGGTTTTCAGAATGAAAACTAGATACCCCTATGAGTAATTTCTAGGAATTTGACATTGGGAAATTAATAGTCCCTACAATTTTCTTTGATAGTGATTTACTTACTGATTTAGCTAAGAAGTATCATCCTATCACTAGGTGGGTGAAGAACCATGTTGGAGTAAATCTTTTTAGGTTTTCTCCTAAACTAATTAGAGAGGTTTTTAACCTCAACCCTGACCATGTTGTGCATGAAATCATCGATATGGATAACCTTCAAGCAAGGTATGATGCATAGAGGATATACTTAAGGATAGTGCCATTGCAAGAGCATTCTGCCAAGGTTGGTACATTATCTTTGATTACTTCCAACACCCCAGAGCCATTAATGAGGAGACATTTCAATCTTAGGGCTCAAGCATTATATTTTTCTCTCTGCAAGATTTTTGGGATGGATGAAGCAGAACAAATCCCAGGCTCAATTGTTCTTATCATGGCTCAGACTCTACAATTTGGGATGAGCACTATTCTTGATTTTTCCACTTTCCTTGCACAAGAAATTCATAGTGGTTTGGTGGGGATATCACAAGGAAAAGTAAACAAACCCTTTTCTTGGTACTCATTGCTCATGCATTTATGTCTTTTTAAGGGAGTCACCTACTTCTCTAAGGGTATGGATTTGTAAGTAACAAAGGATGGAGAAAAGAATCCAATCTAGTTATGGAGTGTTGACATGACTTCAAAGGCCAGAGATGTCAGTTTTGTGAGATTTGATAGATATTTTGCATCCAAGCTGAGATTTCTTTTAAGAGGAGATAGCCCTAGGATTCCACAATCACTATTAGAGTTAGTCAAACCTAAGGACCATGCAAAAGGGATTTGGTTAGTCATAACTGGGGTGATATAATCCCATACAATATTTCTACAGTGATCAAAGTGTATGGTTTCTTGGGAAAGCCTCATGTGCTACCTTTCCATTTGCCTTTGAAGATAGGGATAGCAGGATTATTATGTCAAATTGAGACTATTGATGAAAGAGATCTACCCAAGAAAGGTACTTTTTTCCCAGTTGTTACTTTAGCACATGATTTTGTTTTTGTAAGAAAGGGATGGATTCACCTTAGTTTATTTCTGGATAGGTACAACATGGCAGAGTCCCATGCAAGATGTATTGATCCAAAAGGATTTTATGATCTTTTAAGAGAAATGACAAAGGTTGCCCACATGACATAGCAGGTGTACTTTCCTGAGGATGTGATAAGAAATATATTTTCTTTACAAAAGCAGGAAGTTAGGAAAGAAAAATGGATAGTGTTTAGCGAAGTTTTGGAATTCATTAATGCATTTGACCTTGCCTATGATCCTTTGAAGGATAAAAATATTGGGGAGCCAAAATGCAGGTGTTGATAAATAATTTTTCTATAATCATGCAAACAATGAATGAGAAAAAAGTTACATATGTCAAAACCTATCTAGATAGGGTTGCAGAGGTACAGAGAAGAATAAAAAGCAAAAACATAATAGCTCCTGGTCAATATGCTTTGCAAAAGAGGGCATGATATGTGATGGTATAGCATGTACAACAAGCTCCCCCTCATGAAAGATCAAGGCCAGAGAGCCCAACTACAGAAAGTGCCCCAAAGAGGCAGAAGTTGGAGCAAGGGTCTTCTTCTCATATACAACAATACTCCCCAAGCCAAACCCCAATCCAAATAGATGATGAAGCACCCTTAAAGGAGCAGCTGAGACAGATTGGTGGAGAAGGGGATATTATTGTTACTACCATAGATTTGGAGAGTGGAGTACCTCAAGAGCCTCTTGTACCCTCCTTGGACCTCACAATTGATGACTATCAAGGTAGGGAGATAGATCCAATAATTGCTCAAGCTTCTGAGAAATTTATTAATGATGAAAATTTTGTCAAATCTAGAGCTTTTGGACAATTTTTGTGGAGATTGAATATAGGAAATTTTGAAAAAACATGTAAAAAAATAAAAGCAGAGGAACCTGGCAAACCAGACTCTGTTATTAAGGAGGAGGTAAAATCTAAGTTCTTGAGTGATTTTTCCCAATTTACACTTGAGGTTAGGAGGCAATTAGTTCAGCAATCAAGGGTCCTCATTTTGCTAGAATGGGACATAGTTAATGCAATGATTTTTGATTCAATAAGAAAAGAAAAGCATGTAAAGTATAAAACTGAGGAAGAGGTATTGCAAGCCCATAGGGGAGTCAAATTCAGTGATGACCACCAGGCCCTAGTAATCTAGTCAATTGAAAAGAGAGATAAAACTAGAATGTGGGAAGTCTCTATTGTAGAGCATATTCGTGCACTAACAGTATTTAGGGCTAGTGAGGTTGGTAGCAAATAAATTTTTGGAATGGCTAAAAAAATGATGAAATTTAGCAATGTGGTGTCTAGAAAGGAAGAGGATAAGTTTGTGCAACTTAATGCTAGGTTTGAAGAAGTTTTGAAAGCATATGAAGATAGGGGTAATCAAATATAGTCATTGGAAAACCAAGTATCTCAAATGGAAAAACAACTTGGGAAAAGATGTTGGAATATTCAAATATGGAAAGAGTACTTATGAGAGGGGGGGGGTGAATCATAAGTATCACACTCTAGTCAATAAAACTTCTATCTTAAAGTAAATTGCATGCATGTAAATACATCAAATAAACATGTAACAAAACTTATGCATCAATAACACTTAACACCAGAATTTTGGTAACCCAGAAACCCTCTAGGAATAAGAAGGTAAAACTGGGGTGGGCATGATACCCACAAAAATTTATTGCAGCAATATTGTTCAACCACTTCTGATGGTTTTCCCTGTTAAAGGCTTTACACTGTATTAATAGTGACCTGGTTAGAGGATTTACAAACACTTAACATGAAGTGTCACCCGGTTAAAGGCTTTTAATCACCTAATCAAAAGGACCTTACAAAATAGTTGTAAAGCTAACCTATCACCATAGGATTTTCATTCTAATACAATTGCTAGAGAGTATTAGATACAATAAACCTGATAGATTACAATCCTTGATTGTTGAATGCAGGCTCCTCTTCTGCCTTCTCCTGATCTTGATCCTTTGTGATCTGATAACCCTTGCTTCTAAAAATAGATTTTCTTATGCACCCTTGTATGTCGTTCCATATATGTACAATGAAATTTTGTCTTCCTTATAAAGACTTCAAAGACTTAGGGTTTGATTTGGATCTACGATCCATATTGAATCTCAATTTCCCGCTCAATACATGTTTTTTACTGATTGGTTGCATGCTTTTATTATTTTTCTCATTGGTTGCATGTGAGTTGCATGGGAAAAATAAAAGATTCGATTTTATCATTAAATCCCTCGAAGTTTACCTTCTGTCGGCTGCAAAAACTGTTTGCATCATAGTTTGTGCAATTTCAAACTTTTATGCTGATCTACTGAGTTACTCGGTTCCTGAAGTATTTTTGATACTCGGCACATGCTGTTTCCTGGATAGCTCGGCACCTAAACAAAAATGTATCACTCGGCACATGTTGTACTTAGCACTTGTTAACACTCAGCACTTGTTAACACTTGGCACTTGTTATCACTCGGCACTTGTTATCACTTGGCACTTACTTTTGATCTTGGTTAAGTGTATTGACACTCAGTTGTCAAATTTATTCTTTAAGCTAACAATCTCCCCCTTTGACATGAGTGGCAAAAACACTTAATTAAGATCCATGTGACTCATTAATTTATCCTTCATTCAAAATTTTCTATCTCCCCCTTTGCTATCTCCCCCTTTTATCATACTTATCATTTCATTCCTGTACTTAACTCTTATTACTTATTCTCCCCCTTTTTGACACTTATGTCAAGGGTCTTACAATGAAATGCCATACTTAGCCAAAAATGTGCTATTTGCTTCAAGGAGTACCTTCAGAGCTGCATCCCAATTTTCTAATGCGACATCCAATGTCTTATGCTGGATGGAAATCTCTGCTGCTAGGTGTATAAGTCTATCAGATGAAGAAAGATTGGGGTCTTTCCTGAGGACTGTCTCTACATTTATCTGCTCCTTGTGAAGTAATTCCAAATGAGGAGTAATTGACGATTGAATTTGTATCAATTTTTCTTTTTTTGTTGCCTCCTCTGCTGCTAAGATAGCTAACTCTCTTTGTGTGTGAAGCGATTAGACAAAATGCTTCTCACTCTAAGCTGGATCTATGGGGAGTTTCATGCTAGAAATTTTCAGATTGTTTTCCAAGCTCAGTATTTTCTGGCTACTGTCCTGTGTGAATGTGGAAAAATCACACAACTTGTTGTATAGGGAAAAGATGTTTCCTAGTACAATTTTAACTATTATAACTTTCTTTGCCAGTTCTTCTTTAGACAGTGCTATATCACCGGATATTTTACTATTTACTTTACCTTAGAACTTCTTTTCTGACCATTCAAGCAATCTGGCATTTGTTTCCTAGTCTTCATTAGTCACCTAGTCAACTATATTAGATGGTTGTTCCATAATTGGTCTTGACTCATCTAGAGATTGTAAGAAAAAAGCTTCTATGAATATATCTTTAATTTCATTCAATGTAAGCTTATGCTTGTATTCCTTTCTTAGTGCTTCTTGTCTCCTTCTTTTTTCTAATGCACTATGAATTTCATTAATCTTTTCTTTAGTAAGAGTGCTAGATTCATAATATGGGATCTTTATTTCTTCATCAAGCTCAGGAACTCCATAGTGAAGTCTCCTGACTGCCTTTGATGAGCTCGAGCCTGGTGTTTTGATTTTCAGCTGTAATCCATCTGTGCTCGACTATTGAAGAGTTTGTTTTGGAGTACTAGATTTTGGTAATGCAACCAGTGTTTGTATTGCAGTCTCCTCCTTCTTCTTTGTCTCATCTTTTTCTTCTGCTTGAATATCCCTTTTTCTAGGTGGGGTTGAACTTGTTGGTTGTTCGGATGTTTCTTTTATTGCCCCTGCTACTGTACTTGACACTTGGAGTGTATAAGTGACTATACTTGGTGGAGGTGGTGGTGGAAGAAATAGAATGCCAATAATTTGTATGGTTGAGGGTGGCACTAGTGCTTTTACCTTGACTTATGGATTTCGTAATTCATCAACATTGGCCAATACAGGATTTGAACTTAATTTTGCTAATAGTGATAGTTGGTCAAGGATTTCCAAATCCTCTGCAGTTAATGGATTGATGTTTAGATTTGAAGTATCTGTAACATCCTTTATTTTTATGATATCTGCAGGTGTGATGGTGGCATGATGAGGACTAGGAGGAGATACCTGTATGTCTTGCATACTTTGATCTTGTGGCTTAGCTGTATCTTTCTCTTCCTCTTTCTCCTCATTATGTGCCTCTTCTTCCTTTTCTTCTTTACTCTTCTTCTCCACTAGTTCCTTCTCTTTTTCTTTGGTTTTTGATACTTTCTTTTCCTTTGTCTTGGCAATTGCCTCTACCTTATATTCTTCATTATATACATCTTCTATTTTCTTGTAAACTATTTTCCACAATCTTGTGGATTTAGTAACTACCTCTTCAATTTTATTCTGCAATATGCTAAATGCTCTATACTTGGGAGTGAATATGTTATTATGCCTTTTTACGGCATTTATTATTTTATCTTTAGTCAAATCAGGCAACAATCTTGCTAATTTTGACTCCCTTATTTCTTTTTCCATTTGTAAACAAAAATGCCATTTATCCTCTACAATTTTATACAATTCTCTTGGCATAGATTCATCTAATTCTAGAGGTGTGTGCTTATACTCAGCCATCATAGCATACACATATTCCTCTAATTTTTTTTTCTCTTCTTTGGTGAGCTTAGAAAAATTTAGGATCTTTAGACCTTTTAAATCATTATTTCTAATTTTTGAACATAATTTATCAACAGCAGTCTGGGGTTTGTGTCTTACCACTTGAAATTGACTATTGTCCTCTGACTCTATTTTCTCCTCATCTGTTTCAAGCTAGGGAATAAATTTCCTTTTCTTTGACTCAGTAGCAGTCTTCTTTGAGTCTTTCTTCTTTCCTTTCGCCTCCTCTTAGGCTCTTTGTGATGCAGCCCTTGTGGTAGGTCTCTTTGGTGTAGGGGCAGCTACTTTCCTCCCCTTGGATTTAGGAGCAGAAGGAGTTGTGGTCTTTCTCTTAACTAGTGCTTCCTTGGCTTCTTCTACCTCAGCACTTTCCTCTTTGTCTTCTCCTAACCCTTGAGTCTAACCTTGAAGTTTATCTCCTTCTTCTTCAATGTCTTCTCCTTCTTCTTCTGTTGTTCCTTCTTCTTCTTCCATGCCAAATTTTCTTTTGATTTGTCTCACCATTTTCTCTTTCTTCTTTACTGTTGAAGCAGTCTTCAAATCTGTTATCACCTTTGATTTGACAACATCATAGGTTCCAAAAAAATTTGCATTTTTATCAGCTTCTTTTGCAAGTAGAGCTATTATTGCTACAGAGGCTTGATCAACATCAAGTTCATAACCTAGTGGCCTAAGCCATCTTACTCTAGGTATAATTGCTTGTATGTAAGTATAATCTATATCTACAAGAAAACAAATATCTTTTTCATATTTCTCAGTCAATGAGACTGGAATTCTCATTCTTTGTTTCATGGACTTTTTGAAGTCCTCAAAATAACCAGTCATTTGGGCATCAAAATTTTCACCCATCTGTTCAATGTATCCATTAATTTGTTCAACAATTGTTTTATCTAGATTCCATCTTACCTTACCCATAGAAGGAAATTCTTTCATCAGATAGAAAAACATGCACATCAAAACTGATCCAAATTTGCATTGAGCTCCCTTGCTCTTCCTTATAGCTCCCAGATTTTCATTAATCTATTGAAACATGAGCTCTGCTAAATCATAAGTGTGATCCCTTTTGATTATCTTGTATGCAACATCAACTGCTATACAAGGTACACTGTTTAACCTGCTTGATTGATAGAATTTATGTGAAATGATTCTTATAGCAAAATCTAGTAGGGGATCTGTGACTGTGTCGATAGTCATTCCTCTATTGTTCCATTTGGCACCTGTATTTTTCTCTATTACTTCCCTTTTGTCACTTCACAGGGTCTTTGGCTGATCTAGGGTTGGAATACCAGTAACCCTATGAACAATTTTCTTGGTGAATTTTACTGGCCCTGACTCTAACCAAAAAGCTCCATCATGTATTCAGCTCAAAACTATCCATACCCATTCAGTTTTGAAAACAGTCAGAAATGCTAGGGTTTTGGTCAATCCTTTTCTTTCTATTATTGAAAACTCATTTTTTAGTACTTTGTTTTCACACAGTTTATCATATGCATTATGAATTTCTAAGTCTCCTATGGCACCAATTTTGCAATTATAACATCTGCGAACATCTTGGACCATAACAACTTTATCCGAAATAACTGATAATGCCCCTGCAGGATCATTCTTGTATGCTACTTCTGGAATGGGCTTAAATTCAAGTTGTTTAACTTCATTGCTAACCAACTGAACTTCATGAATCTCTATACCCTTAGTGGTTCCTGACCAGATGCCATTGTTTGTCAAACTAGGGTTTATAATTTAAACAAGTTTATAAGTCCTACGTAGCTCGGCACTTAACTAAAATACCTTAAATCAATGAAATTTGTCTTGAATCACTGTTGAAATCTTCACAAATGGCTTCTGAGCTGATCTTGATCTTCTCTGCTCTTTTTCAGCTTTGCTTCTTGTTCGAATGGTAGAAAATGATCAAAAATCGGATTTATGTACCCTTCAAAATAGAGTAATAAATGCTTAGTACGCTGCCAACTGTCTACTCCGCACTTGAAAGGTTTCATCATGACTCGGCTCCCATTGTGTTTTACTTTACTCAGCTCCTATTGATATTTCATAGCTCGGCATCAACTATAAACTTGGTCATTGTTAGCAACTCGGCTCCTGAAGGCAACTTTGACATATCTTCAAAAAGTTCTCAATTCTGACTTAGCATCTTTGTTTATGCTGATTTCATTTTTGCATTTCTTATATGTCTTGGGACTGATCTATGATGTAACTTGGTTTATCAATCCCTCACACTTGTTCTTTACTTAATTTGATGAAGTGTGATCACTTGATCTATTGGGTGAAGTGATCTTTGTACTTGATGTGCTAGACTCATCTTTCTTCCTCCATGTCTTATTCATTTCACTTCTGATATGTCCAACATCTATCTTTTCCTTTCCATTGCTGAACTTAGAACTTGATGCCTTTGACCTTGTTGGGCAATTTCTGCTAACATGACCAGTTTTTAAGCAACTGAAACATGTGGTTTGACTCAACCATCTTTTGTAGTTACCTCTAAAATGTGTTCTTATGCAGTTATGTGGGATATGTCCATATTCTTGACAATAGTGACAGCTGTACCTGGTGTTGTAATCCCAAAATTCATAGTTTGATGTCTTTGCTGGTTGATTTACTGTCCACATAGACTTTGATCTACATTCAAAAGCTCTATGTCCATAATTTTTGCAATTATAACAATGTCCACCAAATCTTTGAGTCCTTGTGACATTGGATTCACAATTTTGTGTCATATGTCCTTGCATGTTGCACTTGTGACAGAAACTTTTGGGTATGTTTGATTGATTGAATCTTCTACTCCTACACACATTAGCTGTATGTTCCTTCTTATTACAGAAATGACAAGTGGGTTTTGAATTCTTACCTTTATCACTTCTTTGTTTAGCACTCTTTGAAGATTCTCCAACTTTAGTGCTATTGTATCCTAGTCCTGATGTATCATGGGAAAATTTTGGTGATTTCAGCAACTGTTCAAAATACTTGATTGCTTCACTTGATTTGTTGAGATTCTCTGCTACCTCTTTTTCTCTATTCAATTCATTCTACATTTGTTCATTTTGCATCTTCAAGGTAGAGATCTCAATATCCTTTACATTGAGTTCATGATGAAGGTTCATCATTTGGGCAAGTGTATCCATCTGCATGTTTGAGATCCTTGTCAGTTCAGTACATTTTTCTTCAAGTCTGTTTGCAAGATTCCTTTTGTCATTTTCCATCATGACCTTATCATCAACTACTCTTTTCTTTTGTTTAGTAATTTCACATATCATTATAGCCTGTGATTCATGTTCCATCTTGAGAGTTCTTATCTCATCTGCTTGAATTTTATTTTTCTCCATCAGTTTTGCTATTGCTGCATCAAACTCTTTAGTGTCTCCACTGGAAAATATGTTGGTGGTATCAATCTCCTTGTAGTGTATATCATTTTCAGCTATGGCTAGATCCTTCCTCTTTTTTAATGAGTTTCTCAATTTGTTTCTGAATTCCTCCAAGCTATGCAGAGCAAGTTGCACATCTATCACCTGATTTTCAATGATCTTCCCAAGTTTGAAAGCTTCCATCTTTAGATCTTTTCCTCCAAGCTGTTAGGCTTTTCCTTGTGAGAACCTGGCTAGCTCTGATACCAATTGTTGGAATATTCAAATATGAAAAGAGTACTTATGAGAGGGGGGGGGCGGGAGTGAATCATAAGTATCACACTTTAGTCAATAAAACTTCTATCTTAAAGTAAATTGCATGCATGTAAATACATCAAATAAACATGTAACAAAACTCATGCATCAATAACACTTAACACCAAAATTTTGGTAACCCAGAAACCCTCCAGGAATAAGAAGGTAAAACTAGGGTGGGGATGATACCCACAAAAATTTACTGCAGCAATATTGTTCAACCACTTCTAATGGTTTTCCCTGTTAAAGGCTTTACACTGTATTAATAGTGACCTGGTTAGAGGATTTACAAACACTTAACATGAAGTGTCACCTGGTTAAAGTATTTTAATCACCTAATCAAAAGGATCTTACAAAATAGCTGTAAAGCTAACCTATCACCATAGGATTTTCATTCTAATACAATTGCTAGAGAGTATTAGATACAATAAACCTGATAGATTACAATCCTTGATTGCTGAATGCAGGCTCCTTTTTTGCCTTCTCCTGATCTTGATCCTTTGTAATCTGATAACCCTTGCTTCTGAAAATAGATTTTCTTATGCACCCTTATATGTCGTTCCATATATGCACAATGAAATTTTGTCTTCCTTATAAAGACTTCAAAGACTTAGGGTTTGATTTGGATCTATGATCCATATTGAATCTTAATTTCCCGCTCAATACTTGTTTTTTACTGATTGGTTGCATGCCTTTATTATTTTTCTTATTGGCTGCATGTGAGTTGCACGGGAAAAATAAAAGATTCGATTTTATCATTAAATCCCTCGAAGTTTACCTTCTGTCAGCTACAAAAATTGTTTGCATCATAGTTTGTGCAATTTCAAACTTTTATGCTGATCTACTAAGTTACTCGGCTCCTGAAGTATTTCTGATACTCGGCACATGTTGTTTCCTAGATAGCTCGGCACCTAAATAAAACTGTATCACTCGACACATGTTGTACTCGGCACTTGTTAACACTCGGCACTTGTTATCACTCAGCACTTTATCTTACTCGGCACTTACTTTTGATCTTGGTTAAGTGTATTGACACTCAGTTGTCAAATTTATTCTTTAAGCTAACAAAAGAAAGGTGGGAGAGTCTAGTAGGTCCAGAATTGTATACCCCCAGCCAGTTATTGAACCTTTTAAATAAACTCCCATTATTGAGATACTAGACACCCCAGAGAGGCCTCAGTTCTATACTGCAAAGGATTTTGAAGAAGAAAAGAATAAATTGTATGCGCTGCATGTAGAATTGAACAATCAGTATGAAGAAAAGATAAGGCAAGGTGTATTGTATTTGGTAGATAGAATTGAGTGGCTAGCATTTTTTGATCAGTTGGAAAGGATTGCAAAAATAAGAGATGAATTAAAAAAAGATGAAGTTAAATTAAAACCTCTTGTACAAAAGTGGACTGAAAGAAATAATGATATCACTGCTATGTGCATATCTGTCATCCAATTGTCTTGTCATCAAATAGAAAAGATTTTGATTTGTTGACTAAATTAGAAGGTTTTGATGAAAAATGGGATTCTTTTTAGAAAAGAGTGACAATTTGTTTTTCCAAGTACATAGTTGAAAAGTTTGATTTATTTCCTAGTGCTTTGAAAACTGTTGATAAAGTAAAGGAAAAAGAAGAGTGGAAAAAAGAGTTGGATGAGATATTTTGTCAAAGGATAAATAATTTCATAAATGAAACTGGGCACTTATTATGGGCAATGACTAATGAGGAGTTAGTTAAAGTGCAGTTATTCTATAGTACCATTAGGAAAGACTTCATTGATATAGAGGCAGTTGGAAATTCTTTAATAATTGTACAAAGAGAGGTCCTAAATTTTGATTGGCCTAATGCCACTACCTATAATGAATGGAAGGAAAAATTCATGTCTATAGAGTGGATGGAAGAAGGTAACATGGCAGAAGATGATGCTGAAGTAACTGTTAACTTTACAGTTGATGATGAAGATGAGGAGAATCTCCAAGTTAAAGTGAGTTTGCAGGTAATCAAAGATGACACATCACTTTCAAGCCTAATAGCCACTTACTCCAAGGAATCAGAATGATAAAAGAATCAAATTATAGCATTTTTTCCATTCTAAGAGATGTAATAGAAAAGGGGCCTACCAAAAGAATGTTTGATGTATAAGGTTTTCCATTACACACAATTTTTTCCTTTTGTAGGAGGAAAATGTAAATATCCTTGTGAAGGGACATTTTTCAATTTCTTTGAGCCTGAAGCTTGTTGCATCTCACACTATATAAGTGAGATCCTAGGGCTAGAGAAAGGGTTTGAATGCTTGTATATTTTTCATTTTTCAAGGAAAGTATAGTTAGTCCAGTCATGTGTAGTTGTTTTTTATTTTACTTCCAATTATGTACTCTCTAATGATATAAAGAAATGATAGAATTAGCAAGATATTATGGGCTTTTCATTGAGTTTCTATTAGTTATTGTATTAGTCATCTAAAAGGATAATGCAAAAGGGTATTTGCACTAGATCTGTGTCACCAATTTTTGTCCCCATTTCATGAATTTGTTAATTTTGAGATCATTTGAATAAGGTTCAATTGATTGAATGCAGTCTCAATGGGTTGTATATTAGTTATATTGTTGCTTTTAATTCAAGGGATTATGTAAATGCTTCAGTAAATCAATAGAATTCATGAGTTTATGAAAAGGATATTTCATAAGAATAGAAATAGGTGATTATAGTTGATAAATTCAATTATAAATTAATCGAACAAGATCTCTTGCCAATAGTTGACTCTTTGCTCTTGTGGATAAGGCACTAGTCACATAGATCAGAAATGGTTGAAAGTAAATTCTACTTCTACATGTCAAAACAATTATAAATTCAAAATCATTTTCACTCCATTTTGTTCAAGGTTATAATGATGGTCACCACTCATTTATATCTAGTTTTTGCGTCTTAGGTAGCTACTATTTCTAGAAATATTTGTAAACCCTAGGAAAATTATGACTAGATCTACTTATGAGGGATGCATATAAACTTGAAAGCATTAAAGAATTTGGTAAACTATGTATGTGCCTGAAGATAGAAGATGAGAATTAGAATGAAACTAAGATAATTTTCATACAATAGTTTGTATAGTGACCTTGGTTTTTTTAAGCCTAAAGAGTAGAAAACCATCCTTGGTTTTGTTGAAGTTGGGTCCAAGTGGTTTGCACATGTAATTGTTAATAGGAATTGGCTAATCCTTATGTTATATCAGTATCATCACCTTGGTATTGAGCATTTTTTTGTTTAGTAGTTTCAAACACCAACATATACAACAACATCATTGGATGGAGTTCCTGTGTGAATACAATTTTTGTGTTCACTATATCAAAGGGAAAGAAAATTTTGTCATGGATGCCTTGAGTAGAAGGAAACATGAGATATTAGTTTTGTCACTAAAAGTGGATTTGTGAGGCCATATTTTGGAGGCTTTTCCTAGTGACACATGGTATCCAAAGATGAGGGTGGATATTGAGTCTGGACATACCCTTTAGGGGAGGTTTTTAGGGTATTTGTTAGATTCTGATGGACTGTTGTGATACGTATGGCACATCTATGTGCCAATATCTAGTGATCTTCATACCTTGATTTTGTCAGAAACACATCGTGAACTATATTCTACAAATTGTGGCATCAAGAAGATTCATTCTAACCTTAGACAGTTGTACTTTTGGGCAATAATCACATACCATTCTAGAGTGGAAGTGGGACACTATATCCATCACAAGGTTTCCTATTTCATTATGATGACATGATTGTATCATGGTGATAGTGGACAAGTTGTCCAAGGTAGCACATTTTTCACTCATGAGGACATCCTACATAGCTTCTTCTGTAGAACAATTTTTCTTGGAAGACATTGTTTGATTGCATGGAATCTCTCATCAAATTATATTAGATAGAGATCTAATGTTTATATTATCATTATGGAAATCTCTCCATCATTCTTTGGGTGTGTAGCTCAATTTAAGTATAGTTTACCACTCAAAGACCAATGGTCAAATAGAGAGAGTGAACTAGGTTCTCAAAGACATCCTTCACATTTATGTGATGGATAGGTAGGTGAAGTGGGAGGATTTTTTGTACCTTGTTGAATTTTCCTATAACAATGGGTACCAAAATTCTCTTGGTATGTCACGTTTTTAGGCCTTCTATGGTAAACCATGTTGTACCCCTTTGAGTTGGGATCATTTAGATGACCGAGTGATTTTAGGTCCAGAGATGCTTCGTGATATGGAGTAGCAGGTTGTTTGTATTAGAGAGCATTTGGTTACTACTTAGGATAAGAAAAAGAAGTATGTAGATGCACATAGGTTGGATCGTCACTTTTTAGTCTGTGACTGGGTGTTTTTGAGAGTGTGTCCATGGAAGAGCCCTATTCATTATGGGAAAGCCTCCAAGTTGGCTCCACATTTGTCAAACCATTTGAGATCCTTGAGAGGTTTGATCCTATTTCTTATCAACTAGCATTTCCACCTAGCCTATCACGCATCCATTATATTTTCCATGTTTCCATTTTGAGGTAGTATATTCCCTATGTGACCCATTTACTTGATTGGGATGCTTTGCAAGTGGAGGCTAGGAAGCTATCTTTGAAGCCTATTCATATCCTTCAACATCAAACACTGACCCTAAGAGGTCAGGACATAGAGTAGGTAAGGGTCTAGTGGGACCCAAGAGATGAGACTTCTTCTCCTTAGGAAGATGCTACATGGTTGAGAGATTTGTACCCTTATCTTTTCCAAGACATCCAAGAATAAGCCTATGCCTAGTGGAGGAGGATGTAGTGCCTCTTATGTTTGCATTTTGTACCTTGTTATATTTTGGTTTCAAGAGATACTTTAATACTTATGTTAGATGACATTCAAGATGACCTAATGGTCAGATACTAAATTTTGATTGTTAATATCATAGATGTTAGATGCTACGTTGTTCAGTTTGATCATATATGCATGATGATGTGTATTATTGTGACATGATATTTATGATGATGTTTGGTTATTTGTATTAGGACATATACTTTATTTATGTTATGTGATGGACTTATTGGATTTTGGATACTTGGATTTGATGTTATGGTTATTTACTTCATTCTTTCCTTGTGATATTGTATGCGAAGATGAGTGATGTAAATGGTTATTTTAGTACAATTAAATAAATGGTTATTTAAAGTGATTTAATGCATTATTACTTTGGCTATATTATTATATGTTATTGTACTTGATCATGTTGTTTAGTGTTCAAGATTTATATCTCTAGCAGTGGCACATGGAGTTAGTCATTTAGTTGTATTTACCTAGCCAATGTCATCCCTCTATGGTCAATTTATCTTGTTTAATTGATTCATTAAACCCTCTGGTGATTCAATAAATTTGGACTCACTTGCATTATGTGCTTAGACCCATGAGCATGTATGCACATTTAGAGGTTCACATTTATCATGAAAGTTATTAAGCAATTTTGTGATTTAATAGTTTAAGGGAATTTTGGGTTTTATCTTATTTTTATTTAATTCCTGACAGCTTTGTCATAGTTGAAGTCACATTACATTAACAAGATTGGCTCCTAGAAGAACTTATTTCAAAAGAGTGAAAGTATTTGGGTTGTCAATGCCATGTAGTTTTTCCCTTTACATGGTTTCCAAGTTAAATCTTGGTGTAAATTGTGTAAATGTGTTTGTGTTGCAAGTTGATTTTTCATGATATTTACTTATTACTACAAGTCAATAAAAGCTAGATAAAAGATGAGATTAATCATTGATACTCGATAATAGAAACTGTGAGTTCAAAGTTTGAGTAAATTGATTATAAGAGTTAATTGTGAAGTTGAATAAGATTACTGAGTTATTGGTATTGAATTTTTAAAATTTTGATTGGTACTAACAAGTTTTAAGGGACTGTAGAAAAACTAGACATAATTGATTCACAATCCCCACCCACTCATTTATCTAACAACATCAAGAGAAAAAGTGCATAGATACACAAATATCATCATGAATACACACACACACACACACACACACACACACACACACACGTGTGTGTGTGTGTGTGTAAGAATGTATTTAGTACAAGATACAATGTGATCAAAAATTTAGATATGTCAAAACTTATCAAAAATGTCTCAAAGAGCATCATATATGTCTATACCATCTTAAATTGGACACATTCCAATTTAATAAAGTTTTAGCACCTATTTAGTGTGAGATCATAAATTTCCTTGCACCTTCCATTTTCTATCCTTTCTGTTAGGTGAAATTAGGGTAAACCTTAATAGATCCTCCATAAAGCGCCTATGTTCATGGCATCAAGCTTGAGGTCGAATATATCCTCCTAGGTCCTCCCTTTCCTTCATCTATCCACTTGGAATCTACTCTCTACACCAAGATGACTATATCTTATTTTTTTTGCTTGATTTTGAGGATCAAGATCTATTTTGGGATCCTGAAGGTATCTTAAAGATTTTGGGCACTAATAATAAGGGGCGGAGTGCATCCCTAATCCATCAGGAGTGTAGTAAACCTAAGATGGGCCAATTAAGGCTGCAATGCACCCTTGATTGGGCCCTATTTTGGATCCTCTAGTTGGTTCTTATGTCTGGCTAGTTTCAAGTTGCAAACTTCTAGGCAGGTCAGCCTACAAGAGTAAGATATTCAAAGCCCTTTATAAACACTTCCTTTTGCTCCATTTTTCATATCTCATTATCATGCATTCACAAGTTCAAGAAATCACTCTCAACCTCTCAATTTCTCAAGTATTATTCAAGAATTCAAAGCATTCAATAAATATTTCCATTGAAGATCAAGGATTAATGCATTCAAGATATTGAAGGAGTTCATGCAAGATCTAGCATTTCAACATTCAAGATCTCCCTTCATATATTCAAGATCCTTTGTTATATCGTATACATCCATCCTTTCAAGATCTACATTCATCTAAAAGGAGAATTCAAAGCACATTCATTCATGAATTTGTTGATGTCACTTTGATTTCCTTTCTAGGGTTTTGAAGTTGAGTCAAGAGCTATTACATTTACATACTTGGTTACATTTCAAATTCAAGAGCATATTCATAGATTTGCATTTCTTCATTTTAGATCTATCACTACTACTTGCTAGCACTCTATTTCAATTATTTTAATTTAAGGTTAATTCCTAAACTGGGGTTTGACTGAGGAAACCCCTCTTGCCCCCCCACAAACAACAAAAAAATAAATTGTTTGTTTTGTAGGTTTCATATCTATGATTGGTGAATAGGTTGCAAATTTGGATACCCTTTTTGGCTTTATTTAGAATCTGCAAAATCATAATCAAAATCACACACTATCAATTAGGGGTGCATTGTACCCCTAATGCTCCATTTCTCCCCTAATTGCCTAGGTTTCCCCTTATAGATTGCCAAATAATTTATAGGTTTTTTCTGTAGAATTGTTTTCAATCTAGAGTCAAGGGAATCATCCCTTTTGAAGGTTCTTTGATATCTTGTTTTCATGTTTGTATTTCATAAGATATTTTATCTTCATCTCTATATACTTTATCATTCCATGATATCTTTATATCTCATCTAGATATATTGCACATCTTCTTTCTTAAACCCTCTTAAGGTGTAGGTGAGAGGGAACTAAATGCAAGTTATTCATTTCTTTTGTATTAGGATTTTCATTTATACTTCCTTTTGTATTAATCTAACCTAATCCAAGGGGTGGATCTTGGTCTTCCCCCATCATTAATGTATGTGTTAGATTGTTTCCATTTTCTTACCGTACAATCTCAAAAGTACATCATGATCAAAATTTGAATATGTAGATCTAGTCCTAAATGCAATCCATAAATAAAGCCTCATGATTCACCCCCTCCCTTGTGCATAACAAATGGGAGAGGAGGAGGGACCTACCCTCATTTTAGTGATGGAATTGCATCTATTGACTATGCTACATGTTGGTAATATCCACACACACTCTACCCTTGGGGTACTACTACAATGTAAGCTCCATAATAGTGAGTCACTTAGGTGTCATGATGCTTGGCCTCCTGGTGATCTTGGTCTCTCTCTCTTGCATGAGTACCTTCTCTCATGTAATGCCCCATCCGAAGATCCTTGGAAACAAGGATTCAAATCAAGCCAAGATTTTTTTTTTTTTTTTACAAGTATGAATGCACATGACAACATCATACATGGATCACAACAATCACAACAGAAGACTTCACCACCATCCCGGCAACCAACGAATCTCCAAATGTCACTACCAAACTAACACACACAAACAAAGCCAACAACGACAACACACATGATGAGGGCACAAGAAACAACCACTCATCAACAAAACACCAAGCTGGGGTAAAATGCAGAAACCTGAAATTTGGCTAAGCCTGAAATCTTGAAGCCCTGAAAATTGGCTAAGTCTGGATTTCTGAAGCCCTGAAATTTCCTAGAATCCATAACTTATCTCCAAGAGGTCTGAAACCTATCTCAAAAGATTTGTCGCATATATTAAAATATATCTTAAAATAAAAACACAAAAAATGATATATTTTAAACCTCAAGAGACTAAAATAGAAACACAAAAATTGGATTTCAAGACAAACCGACAGAATTCAAAAAGCAACAGCATAGGGTCGAAGAATGCCCAAAAGGGTATCCAAAACCACTCTCAAAAAGTTTGAATCACAAAGAAAAGTGCCTGCTGCCGGCACGCATAGGTTTTTCACAAAAATCGTGTGACACTTTTTACTAAGGGAGGGCGACACTTCTCCTTAAGGCATGCGACACTCTTCCAGTGTCGTACGACATTTCTCAAGAAGGCATGCAACACTTTTCAGCATCATATGACATTTCTCAAGAAGGCGTGCGACACTCTTTTAGTGTCCTACGATATTTCTCAAGAAGGCGTATGATACTTTTCAGTGTCGTACGACATTGTTTGCATGGGCATGTGATACTTTTTAAAGTGTCGCACCATGCTAAACAAATGTCACCCATAGAAAACAAAAACACTTCCAGAACTCAGAAAGGGGAAAAATAGACCAAAGAACCTCCACACCAGGGAGTACCAGAACCACATCTCGAGGCATGAACACTCGAGTGAAAGAACAACATAGAATGAAGAACATCAATCCATCTAAATTACAACAGCAAAGAACATGCTAAAATAAACATCGAAGAGAACAAAAGCAACATCGTAATGAACTGAACAAACAAACTAAGTACGCGGTTCCTCCCAATTGTCAATAGCATCATAAGACCATCATGGGTCCTAGACATCCCCCGCGCATAACATCCCAAGCCACCGACCAGATCGTTAGTATTGTTGTAATAGGGATGTCACTACTAAAACATGCAACAATATAAGCATAAAGAAATCTAACATGCTAGAAGAAAAGCATAAGATAATCCTACAGTAGATAACATCACCTATCACATGCTAGACAGCAGTAAGCAATAGATATACTACTAAATCAAATAACATCATCTAATCATATGCTAACCATCATGATAAGGGAATGCATCAAATAAAATAACATCATCTAAACATGATAAACAAGCATCCAAATGAAAGTACAAATCACAAGAAAGCATACTCTGAAACCCGAAGTACCAAGTGAAGACATCCAACACGGTTGCACTAGGACAAAAGATTGTCTCTATAAATCGATCCCTAGCAGTGGTGAAGGTAGCTATGCCTCCCAACCATGTAGCACCCATAGGTCCACACCCATCGTGTTGATGGAGATAATGATCCAACCACAAACACACATAAAGCACAACATCCAAGGCTAACACTCACGCCAGACAGTATGATGGCTGAACCAAGAACCTAAGACAATGCAAGGAGTACAGGTCCTAGTCAGACACTCAATAGGCTACTATGTAGAGACTAGCATCATGGAGAGTCACTTGGCATCGAAAAGCCCAAGCTTGGATTGTGTGTTTCAACTCCTCAACGGAGGGCCCTACACACACATTTTATTATCTTAAGTTTTATTACTAGTCATACATTTTCTTTAATTATCACTTATTTAAAACTTTCTATCCTCTGCCAACCCTATGGGACTAAGGTCACCAGGTTATGAGATAGAAGCCCCCTCCATATGCTACCCTACCCTACCCATGCTCATCCTACGACAAGTGCCCGTGGGCATGCATACTCCCATCCCAACCCCAATGATCATAACTTCCAGAAGGACCACAGAAGATCGAGCCTCGCAAGTGACTCGACAAATGTACGCGGATGTACTCGTGTGTGGCGCACAACCATCATGAAGATCATAACATAAGGACAGGAATGAGAACACAATGCAAAGAAAACACCCAACTGAAAGCAACATGAGAAGGATGGATTCTACACGAATCCCAAAGCCAATAAAATCATACATCATGAAATCACTCAACTGGCCTCAATTTGAGAGTATGGATTCTACACGAATCCTAATGATGTGACAAGACCAAACATCATGAACTCACTCAACCGGCCTCAATCTAAGAGTATGGATTCTACACGAATCCTAGCATTCACAAAACAAAAGCAAAGGTCCAAAAGAAACCATAACAGGTAACAAATCACTCAACCGAACACAAAGTCGGGAGTACGGATGCAACACACATCCCAATGCAATAAAAAGTACAATAGTGGTCTGACTGATATCCAAACAGATCATCCGGGTCCACGAACCACAATGTGCCAAGAAAATTTGAGAAAACAGGGTAGCACGCAAAATGAGGTGAAAACCCCAAAATTTGAAAAACTTCAAAATTAAAACCCATTTGGCCTTTGGCTTCAAAAACTCCAAAAATTCAAAAATAAATGGAATCAGACACCGTATGCAAAAATGGCCAGCATAACGGTGCAAAATCCCAAACCCTCATTACAAAAAACAAAGAAATGTTCATACCTGCCCAACCAAGTAGAATTAACATACAGAAACGGAGGGGAACACTAGTTCTCAGCCTCCAACCAAATGGCTACCAAAAATAGAAGCAAAAATGGAGTAGAAACAATAAAATAGGAAAGCCCTACCTCATAGCCAAAAGGGCAAAATGAAAATCTGAACCATAAAATAAATAGCCCACAGAAGTAGCTGAAAATCACAGCAATCCAAGGTTTCCCCAAGCTGGATCCAACAAGCCCAACCTCGCGACGAACCCATGCTCGTAGCTCCCACAACGAACAAAACAGTAAATCCTCATGAAGAGGATTTTGGGTTTTACTCTCCAACTTTCCAATTTGAAAGTGAGAAGTGAGGAATTAAATTCCTTTTTGGATACTTATTCACTTTTTGAGTGAATAATCGATTAGGGCAAATAACCACCCAACCTAGTTAAACCTCGAATTGACCCAAACGAAAATAGGCTATTCCTATAAATAGGAATTCATCTATGGCAAAGCTGCCAGAAATTAAAATAGATCAATTAAAAAGCCCAAAAACCCAAAAACACATAAATCTCCTTAATAACTTTCGTGACAATGCGAACCTCTAAATGCACAGACATGCTTACTGGTCTAATCACATAATGCAAATGAGTTCGGATTTAATAATCACCGAAAGGTTTAAATTAAAAATTTAATTAAGGATACGTCAACCATACAAGGGCGACATTGGTAAAATATGAACGGCTAAATCACTAACTCCACGTGCCACTGCCAGGGATATAAATCCTGCACACTAAACAACACAATCAAGTGCAATTGCATATAATAACATAGCCGAAGCAATAAATGCATTAAATCACCTAATTTAAACATTTATTTCATTATATTAAAATAATCTATTTACATCGCTCACGTTTGCATAAAGCATAACAATGCAAGAATGAAGTAAATAACCATAGCATTAATTCCATCACATAACAAAATCAGAGGTATGTCCAAATACCAGATAACTAGATATCATCATACAAACACGTTGTCATCTCAAAATGGCATCATCATGCAATATGATTAACTGAATAGCATAGTAGTCTAAAATCCATGATACTGGAAATCAAAGTGTAACATCTGACCTTCAAGTCCTCTCAAATGTAAACATAACATGAGTAACAAATATCTCTTTAATCAGAAATATAACAAGGTAAACGTCCGCAACACATAACCAAATAATCCCACATGAACAATCCATTTCTAATCATTAATGAATTTAATAAAGATTGATTACTCTGCATTAAAAAGGGCACTTAAAACACATAAGCAAACATAGTCATAAACATGACTAACCACTGCTACAAGAACCTAGTCCAGTGTAGCATGGTAATAGAACATAGTGTAATCTCTGCACACATCTCAGGGTAATCACGAAACAACCTCATGATACCACATCGATCCTGGTAACCACTAGCACAAACCTTAGTGAACCAAAAATCACATCATAATCTCATAGATCAGTCAAAAGCATAATATAAGAAACTAATACAGAAACATAATTCCAAAGACCTCAATGGTGTAGACCACTTAGGGTCACAATCATGATCCATCACAACAAAAGATCATCAAGATTGCATCCATCAGGATGACTTACAAAAGTCAAACGGGAGAGGCACTACATCTCATTTTTTCCTTTCCCAAGTGATCCTCAATCCATTGATCATGAAGAGAGCTCGTGATACTGGCATACTAAACCTCCACCTAGAGAGCTTCCCACATTTTCTTTAAGTTGGGTCACTATGTCATCTCTCAGTTTCTTTAATGTTCTCTACTTCTACATTTTTTTCTTTGGATACTCCTCATTACTTTTATTTCATAAACCTCTATTCACTAAGAATCACACTAATCACTCCTCCTCAAGGTCATCCTCCTCAATGGCTACAACTATACCCATGGACCCCAGAGTCCCCATATCCCCACAACTCCTATATTACCTTGACACTAAAGCTCTACTACTGTTGGCTCAGAGTGTCCCTCTTGATCAAGTTAGAGGTGTTATCTCCCCTCTTTCATCACCTTCACCACCACCACATCCAATACCACCTCCCCCACATATTCCCTTCTCAACATCCTCTACCCAAGGTCCTCACTCTTTTGGATGTGTGAACTAAGGAAAAGGATGATCCTACAACTATCTCTAGTAATAAAATATGCTCTTGGTATCTAACACATCTACCAGAAAATCCTACTAAATGGGTTAAAAATACTTCTTGAGACACCCATCATATGGAAACATAGGACCCTAATGTAGGCCCCCCTACATACAAAGCATAATTTTCAAACTCAGTGATAACTCCCTACTATTTGTTGAACTAATGGCATACTTGTGTAATGCAAAATCTCTCCACAAGGCCAAAATTCCTCCCTAACAATGGCCAACTATAAATAATATAGTACAACTACATTCAAGCTCCTCCCCATCTCTTAGTCTGTACATATGGTTTCGACACAATTATAGTAAGATCATCAAAGGTACCGGTTCCAGTAAAAGGTCTTCCCCAACTAGGGCTAATGAATATAATGTAGTTTTACTAATACATATAGGGTATCCCTACTACACATGCACTCATTACTTGTCTAGTCATTGGGATATGCTCCCAAGCCCAAATCTGTGCAACAAGGATGCCAACTAACTAAATCTTACCTCCCTAGTAAGCTACATTATGAAGTTCTTGGTAGAGAGGTCACATAGTATACTTCGGTCCCAAGAAAACTGTCATGGTCATCTAAGCATTCCCATCAACAACCAGCCCCATTTACATAGAAACCCCTACTACTTGTGATCCACACCTAGCATGCAAATGATCAATGATGCCAGTACATAGGGAAGGGGGTAATCTAATTTTTAATGATTCATCAGACACTCCCAAGTGATACGATACTCTAGGATGTTATGATCTCCAAAAATTAGCATCATAGCAACAATTCTCTCGGTAAGAGTTTAACCTAGGAAATATTATTAACAAGAGGAATATCAAATTCATACCTAAGGTGGGTGACCCTAAAGGCATATGAAATTAGAGGCCTATTACTTTGTTGAATGTCTCCTACAAGATCATTGTCAAGGCTCTCTCTCTTAAAATATATCATCTTCTTCCTCAGATCATTCACCCTGAAGAAACGGGTTTTATCAAATCTCATTATATCCTAGAAAATATAATTGCTATGTGGGAAGGGATGGAATGGGCTCAACATTCCAAGCAATGGGCCATCTTTCTCAAAATTAATTTTGCCAAAGCTTATGACCAAATTGAGTGGCCTTTCATCCTTGCAATGCTTCAGGGTCTTGGGTTTGGCCCTACTTTTTTGCAGTCAATCCAGATGCTTTTTGGGGATGCCTCTACTTGCATCTCCATTAATGGTCATTAGTCTCAAGCTTTTGGGCTTTATTGTTCAATTCGACAAGGCTGCCCACTAGCACCCCCTTTATATGTGTTGGTAGTAGAAGGTTTTGGTATTTGCTCACAAATGTCATCTCACAAAGGAGGGCCCATGGTATTTCCCTCCCAGATTCTCATGATTAGCTTGTGAATGGTCATTTCATAGATGACTCCTTCCTCACTCTCATAGAGGATGAAGATAATGTTGCCTTTACATTGCAATGTCTTGACACATTCTGTCTTGCTTCAGGGTATGCTATTCAATGGCACAAAACCCTTTGCTACAGGCAGTCTTCCCTTCCCTATCTTGCTTGGCTTGAGCAATATCAATGGAAATGGGTTTAGCATGGGGAAGTATTTCATTTTTTGGCCATCCCTTTTTCCTTCCAAGCCTCATCTGTAGAGCTCTAGAATGTGGTTCTTGCTAGAATAGAGAAGAAGCTAGAGTATTGGATCACCAAATCTCTCTCCCTTGTAGGAAAATTCTAGATTTGCTCCAAAGTGTTGGTTGCCACCCATGTATACTATTCCTCCTATTGGGCTCCTTCAAAGGCCTCTTATCTCAAACTCGAGTACCTATTACATGATTTCCTCTAGGCATCAAATGCTTCTCACCAAGGCTTTCATAGAGTCGCCTGGGATTTTCGCTATCTTTCCAAAGAGTCTAGTGGCCTACGCTTGTTGTCCACCCAAAAGCAAGGTACTGCTTTATGTGCCAAATTAGTGATTTGAGCTCTTTCCTACAATGAAGCCTAGAAGATTTTGTTAAGACATTGCATTTCTTTAGGCTTTCTAGTTCACCAGCCAGCCTGGAAGGGGATTGGGTTTTAGACCCTTCTTATCACCATTGAACCTATCCAGATTTAGGGTACTTTTATTGCCAAGAGTATTTGGAAAGCCTAGGATTGAGTTAAGCCCTGGCTTCACTAGGTTGGCAATGGGTTTAGAGATGGGCTCTTCATGAACCAACACAATCTTTGGTGGTCACCATTATTTTCTATCCAAGGTGTTCCCCTAGATAAGGTACATGGGGCTAGTACTTTGTGTTTTATTAAACATGTCATAAAGACCCCTAAAGATATTTTCTCCAGAGTTACTATGAGCTTATAGTTTTGGGAGGACATGAAAGTGCAATTCTGGCTCACTCATCCAGATCGACAAACTTTTGATCTTCTAGTTTTTGTGGTGCCTCCACATTTGTTACATAAAGTGGGCATTCAGTCCTCTCACCCTTGGTGGAAAGATTGGAAGTGGTATCGAGACACCCAGGTAACCAGCTATAAGCGTAGGCTAGGCTACTGATGGCTGGTTCCTCAACTACCCATGGTTGACGTTCTCAACCAATGATGGCATTTGCAATCTTCTCACTATACTTGGAGTCATAGGTTCTCCACTATGTGGCACACCATTACTAAACCTAAAATTATGCACTTTTCCTAGTGTATTCTTTTCCAGGGCTTTCCTTTGGGCCCTCAACTATGGCACCTAGGTGTTCCTGACCTCCGTTGCCCTTTTTGTGGTCAACCAGAGACTTTTTTGCACATTTTTTGGTTTTGTAGATGAGCTTAGTGTTACTAACAATTGATCCATGATCTCTTTCACCCCTTCCTCCCAGAACCTTTTTCTTGGAATATGGTTGTTTTAGGTGATAATACTTAGATACCCTTCAAGTACGCCTAGATATGGCATGCTTTCAAATTGGAGATCTTGTTTACCATTTGGAAAGATCACAATGTAGTTATTTTTGCTAACAAAACACTTGACATTAATGTTGCTATGTACGGTAAAGCATGTACTTATAACAATGCCATGTTGTAGATTCAGGTACAAATAGATAAAGTGGCTTTGGAGGTGGCTCACTTACAAGAGCTTTTGGCTCATTAGGGAAATGCCCCGTGTGCGGTAGCTCATGTTCCATTAGATTTGGCCTCCGACAACCATAATCCTCCTCACAGTCATCGTTGAGGATGTAGTAGTTTTTTTCACCACTCACACATGCCTCACTCTTAGCCACACTGCTCGCCTAGTGGTGGTGTTTTTGGTTGGCACTACTCTTTTGGAGTATCTGGTGGTTGGCACTGCTTTTCCTTGCCTCCCCAAAGGTCTAGCTTGGGGTGGTCCCCAATGGCTCCTCTTGCTACTCCTGCTACCGATTGGCCCTCTACACACTCAGACCCCAAGTGGGTGTTTCCCTAACTAGACTTAGCCATTTCTCCTCCCAGGCTTAAGGGAGAGAAAGATGAAGATAATATTGTTGTTGTTAATGATGGATGGGCTCCCCCTGAGCCATCTACTCACTCCACCCTTGAATGGGGCTCTGATGATAAGGGTCCTCCTCCCTTGGTTGGTGTTGCACTAGTAGCTTGAGGATTTCTATGTTTTCTAATGTTTTCTAAAAAAAAATTTTGATGAATAGTTGATTTCTGGCCTATGGCCATATGAACTTGCGGGGTGATCTTGTTTCCCCTAGCCCCTTTTTTTGTGAATATGTAACTTTGTTATATATTTTTTAATATAAGGAAGGGACTAATCTTTATATATATATATATATATATATATATATATATATATATATATATATATATATATATATATATATATATATATATATATATATATATATATATATATATATATATATATATATATATATATATATATACACACACTTGCACGAATAATGACCAATGTCAATATAACTCATGATATCAACAAGATGAAAATAACTACATGTCAAATAATATACTCAGAAGATCACCAATACAAGGGATGTATACAATTTAGTACATGTCCTCTAGGGTGATGATGATCTCGCTCATTGATAGATAAAATGTGTTGTGTTCAAAATGAAACCTCTTAGCCAAATCTATCAATAATCTATGGTTCACATGGACAATCAGAAGCTGCAATGTCTTCCCAATGCCTAAACTCTCAATCACACCCAAATCATGATAATCAAGGTTCCAGACTAGTATCAACTCCACAAAATAGGGGCACTGAATCTGAAGATCCAGAAGGTGCTTTTGCATCGAGAATGAAAAAACACACATTAGAACATTGTCAATGACATCTCCAATAGTGCCAAATTATGTATACAAAGATGAAACATCAAATTAGAAATAAAACTAGAAGTAAGATGCAACATAAAACTACATAAATACATTGTATGTTATAACTGCTGACATAAAAATATTGTATAATACACTTTTCTATGGTGGTATAATAAAAGATATTTATGTGATACATAGCATCAGATAATGCAACACAAGGATATTCCCAATGTGATAAACTCCAGGTAGGGAATATGATAAAACTCAACTACACCTTATATCATACAATAAAACTCAACATTGTATACAATAAAAGAATGTATTTTTAATAAACCATAATAAACCTATCAAAAATATATAAAAATGCTTAAAAATTAATGAAATTTTCTTTAGTTTTGAGGTACTAACTGATAAGTGGTAGTCTTGAGGTCGATAATGCCTCCTAGAACTCTTGAAATGGTGAGATCACACTATAATCAACATCTTGCTCTTGGATGACTTTACAAAATGAAAAGGGAACAAATCATTTTTTAAATGGTCCTTTGGACCCCTTATATAGGGTTTTGACATAATTTTCAAATGTTTCTGATTCATTTGAAATTCATACTCTAGCTAATTTTGATGCTTTAAATCCACTTTTTAGGAATGAAATTGAAATCCAACATCATCTTGCTAGTCAACCCTTTTGGTCAAATATAATTGACTGTCCTTCTACATTAAACCTATTGATATGAAATCAAGCAAATTTCTTCCAAATTTCTTAGTTTAACCAAATATTATTTCTAAATAATTTGGTCAACCCTAGTCAACTCTACGCAATTATGGTCAAACTTAGTCAAGATAGGATAAATTCTCATCACGAGGTGGTCAACTTAGTCAACATGCTCTTCAAATCTCTCATTTTATTTTCCATCATCTTGGACCCTATCTAATCTCAATTCAATCAAATATCTCATTTTTGCATCTCCTCAACATTATTTCAAGTTTGATTTTGAGAGGGCATGAATATTCTATCATCGATCTTTCAAGACTACAAGCCAATTAAGATCCCATTGTTACGGGCATATCTACTTCATCAAGTTGAGGTTATTTGATCTTCTACACAACTAATTTCATTTCTTCACATCAAATTTCCTAGGGTAGGTACTTATCCTAAATCAGGGACATATTAGTTCTCATTTCACCACATCAGTATGATAATGTCTAAGAAATCAAAATCATTCCTACTCTTTTGGATTCACATCACATTATGCATTCAAGATTATCTCTATAGATTCTAGTTCAATCAAGTTTAAAACTAGTATAACTAATTTTTATTAGATCGAGTTCAGAATTGGTTCCCTTTCAAACTTGCTAAGTTTCATTTGATCAAGTTCACAACTAGTTTCCTATTAAGATTAGTAGCTTTTGTTAGATCAAGTTTAGAGTTAGTATCTTTCAAATCAAGCTCACCTCTCTTCATTTGATCAATTTCAGAATCAGTTCCTTGAAGGATAGTTCATCACTTCAAAACATTGTTTGACATCAACATATTCTTTGACTCAATGCACTTGACTTGCACAATGACTCAAAGAGGCGCAGATTTAATCACTAATTTTGTTCTTGCAAACTATGTGCTCCTAATATGAAATAATTAAATTAAATCAATATTAAACCTTATTAAGAATAATAATTGACTTTTTATAGTTAAAATTATTTTCTAATCATCAAATCAATCTTATCATAAAGTTTGATCATGTTATCATAATTCTTATTTAAGTAAAGAACCTTTCCATTTTAATTAAATAATTAAAAGAATTCTTTTAATCTGAACACATTATTCTTATTTATAAATAAAAGAAATTATGTGCACATATTTTTGGAAATTTCTAAAACCAAGAGCACATGGGTCATAAATGGAAACATCTCCATTGTTTCTCATATTTACATCTCATCTGTCCATCCAATTCTCAAATATAATTGAGGCCTCTACTTTAGTTCAAAGGATCTTAATTTTCTTGCTATCATTATGATGTCACTTTGATTCTTATATTCTTAGTTCCTCTTTTCTATTCCATGTTAGATTAGATAATCTAGTTTAATCTATGATGGATGCAATAAAAAAAAATCTTCTATGTTTCATCTCTCATTTTAGCTTAGTTTATTTTAATTACAGGATTCTCAAGTATCTTGCAAATTCATTGTATCATCACTCTTTGAAACATCCATTCTGTAATGTACCTTGAAAATTTCTCATTGCTTAATTTGAGAGCACATTTAATAACATCAACTTTGCATGTTGTGGATAGGAAGTTGTAGATTGATTTATGGAAGTTTAGAATAGTCTTTTATTTCTAGATATAGTGATTTATAGAAGATCTAGTGGCCTAATTTAGCTACAATAGTTTACTGATACAACAAACACTTAAAGAAAGGGCAAGCAAGGAATACATGGGAAAAATATTTTCAAAGATGTTTCGTTCAATCACTAATGATACCAAGCTAGTGGATGAACATTTTGAGGATGTATGATTGTATTTCTAAAGGTAAAAACACATATATTCATTGTGTGATATGAGCTAGATATGTAGTGGATTGTGAAAACCTTATTAAGGAGGAGGAGGAAAGTCTGGATAAGTTAACTATAATGTATGGACCTTCTAGCCAAGTACTCACATTTTTTGATAAGAATGTTAGAAAACTGATGGAAAAGATAAGTATATTGCACCATGAGAAAGATAGAATTTAGAAGATGTTTTCAGAGCTAAGGAGTCTTCTCAATCTCAAGATTGAAATATTGTAGGAGTTGGAGTCACTGGAAACAACTCAAAAAACATATGCAATTTTTAGGCATATAAATCTTGAGGCAATAGAGATAACTACTTGTGCAATTTGTGGAAAAATTTAGGTAGAAAATTCCTTAAAGAAGCCATGGGATACTAACTTTTAAACCTTGAAGGTGAATTTTGCAGTCACTTTGAGGCTTGTATAGATATATATTCCTAAATACAAATTTTTGCTAGGTAAGTGTGTGTGTGTGTGTGTGTGTGTGTGTGTGTGTGTGTGTGTGTGTGTGGGTGTGTGTCTAATTAGAAGTTTTTGACACCTCACCTTTGTCATTGATGTTAAAGGGGGAGAGTTAGGAGGGGGAAATGATATATATGTATAGTTTTTTGTAAGGGGGAGTATATAAAAATCACCTACTTAAATCCTTTTGTTTTTGGGATTGGAAATTTCATCATTTTTCACTCAGTGTTTCCATCAATGATAACATCTAATCACTCAACTATCAACCACTTGTCAATAGGTTATGCTTATGTGAACATGGGATGAAGTTCAAAGCATTAGAAGATATCATGTTGTGCTCCCTCATAGTGGGTAACTATAGGATAAAAACTATTGAGGGAATGTAGAGTATGTGTTACAAAAAGATAGAAGTATCTTGCAATACATCATAATTGCAACTAATGTTTTGGATAAGGTAGAGGAAATGTGGTATAAGAAGAAACAAAGTTTTCAATGACTTGACATCCCCTTTCATGATGAATAGTTTCAAGAAATAGAGGTAATGAAATCTAAGATATAGTAGGCATAAGGAAAATATCACATTACATCACCTCACAATGATTAACTATAAGGTGAAAGATTCGAAGGGATTGCTGGATAAGAAATAATTATAGATGAAGAATTGCATGTACATTCCCTCATGATTTCAAGAAAAAAAATGAGGAGTTTCAAGGGATTATGGGATGTGAAGATGTTGTAAAGATGATATGTCTCACATTCCCTCAACCAGACAATAATTTCTAGAATAGATCCCTAAGGGATTGTGGGCTATTAAGATGATAAATAATTTTTAGTATCTTTTATTCCCTCATGACATTAGATAAAGAGTAAATCTTGCTTGTTAGAAACCAAGACACAGAAAAGTTAAAGAGAGACAATGATGAAAATGAGGAAATTCTCTATTGCTAAATGAGGTTCAAAGGAGAGAAAGTGGGCATTTTTTAATTATAGATATATAATGGATAGCTGGATAGAGGTTTCTTCTCATATTGTGGGATGTTCAACAAATCAATTTTTTTTTTTCGGCAAAAATGAGGGGAAATAAGGAAATTCAAGAATATAAAGGATTAGATCTATTGAAGGGGAGAATATTTTCAGTTTGGGAGGAAAAAAAGATGCAAATGGGAAATGAAAATGTTGTGGTTAAAAATCCATGTACTCAAGATAATGTATAGAATGATATCCATCTTATATATACATGAGGTTTACATATATAGACATGCACACATACACAAGGTATACATGTATATAGATAGTTACATATTGACAACCCTAATAGAAATGTTGAATCTCAAGAGCTAGGCATAAATTTCAATCACAAGTGCACTATCTAGAACCCATCAAAGTTTTCTGGTCTTGGGAGACAAACACAAATTTCAATCACAAGCACATGGCGCGCACACACACACACACGTGTGTGTGTGTGTGCGCGCACGTGTGTGTGTGTGTATGTATGTATATATATGGTACTTGAAAGACCATCTCCACAACCCTATTAGAAATGTTGAATCTTAAGAGCTAGGCATACATTTCAATCACAAGTGCACTATCTAGAACCACATCAAAACTTTCTAGTATTGGGAGATAAACACAAGTTTCAATCATAGGTGTACAACATTATTTTTGTTCCTTTTTTTTAACTTTCAATTGTTAGTGTATATCATTAAAGGTCAAAACCCCAACCCTTCATATCGTTCAAGCTATCATGCCTATGTGTGTGTGTGTGTGTGTGTGTGTATGTATGTCTATGTATATACATATATGTATACATATATATGTATAAATGTATACATACATGTATCTACGTGCATGTATACATTTATACATATTATATATATGTGTGTGTATATGTGTGTATAATATGTATAAATGTATACATACATGTATGTATACATTTATACATATATATGTGTATACATATATGTATATGCACACACATGGGAAAAATCGTCCAAAGAGTTTCGATAGAAAAAAAAATTAAAAGTTTTTATCGAAATATTTTAGTTTCTATCGAACCTTACTTTCAATCGAAACTAACTTAATTTCTTAGTTTCAATCGAAAGTAAGGAAAAAGTTTCGATCGAAACTAAAAACCCTTGGGTGGGTAAGGAACCACGCACGGGTTTCTTGTTTCGATCGAAATTGAAATAAAGTTTCAATTGAAACCCTAAGCCGCGCGAGATAAAAGGGGGCGTAGGTTGTTGTCTACTCATTATTTTGATCAAAACAAAGAGAGTGACTAGCATCCGACCCATCAACCGTCTGAAAAAGGTATGAAATACTTGTTTTTTCCCTTCTTATGTTGTTTCAGTTAAAATTTATGTATTTTTAGTATTTAAATATATGTTTCTTTGTATATTTTATTGTTTTTTATGTATGCACTTTATATATATGCATACATATGTATATATTCATGTGTATATGTATGTATTTATGTGTATATAAATGCATATATATATGTATATGTGTATATGTATATGTATATATATGTATGTGTATATATATATGTATGTGTATATGTATATGTGTGTATATATATATGTGTGTGTATATGTATATGTGTGTATATATATGTGTGTATATATATGTGTGTATATGTGTATATGTATATGTGTATATGTATATGTATGTGTATATGTATATGTGTGTATGTATGTATTTATGTGTATATAAATGCATATATATATGTATATGTGTATATGTATATGTATATATATGTATGTGTATATATATGTATGTATGTATGTATGTATGTATGTATGTATGTATGTATGTGTATATAAATGCATATATATATGTATATATTCTAATGCTATCACTCACCATAATTTCAACCATAACACTAAATCATTTTCCTATTCGTAACATTAATTTTAACCATATCCTAAAACCTAAACCTAACCTAGAACTATAACTATATCTCTAACCTAAAGATGACCCTATATATAACTATATCTTCAACCAAAAATCTAATGTTAACATTAAGTATGAAACAAATCCTAACCTCAACTCTAGACCCTTACTATAATATTTATCCTAACCCTTAGGCTAACCTTAACCATAAATAAACCCACATACATTGTGAATTTTAGATGTCTTAGATTCAGAGTTTTGAGCTTATTAGCATGATGTTTGATCTTTTCTCAACTTATCAACTATTTATAGATAGATATAGACATTTTCATGATAAACATTGCATGTACTACGAATCTTGGCTTCATTAATAAATATGATTACATTAAGATGTCCTCTTGATTCAGTCATCACCACTATATTTTAAATATATTTGATATGAAATAAAATTCTATGAAATAATAAATAATATATTAATATTACTTTCTTTTATTTCTTTAATATGTATCTTGTGCATTTTGTATGTCTTATTAGATGAGCCAATGACATGCTTGCCTCTTTGGATACTTATTGATTAAGAGGGAGTTCAAATTTATGAAATGATATCATTACATTAATGCTTGAGAGTATATATACCACTTTACACCAATTTCATTACTCTTGTCATGTATTATCTTGTTAGTCTTCCTCACACTAGATTGGATGATCTTTTACATCATGAAAGATTTTGGGTTCAAGCATAAAGTTTCTTTGTGGTAGGGTGGAAATGTAATCTGGCAATATTCTCATTCTTATTGTGTTGAGTGAAACAAGTGTCTAGAGGTCCTATCTAGATGGTCTTCTTTGATAAATTTTGATTTCAATGTATTCAACCCATTGATCTATTATAAATATGTATATATGCATACTTATGTTAGCCTAGTTGAAGGCTCTTGCAGTCTTCTTTATGTAGAATGTGATTCAATTTATCTCTTGTTTGGTCTATTTTTCACTTGTAAAAATTGATGTATTCGATAAGATAGTCAAAATCTTCTAACAAATTTTTAACTATATATACTTGATACCTCCCAAAACACTCTAAATGGTATGACTTGATCCGCTTGTGATAATGTGTTATCTATATTTGTTGGCACCAAAAAAAGTGTTTTGCACCACTCAACCACATCATGAGCATTATTAATGTGATATCCTTTATAGTTGATTTGATACTTTCTTAAAGCACATTTGATACAAGCTCATGCACCATCATGCTCACCCTTTCCATGTCCACTCTCAAAAAAACTCCAAATGTGTGGTATATTAAGGTATCGATGATATCTACATAATGCATAAAATGGTCTAGCTGATTTAAATTGTGTTGCACATCCATCTGACCATACAAAATGTTTTTCTATTTTAATGTTTTTGTTTTTCAAATATTCAAAAAATGTCTTAAAACAATGTTCCACAAAATGTGTGTCATGTTCTTTGTCATCACTAATGTAAAAGTGATACTCTTTTTTAATGACTCGTGCTTGATCTGTACTTTCTACACCATCCAGATCAATTTGTGCATGTCGATAAGACACTTGAATCATAATAGTAACCTACTCTGTATAGTAGTATTCTGCTTGAAGTTGTTTTTGAGATACGAAAAAGTAATTCTCTGCAAAGTCAACAACAAATAGAATTGTTCCGAGTGGGAAAGTTTCTCTTAGAGTTTGAAATTGTTCTGCTTGCCACTTAGCAAAAAATGCATGGTGTATATATGGTTCAATCAATTTACAAAAATTTGACATAAATTCTCCAGCCGATATCTCATCCTCTACATATTCTAACTTGTTGATTCTTTTCCAGCTTTAGTTTCTGACTTTATGTACTTATATCTCTTACATTTTACCATCCTTGTCATATTAGTATCTTCTTCTCTCAAAGGAAATTTAGTCAAGTTACCACATGTTTCACAAGTTCCTCTTATGCAATCTATCTCACCTATTGCACAATCATTTGGTTTGTCACATAAGATTGATGTTATGAATTGACTCAGTCATTTAGGAAAAGTCTTTTGAGAAGTTCCACCACTTTCTTCTATCATCTTTTGAAATCCTTCATAGTACAAATCAAATTCAACATGATATCGACAACATGTTTCAAAAGATTTATTTATCTTCACAAAATAGGGCTTCAATCTTTCAAACATTGTTTGTCCAATCTTTATGTTAGGATGTAAATTACAAAATGAGAGATACAATTCATGTTGAGTGACATCCAACCAATGTTTTGTGTGTTGAATTTATTCCTTAGGCCCAATCCTCTACTTGATGATATCTCTTCTATTTGGTGAAGGATGAGTATTATCAATCCAAAATTGAATAACTAAGTTCTTAACTGTTTCCCCAATCCTGTCAGATCGAGGAGCTCTACACATTAGTGCCCAATTGCCTTCTAATGTACTATCATTCAAATTGTTTCTCCTTTTCAGATAATGTAGTACTGTCTTTGGACTATACTTGAAATGAGATGATAATGAAGAGATCTGTCTATTTTGGGATGTTTTCTTATTTAAAATAGATGTTAGTATAACTCTTCATACAATGGATTTATCTGCAGATCTAGTTTTTTTCCCAATGGAATGTAACCCTTCCTTAACACTTTCAACAATATCTTTTTCTAGTTTAGAAGTCCTCTTTTTTATACTTGTATCTATACCCAATAGTCTCAGTGGCTCTTTCAATTCATCTTTAAGAAGTGAAATTGATAATAGTTGAGTTTTCTCCACTGTTGATAGATTCTCAAATTGTGCAATTATGTCTTTAGACTTTTTATTCAATTTCCTCTTCATAGTATGTGTAGGTTGATTAGCATATTCTCTCAATTTTGCCACATCCATTTCAATTAAATGATCTATGTTTCTATGATTAATTTTTCTCTTCAATCTTTGAGCTAGATTAACATTCTCATTTGTTGTTTGATCTTGGGCTGCACAAGAAAAAATGAAACGAAGTCTTAAGATACAATCTCTCTAAGGGACATATATGTATACATATATACATGTTTAACTTGAGTGAAATATTATGTACTTGATTAAATTATCTAACCTTCAAATGGTCCTTCTTCAATATCCATTGCTTCATCTTCAATTTCCTCATGTCCAACATTTTCATCATCTACTAGAGTTGTACATGCACGATATAAAAAATAAAATCAACTAAGTTTATAAGGGGAAATATCACTCACTAAATTTAAAAATTAAAGATATAAAGCTTGATAGAGACCTAGAAATCTAGAGAGATCTATATTATATACTTGCAAGAGATGCACATGTACCTGTTTGAACTTGGGATGAACCTTCTCCAATGTTGGTAGGTTGTCCTGGTTGACTACGTCCTAAATAAATTCATTTATTTAAATTTAATCATAATCTAATAAACCTTAATGGACTATAAATTATTAACATAATTGAATAAACAAGGTAATTCCTGTGCTAAATAAATTCATAATTTAAATTTATTCATAATGTAATATTTACCCTAAAGACTAAATATGGACATAATTGAATAAACCCTAATGGCCTAAATATGAACATAATTTCAAATAAACTCTTAATATTAAGTTAATAGTAATGCTAATTTAAGATAAATATCATATTCTTAATTGGATTTAAACCCTAATCCTAACTAAATAAACTAATTAAAAATATTGGAAAAAAGAGTGTGCATGTGTACCTGATCTAAGATAGTATCTTGCTAGTGTTTTTCGATGATTTTCATCTTCTTGTTCCTTAGTTCTTTTTCATGCATATTTATTTGCTCTTTTATCTTTATTGCCCATGTCGTAAATTCTTCCTCCAAAATTCAAAAATAGGTTGAAGTTTGTCAAATATTTCTTTCTTCCCAATTCAAAAGCCAATTACTTGATTTCACATAAATGTAAATTGAAAAAAATGAAACTAGTATTTATATTTTTTAAAAAATTCTTTAAAAAAACCTCCTTATTAGCCAACTAGGGGTTGACTAGAGAAACACCCCTAGGGGCGGACTAGGCAAGATCCCACACCATGTTTCCATAGTACTGTGTATGTATATATGTATTCATATATATATATATATATATATATATATATATATATATATATATATATATATATATGTATGTATGTATGTATGTATGTATGTATGTATGTATGTATGTATGTATGTACATGCATACACATGTATACATGTATATACATGATATATGTACATATACATGTATATACATGATATATGTACATATACATGTATATAGATATACATATACATGTGCATGTATATGTACATATGTACATGTATACATGTACATATGTACATATATACATGTGTGAATACATATACATATAGATATATATACATATATACATGTATATATGTATATATAAATGTATGTATGTATGTATATATATACATACATACATATACATATATATGTCTATGTGTATATATACATAGATACATGTATATACATACATACATATACACATATGTGTATATACATGTATATATGTATGTACATATACCTATACACATACATATATATATATGTACATGCATATGTACATATATATATATATATATATATATATATATATATATATATATATATATATATATATATATATACACATACATATGGTATGTATATACATGTATATGTATACATATATATACATGTATATGTACATACATATATATGTATGTATATTTATATGTATATATGTATATGTATGTTACATATGTACATGTATGTATATATACATATACATGTATATATACATACATGTACATATGTATATACATGTATATATATGTATATGTATATACATACATATACATACATGTATATGTATGTATATGTATGTATATACATATACATACATATACATATATACATATACACATATACATTTACATATATATACGTATACATATACATGTATATATGTATGTATATACATGTATATGTACATATATACATATATATTTATATATATGTATATACATATATGTGTATGTATATGTATATAGATACACTGTAGTGCCTACTCCTAGTTTACTTTTCAGTATTATTGTTAAACTCTTTTAGGCCAACTTTATTTTTATGCTAGATGATCAGTGACATTATTTTTCAAATTATTGGATATTGTTTCATACTCAGTTGACTATATGGTGAGATTACTTTGGTAAGTTAGTTATTTCATGTATGCATGATTATACTTTGATGATGATTTACAGTGATTCTAGTTATTTAATGATTTTAGTTTGATGGATTATTTATTTGTGCTTTCTATAGTTACTTACCCCATACTTGCATGTATGGGGTATGCGTATATTTTTTTTATGTTTGATGTTTCTGATGTGGTTAAGGGAGGGAGTTATAGTCACCTGCTAGTTGAGATCTACACAATGTACCACTTCCTGCCATTGTCTATTTAGTTTATAATATATG
The DNA here is from genome assembly GCA_028749045.1 of Cupressus sempervirens. Classification (NCBI taxonomy): domain Eukaryota; kingdom Viridiplantae; phylum Streptophyta; class Pinopsida; order Cupressales; family Cupressaceae; genus Cupressus; species Cupressus sempervirens. The sequence goes on from CM053791.1 coordinate 55,438,495, forward strand.
TGTTTGTACATGTGTGAATTTTATGCAAATTGTAGGTATCAAGTATTGACTTCCTTAAATTGCCAGGGTGAGCATACCCTATCACAATATCTTAATGGTAAGAGAGGGGAGATAACTCTTGAGTTCGAATCATATCCTTAAACCATTTCTCCTAAAAAGTAGGGCAAGTATCTGAGATTTTTACCCTTCCAAATTTGTCATATGACGTAAATTTGTGATTATAACCCTTGAGTTTGATCTTATATGTTGCATTTTATGATGGGTTTTCATAATTCATCTTGTTGGTCTATGTTATTTTTTTGTTAATTAAATCAAATTAAAGGAATAATTAATGATTTAATTTAATGAAAAATTACTAAGATAATTTCAATATTTAATTATATTTAATTAATTGAGAAATTAATTGAATAAAATAATTAAATTCAAAGATAAAATTATAGTTCTAATTTTAGAGCGTAATAATATTAATTTAATTTAATAATAATATATTTAGGAGATCATTTTTAAATAAATGTTAAATATTATTATTTCTTAAGTTAATAAATATTTTTATCAAAAATGTTTCAAAAATTAATTAGAGAAAGAGAAATTAATTTAATAAAGATATTTTAAATTGCAAAGTGTGCATGAATATTTAAAAAGTAATAAAATATTAAAAAGAGTTTGATCAATGAGTTCCCTCCCGTGATTGCACAATCAAAGCCCTAAAACTCTTTATCAAATATCAAGAGCTCATTTCGTAGGGACTAGGTTTTGAAAGGAGTGATTTTCAAAAAGAACGGTTTCAAAGGAAAGATGATTTCTCGTATTCTTTGTGCGGTTGCATATTAGCATTAGATTCAAGTAGAATTTTGTGGTTTATTCACACAGTGATTATGTTCTTCGAAATTCATGTCTTCATCGTGTCTGTTAAATCTGTTTTCCAAGTTTTGTTTAAGATGAATCTTTCATGGTAAATTTTGTTATTATTCGTATCAAAGTTATCTGTATTCAAGAGATGGAATTTTTAGAACCCTCGTTCTATGAATTTTATTTAGTTGGGTATTTTAATCGAAAAGACTTTTGAAAAGTAATTGAAATTTTTAAAATGCAAAATTCATTGATTTATTGGGCTTTCCCTATCAGAGTATTTTGCACTATTTTCTTAATATATATATAAAACAAATTAATGGGGGAGGGTTGTTCTGTTTTGTCAAAATATATATATATATATATATATATATATATATATATATATATATATATATATATATATATATATAATATATATATATATATATATATATATATATATATATATATATATATATATATATATATATATATTTTTTTTTTTTTTTTTTAATTTAATTTAATTTTTTTTGGTTGGGGAAAAAGCCACCAAACCCCCAACCCCACCATAGTCCTTGCTGATGGTAGAGGAACTATCGTAGTAGTCCTACTACGATAGCAGCAAGTACTGCTTACGCAAGACCTGCTGCGACCATAACAGGGCCTACTATGGCTCGACATGGCCACATCTTTTTGTAGGCTGGTGGGTCTTTAAATTCACTAAGTTTATTAATTTTTTTATTAAAATTTTTTATATTATTAAATTTTATATTAATTAAAATTTTAATTTATTTAGATTTTAATTTATTTAGATTTTAATTTAATTAAAGTTTGATTATTAAAAATATTTTTTTAAAAAATTAAACATATTATTTGTTGTTAAGTATGTTATATTTTATTAGCAATATTAAGTCAATTAATTTAATTATTAATTAATTAATTTGTTAATAGGATGTTAAAAAGATAACCTTTTTATGAGATTTACTTTATCTTTTAACAGTGTTAAATAGTTACTAGTTTAATTATTTATTAACTATTATTTTGAATTAATGATCTTTATAGAGATGTCAATTTTCTAAGTTAATGGTAATGATGCATTCATATTTAAATGTGAAAATGGGTTAAGTTATACGGGAAATATAGTAAACTTTATTAGACCAAAAACTTACAATGAAATGGAAACTTGAACCTTACTGTAAACTCAGACTGTGTGTTTTCAAAATCAAAGTTTTCAAAATCAAACAAAACTATGAAACTACACTGTTAAATGTATGTTGTCTTATGTTTTGGGTTCAAGGTGACTTAGAGTGTTGATCAGTTATAGGATGTTTATTGTTAGTGTAGTTTTTTATTTTTCCTATTTTGGTAGGTTTTTCTTACACTTTTAATAATCTCGCTTAAGTTAATAAAGCATGTCTTATTAGGTGAATGGTTATGAGGTGTCACCTTCCTACATGTGAGCATCCATTAGCTATCTTGAGAAGATACTTTGCTATCTTTAGTCCGATAGATGGTTGCTCCTCATTGGTTGGTGTTGCCACCTCCTCCCTCTTCCTAGCCTATATAAGCATGCTACCTAGCTTGTATTTGCATCTCTTATTTTTGCATCTTCTTAATGCTATTTTGCTTTCAGCATTTGCTTTACTCTCTTGGAGACTAACTCTATGATGCTATTTTGATTTTGTATCATTTGAATTCATAGTTTAGATATTTATTCTTTGCACTAGTTTTATGGGTTATTAATCTTATTAGATTCTAACATGGTATCAAAGCTTTTCTATGTGCAAGAGTAGATTTTAGTTTCCTTATTTGAGAGATTCGGGGGGGGGGGGCTAATAAACTTTATTGTAGTTTTTTGAAAAATGAAGTATGCTCTTCTCTTGCATCTTTGGATGATCTTGAGAATAAGAAAAGTTTTGACAAAAACAATTTTTCTCTGGGCTTTCAATCTCAAATCTGACAACCAACTTGCATATTTGGAGTTTTCAATCAATTTTGCAGGTTCCAGCATGCCATTGATGGACTTAGGAAGCCGATCCAACATTTGCATGTCATATTCTGGTTGTTGGGGTCATTTTTAAATTTTTGGAGCCATTTTTTACTGTTAAAGGCGTCTGATTTACACTATAGCAACATCTTCTGTACATCAGCAAGAAAAACGCTTTCTAGGTTTTGTTCGCAGCCTCGAAAAACCATCTGGGTATCTTTTAGATTTTGCATGCAAGCTGTATATTTTACAGAATCAAGCATGAAAGGCTACAGCCATACCCCTCTCCGTTGGCAGTCGCAGATTTGAATGCAGTTTTCAAATGTCTCGTTCTTGCTCATACGGACTCCGATTTTGATGATTCTTATTATGAACTTGGCTATTTTTTTGTGCTTTATCCACTAGTGGAGTTGTTTTTTGATTTTCATGCATGAATTCTTCAAAAATTGCAGATTCTCAGCCGTGACTGTGCACAGTTCTCATTTTGAAAACTTCAGAGGATCATAACTTTCTCATACGACCTTGTATCGAGGTGATTCTTTTTTGAAAGTGCATGATTTTTCGAGTAGATCGTAGTGGTGCTATTTGTTTCCTTGATTATTGTGCCTAAGTTTCACTTTTAGCATATGCTCTTCATGAGGGTTTGTAATGCATTTAAATCAAGACCACTAAGTATTTCTTTCTAGTGGTAGTTGTAAACGCACTAAAATAAAGTGCCAAATCATATTTCTTTGGGGGTGGGGGAGGGGGCGGGGGTTCTTTGATTGAGTAAAAAGGGGGGGACATTGTCATGGCTGGGTTCTCTTCTTTTTAGCATTTCTTTGCATTTCTTCATCATGGATCAAACAAATATGCCCATCCTAACTCCATACAATTACTTTGAGTGGAAATCATGCATGACAATTCACTTAAGGAAAGCTGGATTAAATAGGACAACTATGGGACTTGAAACTGAACTTGCTAAAGATGAAGACAAGCCTAAGTGGTTTAACAAATGTGATGAGGCATATGGAACATTGTGTTTTTCTGTTTCTCCTGACTTGCTATTTCACATTGAGTCTTTGGATACACCAAATGAAGTATGGACAAAGCTAGAAAAACTATTTGGCACACAAGATTCAATGAGGGGTCATATGTTGGAAAATAAATTAATTAGTTTGAGTCTAGGAAATTTTAACACAATTCAAGATTTCTTCACCAAATTGAAATCACTAAGGATGCAATTAAAACAATGTGGAATTGAAAAGAAAGATGAACAACTGATTCTTAGTATTCTCTCTAAGCTAAGTTCAGAATATTCTGTGTTTGTCTCTACCTTCTATGCTACTAAGGGTGCACTTGGTACTCAATTCACCATGCCATCTCTAGATGATTTTGCTATCAATCTCACTCGAGAACAGGACAAGCTAATCTAGATGGGCACTCTTAAGTCCTCTAAGTCACATGCCTTAGCAACCAACCAAGGCACAAAAGAACAAAAAGGACAAAGTAGTAACAACAATAGTAAGGATGAGAAACAAAATAATAGTGAGGGAAAGAAGGATCAGATACCAATTGCTTCAAAAGCAACTATTGATACCTCATCCTCTAAAGGCGATAAGCCTAAGAAAGAAAAGCTTAAATGTGCCTATTGTAAAAGACCCGGTCATGATGAACATAAATGTTTGCAGAAACAACTTGATCACTTGACATACATTCTTGAGAAGAATAATATCAGTGTTCCTGAGTCTATCAAACAAAGTTCTAATGAAGGGTCTAACAAAGAAAAAGAAAATAGCAAGGGGAAAGGAAAGGGCAAGGCTCTTTTTGCAGTTTCTTCCTCACCATCCACTTGGGTTCTTGATTCGGGTACTTCACACCACATGGCTTCATCTAAGGAAGAAATTGCATCCTTGAAGCCATGTACTATGCCTTCTATGTTGATGGGTGATAACACTCTTGTTGAGGTGTGTGGGAGAGGGTCAATTGATGTGGGGGATGACACATTCCATGATGTTCCTTGTGTACCCTCATTGTTAACTAATCTCCTATCGGTATACCAGATCACTCACACAAGTTTAGGCAAGCAGGTTGAGTTCACTCCTAGTTCAATGGAGATATGTGAGTTGCACAATGATTCTACAGTTGCAATTGGGAGAGCAGATCATCAGTCACGACTCTATATGTTTTCTCGCTTTGTTCCTGATCCTCTTTTGACTGTTTTTCTCACTTACTCTAATGATGTGAGCAGATTATGGCATGAGCAGTTTGGCCATCTTAACTTCCACTACTTGCATCAGCTTAACCAGTAAAGCATGGTCACAGGGTTGCCTTCTACTTTGACATTGGAGTCACTTGGAATACATGATAGATCTTCTAATGGGTTAGATTCACTTGAGCAGTCTTCTACCTCCACTTTTGATGCAGAGAGTGATTCGGATGACTCACCTCCTTCCTTTCCTAGTCATTATTTAGAGGTTGATGATTCTCCTCTAGATTCTCCATCTTCTGGTCCACTTTGGGCTAAACAGACCTTGCATTTTGCAGGTGATTGGGTTGGGGATCCATCAGACACCAAGCAGACTCGTTCACAATTCCAGGATGCTCTGCATATCTTCATTGCTACTGCCTCAAATCCACAGTCCTTTCATGAGGCTTCTGGTATTTCTGAGTGGGATACAACTATGCAGGAAGAGTATAGTTCCTTGATGAGGAACCACACTTAGGATCTTGTCCCTTTTCCTAAGGGAAGAAAACTTGTTCGATGTAAGTGGATCTACAGGACAAAATTTGCAAGCTTTGCTGGGGGTGCAAGATGCTTCATCTTTTGGAGGGGCCTCTTCCTCTCACTTGGAGTCCTAATTTTCTTTGGGGAGTCTCTTTTCTCTCTCTTTTGGGGGAATTTTATGTACATGGGTACCTCATTAGGCTTGACTTGTCGGGACCCATTTCTACATCCACCTAAGCTTCGCTTATGGGGGGGTGTTAGTGTAGTTTTTTTTTTTTTCTATTTTGGTAGGTTTTTCCTACACTTTTAATAATCTCGCTTAGGTTAATAAAGCATATCTTATTAGGTGAATGGTTGTGAGGTGTCACCTTCCTACATGTGAGCATCCATTAGCTATCTTGGGAAGATATTTTGCTATCTTTAGTCTGATAGATGGTTGCTCCTCATTGGTTGGTGTTGCCACCTCCTCCCTCTTCCTAGCCTATATAAGCATGCTACCTAGCTTGTATTTGCATCTCTTGTTTTTGCATCCTCTTAATGCTATTTTGCTTCCAGCATTTGCTTTACTCTCTTGGAGACTAACTCTATGATGCTATTTTGATTTTGTATCATTTGCATTCATAGTTTAGATATTTATTCTTTGCACTAGTTTTCTAGGTTACTAATCTTATCAGATTCTAACATTTATTAGAGGCTGGGAAGTATTATTTTGGTGATTGCATATGATGTTAAAATTTGGTTTATGTGTACTTTCTTGAATCAGTCTTGTTAGGATGATCATACTAGTAATGCTTGTATCTTGACCAAGTGATTTTGGTACTTGATAGTTGCTTGTTTAGAGAATTGATGTATGGTTTTTGGTCTTTTGAGATCTTTTTGCTTTGTTGAGCTTAGGGTAGATTATCTGTATGTTAAGTTGGGAAGTGGCTTGCAATGGAAGCCAAGGCCCTAAAGAGGTTGACATGTAATCCATTGTAGGCTATTTAATAAGTGAAAATACTACACTAAATGAGAGTAAAATGAACTAATAAGAGTCTTTGTCTTTCCTCGCACATGCCTCAAGTGCTAGTACAAACTAGGATGGGAGTAGAGAGGATGCTTGGTTGTGACTATGCATCTTTAGTATGCCTTGTCAGTATGAAAGGATACTAGTGCCACATAAAGTCACGAGGGGGCCGGAGGATTAAAAAACTAGCTGAGTAACCTTAGAGTTGGCTTGTGCGATGACACTTGCCCACTAGCATTAGAGATTCCCCACATATCTTTGTTGCCTTTGGGTTTAGATGTCATTTTATCTTGGTACCTTTGAGTTAGATTGCTTTTAGGTTTTTCTTGACTTAGATGTTGGATTTGACTTTTGAGTTTGTTATTCTGCTTGGGACTTGAGAGTATCTCCTTAGCGCAGTAGGAGTGGACCTTTTTGGGTTACCATGAGGTCGAGTGGTAGTACTTTTTTACTTTTACCATTGAGATCTGTCAATTTGATGCTGTGGCTAGAGTTCCTTGATTTGCATTTCCTTTCATTCTATCTTTGTGTACTATGATGGATGGTTATACTTATTGTATCAAGCATTTTAATTTTATGGATCTTAAAGAGACAACGTAATTTATTTTATGATATATATTATTTTAGTCTTGCATACCCTGTGACATGTATAGTGGATAATTATGCATTCTAATTATCATCAAGTGGCATTCGGGATAAATGTATATTATTTAAATAGATTTGAATTTGTAGTTAATCTTTAATGTGGATGTGTTATATATTGGATTTAGTATTATTAAATTTAAATATGATTCAATGTCATGGGATCCTTAAGGAATGTAATCTGTTTATGTGTTACTTATGTATGAATGTACATGTTATTGCTTTCGCTGTTTTATAATTGTTATATATTATTCTTAAATTTTTTTTGGCAAACTTAGTAAAACTTTAGGTTAGTTCTTTTGGATCCCTTAATGGGGCGTTACATACACATACATATACATACATATATACATGTATATATACATACATGTGTACATGTATGTATGTATATATATATATATATATATATATATATATATATATATATATATATATATATATATATATATATATATACATGTATGTATGTATCTATGTATGTATACACACACACACATGTATATGGATATATATGTATATACATATATATGCATAATCTACACACACACACATATATACACATATATACATGTATATACATAATCTACACACAGACACACACACACACACAATGTATATACATATACGTATATATATATTATATATATGTATATGTACATGTATATATACATGATATATACATTACATGTATAGACACACACACATAGGCATGATAGCTTGAATGATATGAAGGGTTGAGGTTTTGACCTTAATGATATACACTAAAAACTGAAAGTAAAAAAAGCAACAAAAACAATGCCATGCACTTATGATTGAAACTTGTGTTTATCTCCCAAGACTAGGGAGTTTTGATGGGGTTCTAGATAGTGCACTTGTGATTGAAATGTATGCCTAGCTCTTGAGATTCAACATTTCTAATAGGGTTGTGGAGATGGTCTTCCAAGTACCTAAACACAATAGCTTAATGAAGCCATTTCATAGTTTTGATGGGGTTCTAGATAGTGTGCTTGTGATTGAAATTTGTGTTTGCCTCTGAAGATTGAGCTTTTCTGATAGGGTTATGAATATAATCTTCTGAGTATCTAACACTATTATTCATCACAAAGGAGGAGAACTTAGGGAAAAACATAAGGGCCCGTTTGGTGAGCGGAATAGGAATACGTATTCCAAAAATTTTGAATTCCTTGTTTGGATGCACCAAAACGGGATTCAAATACGAAGTAAAATAGGAATACGTATTCCAATTTTGGTCCAAAAATGGGGTTTTGCAATTCCACCCAAATAGGTGTTATTGGAATACGTATTCCTATTCCATTTTTTTTAATTTTAAAAAACATAAATTTTCGGGTCCACGAATTCCCATCAAATATTGGCTGAACCAAACGGAAAATAGGACTACGTTCTATTCCAGAATACGTATTCCTATTCCACTCACCAAACGAGCCCTAAAAGATAATGTATGAAATATGAACACACGATAATAAATAAATTACTAATAAATGATAAAAATGTGAGAATATATCTTAGAAAAAGAGAAAAAGAACAAATTGCAAACCAAAGCTAACATTATATAAATATAACACTTACGCAATTGTATCATGAAGCTCCATCAAAATTGGCTCTAAGAATATACATTTGATTAATATGCAAGTTTCGCCCTTAGCAAACATTCATCCTCAAAAAAAAAAGACATTTATTCCTCTCTTATTTATGATTTTGATGTGCTACGCGTACATAGCAATTTAGCTTATTTTCTCTCGACTTGTGGGTTAAGTTAAAAGAGATATATTATTTAAATACTAAAAATTGAAAGTCCAATTTAATATTTGATTAAAAAAATGATCCTAACAGATTACGAGATCCCAGCTACTCCTCTCTACCCAGTCACCAAAACCCAACTACCGATCCAGAAAACTCCATTTTCTGGAAATACGACCATAACAGCTGATCTTCCTCATGAATTCCATGTATATTCATCTCTAAATGTCGTATCACTTTGTGTTTATGATAGATCAAACATGGGTTTTCCCATTTTGAATAGATCAAGGCCTAAGAAATGGGAGGTCGACTACGAGTCAATAGGATACCTGCTACTCTATTTAATGCTTCTAACATTGGCTGTCTTTTATCTGCAACACGTCTTTGGAAGACTGATTATTGGGTATCATAAGCCAGCTCCAAAAAAATGGCCTATTCTGCCACTCCGTTTCAACCAGAATGGCCAGTTCAAAATTCTACAGGTACGTTGGTTGTTTTCTTGAATACCCAATGAATTTTCAACTGCAAAGGAAAATAAAGGAAAATAAATGGTAATCCTTCTTTAGCTTATACCATTTTGCAATGAGATAGCTTTGAGCTTGGGTTATGCTCTTACAGTCTACCCCAAGATCATTTTAACTAAAAGAAGGGTATAAATTTTATTGAATACCAAAGAAAACAGAACAACAGAAGAAACAAAGAGAACTACAGAGATTTATCCTGGTCCACAAGTTGATCCAACATCTGAGATAATTTCTAATTTCAACCAGTTACCATATCAAGGAGTACACGCCATTTAGAATTTCATTCCAGTATTATGTTCTTGATTCTTTTGTGTTTTCCAAACAAAAATTCTCACAAGAGCAGTACAAATTTATTAAATAGAAAATAGAAAAACAAAGCAAGAATGACCAATGGACCAACAAGAACAATCATACCACATTTCTATCCTCCACAACTAATTGCTCTGAGGTAAAACCAAAGGCAAACAGCCCCTATCCACAACATTCCGAACTTTATTCATTTTGGCCAAGCAATCCACTACTCTATTCCACTCTCTAGAATTGTAAGAAAAGTTAATAGATTCTTAAGACCAACTCAAAATTAAAACCTATCTAATAACCATGGCTAAATGCTGATTAGCGTCATTACTTGCTTCTCATTCATCATATTCCCCACCATTTGGTAACCAGATTTATAAATCAGTTAAACCCTTTTTGTAACCAACAGAAAAACCCCTCTCCATGGCATTTAAGATGGCAAAAGACCTTCCATGAAGTTATTCATTCGAAGTGCTTTATAAATGGAGAAGAAAAATTTAAAGATCACCAGAACTATTTCTACGAATCCCATCTACACTAGCATCACTAAGATTCCCCCTGGAAGAGCCATTAGTATTTATCTTCGGAACTTCGTTAGGAGGAATTAGCCATCAGTCCACACGGTTAATCTTCTTCATAGCCTGTCTAGCCTTTCTACGTCTTGCACCAGTAGTGGCAGCAGTCTCCTGAGTAGAAAAGCTCACCCTTATTCAAATTCTCCTGAGTAGATAATCTGACTCTTTATTCAAATAACTGATTGCCGATTCTTGATACATGGTACAACCTCAAAATATCTCGTATTATTTAAGTGTTTGATTGGAGGGCTGGTCATTATATTGATTTTTGTATTGAGGTATGTAGGTAGCTGATATGCATTATGCAAATGGAGCAGTCACCAGCTGTGAAGATGTTCTTCCTTCTCAGTTCCATTCTTGTTCAGACCTTAACACTTCTGCATTTCTCAATCGGATGATCCGATCCGAGAAACCTGACTTCATTGTATTTACAGGTACAGGTTTACTCTCTTGTCCATCCTTTTTAGTTCTAGATTATTGTTTCTTATAAGAAATGTTTTGCAATAATGAATAAGAAAAATACCCCAAAAACAATCCTAAGCCATTGATGAGAGGACATCTTTATAACGAATCAGGAGTATCATTTTCAATGTAGCATCTAGAGTGCTCTATCATTGTGCTGTGTAGCCCTGCTCCAAGAAACACTTCATTTCTTGGGCTCCTAAGAAACACTTAATTTCTTGGGCTCCTAGTTTAGCCCTGTTAAATCAGGAGTATTATTGATAAGTAGGAGATATTTTCCACAGTAAGTCAAATTGTGATATTGCTATCAGGATTTAGCTGTGTGATTTTTGAGTCAAACTCATTGACTCATATTCCACGAATAGTGGTTCAACGAATCCATCTCTCATGAGAATGAATGGAACACTTAGCACTCATTGGATCTAGCCTCTAGATGGTGCTCACAGAGGTGTAGCACCGGGACTTCCCGGGGGTCACCCATCCCAGTACTACTCCAGCTTGAGCGTGCTTAGTTACTTAATTATGGAGTTTCCTCCATGATTAAACCCACTCTGCTTGCAACCCCATTTGCAAAACCTTCAACCAAGTATTATTTTCAACGTAGCATCTAGAATGCTCTATCATTGTGCTGCGCAGTATGGAGCGTGATTGCTTTAATACTGCTCCAAGAAACACTTCATTTTTTGGGTTCGTAGTTTAACCCTGTTACTATGTTATTTTCCATGGCCCGACCAGGACTTGAACATAGGACCTCCCTTTAACATGCTTGGGTACTCCATTACTGAGCAACCATCCTCTTTGTAGTCAGGTATAATAAAATGAAACCATAGAGTGCTGCTGAATGGAGTGGCTTAACATTTGTGCTTTCCTCCACAGGAAAAATACATAAATTGAAAAGTCCTAGTAAACCTCTTTTGGCATTAACAAATCAACTAATTTAGAAAGTCAGACTGTAGAGGATACAAGTCATAACTGACGAGATGTTATTGTTAGATGGGTTTATGGTCGTTGTTCTTCTTGGTTTCCATTGCTGTGCATTAATTGCTGTATCAGCAATAGCATAGGTAGCGTATTATCCTGCAATTTCTGTTTTTTAAGTTCTTTCTACTTTATTATTGAAAAGAAAATGAGCCCCTAAAATTCTTAGTTGTACAGTAAAAATTATGGTGGAGTTGAATTTAAATAGTATAAAAGATACTTGATCAGGGGACAACATCTACGGACCAGATTCTGCTGATGCTGCAGATTCTATGGACGCTGCATTTGCTCCTGCAGTAAAATCCAAGATTGCCTGGGCAGCAGTGTTGGGTAATCATGACCAGGAATCTACTATGACCCGTGAAGAATTAATGTCATATATATCCGTCATGGATTATTCTGTTTCGCAGGTTAATCCTCTTCGGAACAATCGTAACACAAGTCAGAGGCAAAGCTATGTCCAAATTGATGGTTTTGGGAACTATAATATAGAAGTAAAGGGAGCTGTTGGGTCAAATTTTGAGAATGTGAGTATTTTCAATCTCTTCTTTTTGGATAGTGGCGACCGATCAGTTGTTCCTGGAATTCCTGGCTACGGGTGGATTAAGGAAAGCCAGCTAGCCTGGCTCCAAAATGTTTCTGCAGTGATACAGGTAGACTGGTAGAAAATGCAGGACATATTTCTAAACCTATTGCATAATATTTTCTGTATATAGTAGATAGGGCATCCATTAGTGAACATCATTTCTACTTGTGATATTGCTAATAGGATTTAACTGTGTGGTTTTTGAGTCACTCATTAATCCATATTTCATGAGCAGTAATTTGCACAATCCATCCGCCATGAGAATAAATAGAACACTTAACACTCATTGGATCTAGGTGATGCTCACAGAGGTGAAGCACCATGACTTCTTGGAGGTAACCCATACCAGTACTACTCCAGCTTGAGCGCACTTAACTACAGAGTTTCCTCCATGGTTAAACCCACTCCGCTTGCAACCCCATTTTGCAAAACCTTCACCAAGTGTTATGCCTTAAGAACCATTCATTAGAAAGTATTTTAAGCTCATCAATTGATAGTAGGAGATATTTTCCACAACAAGTCAAATTGTGATATTGCTATCAGAATTTAACTGTTGCAAGCAGGGCGGGTTTAACCATGGAGGAAAATCTATAGTTAAGCACATTCAAGCTGGAGTAGTACTGGGATGGGTGACCTCCCGGGAATTTCTGGTGCTTCACCTTTGTGAGCATCACCTAGATCCAATGAGTGCTAACTGTTCCATTTATTCTCACGAGGGATGGCTTCGTGTGAGTCACTACTCATGAAATATAGGTCAATGAGTTTGACTCAAAAACTACACAGTTAAATCCTGATAGCAGTATCACAATTTGACTTGCTGTGGAAAATGTCTCTTACTTATTATCTCTACTTGTGTGTTGCTGCCTTGCCAACTAAATTTGTGAGCTTCTTCTTTTGATGCGAACAATTTTTATGTTCTCTACTGCATTATTTTGGCTATAACCTTAGCTGACTCTTGAAACAAATTTTATATTTTTGACATGATGGTTGTCAAAGGATGGTATAATAATGTAATTTGGATGTTGACAGGATACAAGTAGAATGGAACCAGAAATACAGAGCAATTTGGCTCCAGCACTTGCCTTTTTCCACATTCCACTCCCTGAGGTAGGATACTTTAGAGCCTCAGAAATTGTGGGTGTGAAGCAGGAACAAGTGGGTTGTGCCTCCGTGAACTCAGGTGTCCTGAACACTTTTGTCCGTACTGGTGATGTTAAAGCAGCCTTTGTGGGTCATGATCACGTTAATGACTTTTGTGGGAAAATGAAAGGAGTTTGGTTGTGTTATGGAGGTGGATTTGGGTATCATGCCTATGGAAAAGCAGGATGGTCAAGACGAGCAAGAGTGATCATGGCTACTCTAGAAAAAGGTCAAAAGATGTGGCAAGGTGTCACAGATATAAGAACTTGGAAGCGCTTGGATGATGAGGAGTTAACTAAAATTCATGAACAGTTACTATGGAGCAAACAGTAACTGAAGGCCTAATGCTTTTCATTTCAAGACCTGTTTCAAAATTGGTGTTCCTCTGAACAGTGCAACAGTTTGGAATGATCTAATTCTCAGGTTCAAGTTGATAGGTAACTTCTTTTGTTTGATTTAGTTCACATTAATAAGGATATTTGAGAGCTACTGAACATTTGTTCTTGGAGAGGAGTCTATCTACGATGCCCAGATTTTCATATGGTCTTAACTAGTTATATTTCCTGTATATATTCCATTCAGTCTTTTAAAACTGATAGGAAGATATCAAGCTTCAAATAGGTTCCACAAGCTATTCATTTAAAAGGTCAAGCCTTGAATCAAGTAACTTGCAACAGTTAATTCTGTTCTTTTTTTTTGCAAAAGATATTATAAAAGAGAATGTTTGTTGATCTTGAGAACTGTAGGAGAGTTTTGGCAAATATTCAACCAAAATTTGGCAAAACCTCAGCAGCTTAGAAAGACCATTAGTTGAACCTAAAGCTGAAAAAACTCATTTAACAAAAAAAACTGTCTAACAATTCTCATTCAGATTGCTTTTCCTGCAAAAATTCACCCAACAAAAAAATAGACATTACCTGGCAACTCAGAGATTGCTTGCAGAGTTTGCAAACAAAAAAATAGACAGTACCTGGCATATCAGAGAGTGCTTGCAGAGTTTGCAAACTGTGTATAAAAGTATTAAATGTTAGAGCTGCTGCTCATTTGGACCAGCTGGGACTTGAACCTAGAAACTTCCATTTGCTGCTGTAGCAGTCTATCAACTGAGCTACTGGCACCTCTCCACCAGCCCATAAACTATGTATAAAAGTAGATTCTGCAAACTGTGTATAAAAGTATTAAATGTTAGAGCTGCTGCTCATTTGGACCAGCTGGGAGTCAAACCTAGAACCTTCCATTTGCTGCTGTAGCAGTCGATCAACTGAGCTGCTTTCAATTGAGCTACTGGCACCTCTCCACCAGCCCATAAACTATGTATAAAAGTATCAAATGTTAGAGCTGCTGCTCATTTGGACCAGCTGGGACTCGAACCTAGGACCTTCCATTTGCTGCTGTAGCAGTCGATCAACTGAGCTACTGGCACCTCTCCACCAGGCCATAAACTATGTATAAAAGTATCAAATGTTAGAGCTGCTGCTCATTTGGACCAGCTGGGACTCGAACCTAGGACCTTCCATTTGCTGCTGCTGCTGTAGCAGTCTATCAACTGAGCTACTGGCTCCTCTCCACCAGCTGATCTTCGCTCCAACCCCTCTTAAGCTACATTGCTGGTGCGTGGGGCTCCTAGCCTGGCCTTAATACCACTTGTTAGAACTGCTGCTCATTTGGACTAGCCAGGAGTTGAACCTAAGACCTTCCATTTGCTTCTGAAGTGCTCTACCGAGCTACTGACCCCTCTTGGCCAGGCTATCTTTGGTCCAGGTTGAATCAAGATCACCGCGGTGATCTTGATCTCTTGGTATAATGCATATATGCCATGAGATAGAGATCACAATAGTTGGAAAGCTAAAATCTCACTCAATGTTGAGAGAACTAGCATAATGGTGATTCTGAAACAACTGTCCAGCTTTAATAAAATTAAGAATATGGTTTGGTTCTATGTCCTTTCATAGGATCATTATATGAATTTGAGTTAATTGAGTTTCATTTCTATTTAGGACTAATTGGACGGCTTAAGCATCACACACTGAGGCTTGATTCCTATACTAAAAGTGTTAAATAATCAAAGTTGGCTTTCTTTTTTCTTTAATGTATAATATTTAAGGGTGGTCAGGATACAAGTTACTTATTAATTGTTACTATATATATTAAATGACACTAGTTAACTCTTTTAATTGTTGATCACTATGTGTATGAGAAGATCTATATCAATCTATTTAGATTCCCCTTGTCCATTATCTCATTTTAAGAGTCCATAAAGGTCCTTTATAGAACCCTCTTTAGCCATTGAAACAACATAAATGTGAAACTTCATAAAACTCTATCAAAGCCTAACAAAATGACGATTTAGGTTAAGGTTATCGGTAACTTACAAACTTTCTCTTATTTCTTTAACTTATCATGGTTTCTAGTCTTCTATAGCATTTGCTTTTTGTTGCATCTGTACAATCATTATTTCATTCTCCTATTCCCCATACACACTATAACATTTTTTTATTTCAAACATCTATAGATGTAATCATTAATCATTATTATTTTCTATGTTTTTCTCAAACTCTTCAAGTTAGGATCAAACTAACATTTCCTCCTTACAAGAAACATCTCCTTACTATGACTATTGTCATCAATAGTAGTGGCAATTTTTCTATGGTTTGCATGAAACTATTTCAAAGCATTCTACTTCTATGTTTTCCTAAAGTTGTAGGAATCATGTAGGGCCCTCTACTATTAACCACAATGTATAGGATGAACTTATTAACATCACAGTAGTCTTGATATAATCCTCTCATATTATGTTAGACCTCGCTATCTTATGTCTACTATAAAAACTTTTTACAATTAAATCAAATTTCATGTAGATTCAAATTGAATTCATGTTTTTAATATGGATGAAAAAACTCAATAAATTGTAAAGAAAAGAAAAGAATAATCATACTCATAAATTTGAGAATAGAATTGTATCCTTATTGTTGCTACAAAAAATGGATTACAAAGATTTATTGTTATCCCCAACTAATAATGTGACTATTGTATGTAAAAGAGTCATATCAATTGTTAAGTTGTCATTGATGCCAAGCCTTAGTTGGTTAGATGATATGATAATTCAGTAGAGTACCATATCATTTAATCGATGAAGATGATTTGAAGAAAGATCGATCTTGATAGAGTTGATAAGTATTGGTATTCATTGGGTACTTGGGTGAATTTGACTATGACCAGTATAATGTTGGTTTGATTGTTTTGCAATCATGTTATGTTATGATTAAAATCATAATTGGCGAGTTGGTGAAAAAAGAGAAATCATGACTGGTGAGTTGGTGAAAGAAGAGATACAGTATCAATCGAGTGATTACAATTGTCATTGAGTGTCTGGTAAAGAAAAGTTAAAGTTTAGTGCAAACTGAGTGATGTATTGTCGAGTGAAGTTGCAATGTTCACTGAGTGAAGAACAAAAGAAAAGATTAATTTGAGGTTGACAAATGATGAAAATTGAGAATGTTATAGAAGTGTAAAGGATAATGACGAAGTTTGTTATGAGATCAATGAGGGGATAATTCAAAGATGATCGTATGGAGAAGATTTTTTATTTTCACAATGAGCAAAAACTTTGAGGTGAACTAGTATTGACCGAATGACTAGATGCAATGAATCCGAGATTTACAATTGTAATTAAGCAACATAATTTGGAAGGCAGAAGTTAACAATTTAAGGAGATGATTGAGACCATTTTTTGTTTCTAATTGTTTGCTTATATTGCTAATAAAGTGTGAACTACTGAAGGAGAAAGAAGAATGAGGTGAACTGAGTAGAACAAAGGAAGTAAGATCAAGCAGAGGAAGTGCAAGGTGAAAGAGAAAGAGTGTGAATTAGTTAGGAATAGATCATAAAGTAGAAACTAAGTAGAACAGAGATGTGAACAAGCAAGGTAGTGCTAAACCTAGCAGATCATTTCACTGTTACTTGCTTACCATTGTAGTAGATAAAATAGCTTAACTGAGTGGACCTAGGATATCCTATATGGTAACACTAATTAGTGATGTTTGTAATTCCTTTAGAGAAGATCACTATTTAGTAATGATAAGGATGATAAGGTCTACATGATCTTTGATTAAAATCCTCTAACCAAGTCACACTATAAATGCACATGTAAACCTTTAACAAGATTGGCTCCTATCATAGTTCACTTTAGAAGAGTGAATTTGTTTTGGTTGCTAGTTTCTAAGTTGTTTTACCCTTTACAACGTTTCCACGTTAAATATTTGTCTCAAAATGTGTGAATGCTTATGAGTTGGAAGTTGATTTTCATGTTATTTATTTACATTTGCAACTCTATATAAGCTACAATAATATTCCGATACTTAACAAAGTAAAAAACAATGAGATAATGGTTTGAAATAAAGTTAACATAAGTTTGATTTGAGATGTTGAATATGGTTATTGAGTTATTGATGTGAAAGTTTATGAAATTTGAATTGGTGTTTGAAAGGCTTGTAAGATAACTGGATATAACTCATTCACCCCCTAGTTATCTAACTGTTGTATCTAAAAAATAATTACAACTTTAAAAGAAAAAGATACATATGTACCTAGACATCTTTATGTTGAGATTATGTGTGTTGTACACATTTCTTAATATTGTTTTATTTTATTATGTAATGTTGCACCTAGGATCACCTAGATGAGTGTGTATCATGTAGAGATTCTCATAGGATATACTTGATGAGGTGCATTGTAACGTTGTAATAATATTTGATGTAATTATTTAATATTGGAGAAAAATATTAAATGTAGATCAACAGGGGTTCGACAACACATGTTTTATGTAATGCACTTGGTGGTTTTGTGGGAGCTTGGTACTATATAAGCAATCACAAGGGTGTTGTAGAGGAAAGGCAAAAGGGAAGAAAAGAAAGTCTAGCAAGACAAGGCTTGATCGGCTATTTTTTTGCTACCAAACCCTTATTAACTAAGGGGGCATTTGTGAAGGTTGGAAGCATGACATGGGATGTGTCGGTTCATGTTTGTTCACATGGATTGTTTGGTTGTGGCTATGACTTTGAAGGCTTCCATGGTTGTATTGCAATGATTTTTTTGCTAAATACTACATAGTGATGAATGTTTTTGGAGGGTTGGTTTTTGCCTCAATGAGAGTTTCTTAGAGTATATCTTGTGTCACATTTTTGTGGGTATGTTGTCTATTCTTTTGCATATGGATTTTAAGTGCTTATTTGTTTCAGAGCTGTTATGGGTTATGTGGAAACAATAATATTTTTTTGGTTGCAAGTCCTATTACAAGTGGTATCAGAGCTATGGTTTTGTTGTTGCAACGCTAAATTAAATCCATGAGAATGCATGAAAGGATGAAATAAAGGCCCAAAATGTATATATATATATATATATATATATATAGTAGATCTAAGGGTTTTTCACTTGCTATTATAATGGGATGTTGGCATATTTTGAGTATGTGAAATTTTTGGTTAGCAAAGTTTTTTATACATTTCATTTAAATGAGGATTTTAGGGGGGGGCGTGCAGAATTGACCTCCTAGTAAAAAAAACCTCACCATTGGATCTAGGTTGAATCCTATAAGAAGTTGTTAAGAAGGCAAGAAAGGTTGAGTCTAATAATAGGGAAAGACCCAAAAACAACACTTCTAGAATATTCCAACAAAGTGAAGGTGCAAGGAAGGATAACCAAAATAAAGAATGTTATTTGTGCAAAAAGCCATGGAATACTAGACATAGATGTCAATAGTGGGAAGATTTAATCCAAAAGAATTTATGTTTCAAATATAGAGAACCTTGGAAACATGATCACTGATGTAAAAGAGGACAAGTAAACCAAATTGAAGAGACAAGCAAAAAGGCAAAAGTTGGTGAGTTGGAGCAAGGGACCTTAGCATTTATCTCTCAAAATGAAAATAAGCCCTTTCGAATTTAAGGCACACTTAAAGGACATGAGGTAATTGCTTTAGTGGATACATGAGCTTCTCATTATTTCATTAGGAAGAACTTGGTAGTAAAGAGGAGGTTGAAAACCCAAGATTATGAAGGCTTTAGAGTAGTGTTGGCCAATGGATCCATAGATTGTTGTACAAAAATTGCTAGAGAAGAAAATATTACCACTGATGGACATATAATTAAAACAAATTTAGAAAACATAGAAAATGATACCATCCTAGGGATGTCATGGATCAATTCTCTAGGGTGTTTTTATCATGGATGGTCCAAATCTTGAAATATGCTTTAAACATGAGAGAAAAGAAATAATTTTAAGAGGAATGCCTAATGGAACCCAAAAATAGTATCATGTAATAAAATGGATAGAATATTAAGATATGACCAAGGAGAACAGATAACCTAGTGTATGGTTTTAGATAAAACCTCCACTAATGAACAAACATTTCATGTAGATATTTGCCCTATCCTTAAGAAATACAAAAATGTGTTTGAAGATATCCCACTAGGGCTTTCCCCCAAAAGAGGTTTTGAACATGCCATAGAGTTACATAAAGTTGCAAAATTGGTGATTACAATACCTTATAGACATCCCCATAAATATTAAAAACCGAAGAAACCATCAAAGAACTATTAGGTAAGGGGACACATACAACCTAGTAGAAGTTCATATTTTAGGTCATCATTGGTACTTATTAAGAAAAATATGGAACCATGAGATTGTGATTCAATTATAGGGCATTAAATAAGAAAACCATAAAAATAGACACCCTATCCTAGGATTGATGAATTAATGGATGAACCACATGGAGCATACATTTTTCCTAAAATTGGTCTAAGGTCAGGATATCATGAAATCAAAATGAGGTAAGAAGATGTGCCAAAGACAAAATTTAGATGTCATTATGGACACTTTGAATTCTTAATGCTTCCTTTTGGACACACAAACGAACCAAAAAAAATTCAATCCTACATGAATCACACTTTTAGACAATAGTTACATGAGTTTCTTCTCATATTTTGATGATATTCGTATTTATACAAAAACATGGGAGGAGCATCTAAAACATATTTTGAGTCTTTTGTAAAGAGAGTCACTATATGCAAAAATTTCAAAGTATGAGTTTGGACTCCAAGAGAAACTCTATCTTGGGCATAAAATCAACCAAGAAGGGGTATGTGTAGATGAAGAAAAGATCAAAGTTATCAAAGAATGGCATAAACCAAGAATCCTTATACAATCCGAGGATTTTGTGGGACTATGCAGTTACTATCAATGATTTGTTAAATATTTCTAAGAAAGAAAACCCCCTTATAGATCTAACAAAAAAGGGAGCATTCACTTGGAATGATAAAGCACAACAAGATTTTGAGAAACTAAAGGAAGTTATGAGTTCATGCCCAGTATTAGCCAAACTAGATTTCTCTATGCATTTTGAATTGCAATGTGATGTGCCAGGAGAAGAAAATAGGAGTTGTGTTGATGCAGAAGAAACACCCTACAGATTTTGAAAGTTGTAAGCTTATAGAGGCCGAGAAACATTATTCTATTTATGACAAAGATATGTTGGAAATAATGCATACCTTGGCAAAAATTTATCAATACTTAGTTTGTGTGAAGCACATAGTAAAAACATATCATAATAGTTTATGTTTCTTATTAAATCCAAAAGATCTAACATACATCAAAAGTGGGTGAGAAAAGAGCATATGCACCAAGATGGTGTACAAAAAAGTGGACACCATGAAAAAAGAGAGTTAAAAGTACACATAACACGATTATGTTATGTGCACTTTTGATCAAATTTCAAAATGGGTTTTAGTTTGTTAATGAGCCAAGAAAAAGATATTATTATTTTTTAACTTTGAAATAACATGATTGTGTTATAAATGTGAATGTGTTATGCTTAACCAAACATGATCATGTTATTAAGAACTAGAAGAGTTGCTTTTAGTTCTCCATAACCCCATTAGGTTATGAAGAACCATAAGCAATGAGAGTAAGATATATCTAGAGATAGGTGGGTGAAGAAGATGCAAGGGAGGAGTGAGAGATAGAGGAGTAGGGGGGGGAGAGAGAGAGAGAGAGAGAGAGAGAGGGAGGTGGGTGAAGAAGATGCAAGGGAGGAGTGAGAGATAGAGGAGTAGGGTGGGGGGGGGGAGAGAGAGAGAGAGAGAGAGAGAGAGAGAGAGAGAGAGAGAGAGAGAACATTGCTCCATGGAAAATTCCACAACACTTGTCAATTCTCTATCTAAATTTTTGTTTTTGTGTGCATGTGCACTGAATACCTTTTGTCACTACTTGAGTACTAATAGATGGTGAGTATTCATCATCATCATCATCATCTTACATAGGCTCACATGCATATCTTATTTCTTTCCTTTCTTGCTTTCGCATTTCTATCTCTTCATGTCCTTCTCTGTAACTTGTATCACGGGTCCAAGAAGCTCTTCCCACTCGTCCCATTAATCACATGGGCTTTGTCTTTCATCTTGAGTAATTGGTTAATAGTTTTATTCATAATATACTTCATAATCAGATTCTCCATAGCTATTTTACTTCTTGATCACAGCAATAACTTCTTATTAACTAAACATTTTGTAATAAGTTGATATACAATCATAGTTTTCTCTTAGTCAATCCTTTAGTCATGTGGTTGATTATGTAGATCCACAAAAGAGTTGAAATCTAAATCTAGTAGAAGAATAGTATTAGATCTATCAAGTGTGCCCTAAGGGGATGTAAGAACCCTTAAGGAACACTTGGTGATTGTAATGTGTCCTAAGGGGTGAGCTAATGTCCCTTTTGAAAAGTTGTAGGAACCCTTATGGTCCCTTTTGACATATTATAGCCATCAAGTGTGTCCTAAGTGGATCTAATACTATTCTTCTACCAGATCTAGATCTCAATCCTTTTATGAATTTACAGGCTCAATTACATGTCTAAAGGATTGACCGAGAGAAAATTGTGATTCTCTATCAACTAACTACAAAATGCTCAATTGAGGAGAAAATATTGTAGTGATCAAGAAGAAAATTGGCTATGAAGAATCTAGTTATGAACTATGTTAAGAATGGAACTATTAACCAATTACTCAGGATTAAGAGATAAATCCCACTTGGTTAATGGAAAAGAGTGGGAAGAGCTTCTTGGACCCATGACAGAAGTTATAGATAAGGACCTAAAGTGCTAGAAAGGGGAAAGAAGCAAAGGAAAGAAGTAAGATATGCATGTAAGCCTATGTTATATTATGATGATGATGAATACTCACCGTCTACTAGTAGCTCAAGTTGTGACATAAGGTGTTTAGTACACATATACTCATGAGAAATAAAACTTTAAGGGATCTTATTAGATCTTAAGGGGTCCTAATGTCCATTTAGACACACTAGTACCCCTCATGACCCCTTTTGATACATTAGAGACAACAAGTCTCTAGAAACACTTATATTTAACAACAAATTGTCATGGAAAACTTGTGATGGAGATGACACCTACAACTACTAGACTGTCATGGGAAACTTGTGATGAAGATGGTACCTCCAACTACTAGTCTTCCATGGAAAGTTTGTGATGAAGATGACATCTCCAACTACTAGTCTTTGATGGAAAACTTGTTATGAAGATGATACCCGTAACTACTAGACTTTAATGGAAAATTATGATGAAAATGAAACTTGCAACTACTGGACTGTCATGGAAAGCTTGTGATGAAGATGGAACCTACAACTACTAGACTGTCATGGAAAACTTGTGATGAAGATGGAACTTGTAACTACTATTCTATCATGGAAAACTTATGATGAAGATGACACCTGCAAGTACTGGACTGTCATGGAAAACTTGTAATGAAGATGGCACTTGCAAATATTGGATTGGCATGGAAAACTTGTGATGAAGATGGCACCTGCAACTACAACACTGCCATGGAAAACTTGTCATGAAGATGACACCTCCAACTACTAGAATGTCATAGAAACTTTTATATCTCTTGTTTCAAATTGAGAGAGAGAGAGAGAGAGAGAGAGAGAGAGAGAGAGAGAGAGAGAGAGAGAGAGAGAGAGAAGTATATCTATACATTCACCAGAACACTTATCAACATATTTTATTGTTTCAAGATCTACACTAAATTGGTTATCAATGTCACGCATCAATTTTTATTTCATCTCGACAAGAGATCCAATAATTTATCTGGCCATTCGAGAAGAATATTGATGTAGGTTTCCCTGTTTATCATGGCGATGCACCCTCGGCTTAATTTTAGACCCTTCTTCCTCCTATTCTCGACACACACACAAACCCATCACTGAATTTTCCTACATGATAAAAAATCAAAGAGAAAGTTAAGTAAAATTAATCGATGCACCTTATAGCCTTCACAAGAAGCCTCCATCAATTCTTCAGAAGATGATTTATCTTCTGGTTCAACCACAAGAATCTCTCTCCCATATCCTGACCTTACATTGTATTGCTGCATTGCAATTAGATCTTCCCTATAAGGATCACCATTTGGATGAACAACAAACTAAATGATTCCAAGATCCATAGTATGAGTTCCATAAGTTAAAATTTATTTGATAGAATTGGCATTTGAATATGCATTGTGCATCATCCCTCCACCACACTCTTTTCCTAGTGGGATTTGGACAGTCTTTGGTGATACATATGTTTTCCTTACATTTTTTTTCTGACTACTCTCACAATATTTTGAACCAGATGATGAAGCAATTGAAAAATGTGATGGTTCTAATGTGTCCCATGCATGGCTCATTCAAAGGGTGAAACTTGGGATTTAGAAAAAATTTATAGTGCCTTAGCTTATTTAATCATTTATTTGATGAAATTAATCCATTTTTGGGTAGTCGCTTCATTAACTAGGCCTAATTAGGCCTATTAGGCCTCTAAACAATTGACTATATTTTTACATAGACATAACACGATCATGTTATGTCTAGTAAAGTTATACTAGACCTAACATGACTGTGTTATGTCTAGTATAGTCATACTAGACATAACGCGATCACATTTTGTTAATAAAAAAATACGATCACATTTACACTTGGTAATAGACCTGTTTAACTACCTAAAGGATTGGGTTGATGTTTTCCTTCCATTTTTATTGCTTTAAACATTTTTTCATCTTCTAAGTTAAATTCTCGTCTTTGACTTCATTAGGTTTGTAAATGGTGATGTGGGTATCTCTAAAATTACCACCATAATTCCACATGTTTCTTACCTTTCTAACAATATTTTTAAAACTTTTTTTGGACAAGATTAGCATTGTGAGGTTGATTTTTCTATATCATTGTCTTGATAGCCCTCTCTAGACACGTCTACTATCTTTTTAATAACTCTTGATCTACTTCACCAAATAGAAACTAAATGAAATATTATTGTTTTATATCTGATTCTATAAACTTTTTAAAAAGTGTTGATTTTAGATTATTTAATGAAAGTTATGCCCAACACATGAAGAGGTGCCAAAATTTTAGGATGGAGTCACTTCAAAAAATCATAGAAACAATATTACTCATCAAAAAATTATGAAAAAATACATGACTTCTAGATCTCACTCTTACCTATCATCCTACCAAAGGGTTTTCAAAATACTTAATATAACTATATATTTTGTTGAGTGCATGAAAACAACTATGTTATGTTTTTTAGCAAAAAATAGGAATAATTTTTCATGTTTGTGGGGTTTGAGCCTCTTAATCTTATCCATTTAAAAAAAAACCTTAGTAGTTTAGAAGATAGATTCAGCGTAATACAATTTTTGTGTTTTATACATTTTCTCATTTTGAGTGTGTGACCCTCAAATGGGTCTTCCAAGACTGGGTCTACCTAATTTCAAGAAAAAAGTTTCTACTTATACCCCCCTTTTTGCACACCATCTTGGTTCACATATCCAAAAATTCAAGCCTATGATTTCGATATAGAATATGTGAAAGGTGTAAATAACGGAGTAGAAAATGTCTTATCAAGGAAACTCCACATCTATACTATTTCTAGTATATTAGAGGATTGAAAAAATGATGTAATAGCAAAGTATGCCAAAGATCAATTTGCGAGCAACATTTTGGAAGGGAAGATATGTAATAAAGACTATCGAGTTTCAAATAACATCATTTCATAAAGAATAGGGAGTATATACTTGACTCCAAAATCCAAAATCTAGGGATTCATTATGAAGGAATATCATGATAATTTGTTGCCAAACCATCTAGTATAGTATACAACATATAAACACAAGGGAAAAATACTCATAGAAAGGTTTAAAAAAGGACACACGAAAATATGTACAAGAATTCACAATTTGTTAATAGAACAAGAGTGAGTAGTCACACTCTGTAAGACTGTTACAACTATTACCCATCCCAAACCAAAAATGGGAAAGGATATCCATGGATTTTATAACAAGATTACCCAAAGTTCTTTAGGGAAATCTTTTGTGTCCATGGGTTACCACAAAGTAATATGAGTAACACAAATAGTAGATTCCTTAGTAAATTTTGGCAAGAACTATATAGACCAACATGAACATCACTCACTCATAACACCAACTATCACCCTCAAACTGATGGGTAAATTGAAATTGTGAACAAGTGGGTAGAATGGTACCTAAGAAACTATGTCAAAAGACATAAGACAACTTGGTTCAAGTGGCTACACCTAAGAGAATATTTCTACAATACCACATATCATATGTCCACAAGGATGGATCCATTCAAAGAATTATATGGGTATGAAGATACCACACTCAGAGGATTAATACTTCAAGAAAGAAGGGTACTTGACACACAATATTTTATCCCCAAAAACATCAACATTATAAAAGTGCTAAAAGAGAACATTCATAATGCCCAAAATCTACATAAGCTCTATGCAAACAAAAATAGCATGGTGAGATCATTTGTGGAAGAAGATCTAGTATTCTTATGATTAGAACCATATAAAAATCACCCATTAAGAAAAATGGGACAACAAAGTTTAAAGCCTAGTTTTATGGGCCATTCAAGGTGATTATAAGGGTTTGTGAAATGACCAGTAAATTAGAAAGGCCTACATTTAGATTCACAATGTACTTCATGAATCAAGATGCAAAAAGGTTTTAGGCCAACAAGTGATCTCATGCATCAAACTACCCCCACTCAATGATGAAGGACACCTCATTTTAGAAGCAAAAGTAATCCTTGAAACCTGAGAAAATGCACTAAGAAATAGAGTTTTTGGAGAAATCTTGATCAAATGGAATGGGACACCAAATGAATTCATCATTTGGGAAAGATAAGAGGTGCTTGAAATGCTTGAGGACAAGCGAAATCAAGATGGAGGGACTATAATGACCCCAAAATGAACATATGATAAAATGTAAAATTATATGAAATAGGATATGTGTGTGTACATATATCCACTCATTTCCAAAATAATTTCATAATTAATTAATATAAATATATATCATTTATAAAAGAAAATTTATTCTTGATTAATTAAATATTAATTGATTGCATGTATCAATTACTACATCGAGTAGAATATATATTCAATATAAATTGATAATTTGCTTGATATTATTTAAACTTAGCATTTATTAAATTTAATATTTATTGATTAACATTAATATTGGCTTTTTGCACACTAAACTTAGTAGTTCTTTTAATTATAAACAAAACAAATCTTGTGAACATGAAACGAGCCAAAGACTATGACTCGTGATTTCACCAAAGGTTGTGATCATTGGTCAAGACCTTTGATCAACAACCAGGATCATTGGGCCTATCTATTAAAGGCATGTCAGATGAGAAGAGAACAACAAAAAATAAAAAATAAAAAACCATGACTTATGTGAAAAGCGTTAACAAGGATTCAATAACCAAAAAAAGACAAAAAAGAGAAATTCAAAGCAAGAAATATTTAAGCAACAATCAGAGAACCAAATCTAATAAACAAGATAGTGAAGGACCTAAATAAAATAACAAAACAAAAAGAAAAAAATAAAAAGATAATGTGGAATGTACTGAGTGGATAGAAGGAGAAGATCTACAAATGGTGAGGAAGACGATTTGAGTTAACACAAAAACAGAAAATAAAATAAAATTTCTAACAATAATTATGATCCCAATAGTGCAAGCCACATGTAGACAAAGATAGTCACATGAAGACCACCCTACACAAGACCCGCATTAGTAAAGAGAAGAAAACATTAAAAAAAGGGGGGGACAACAATAATAATCTCAAATAAGATATAGGAACATCAAGACCAACAGAGGATTGGTTATTAGTCCCTGCCATAAGGTGAGAGGTTTTAGTTTTCAACCTACATTTACCTATTAACTTGAATATTGGGAATTGTGTGTAACTACTTTAACCTAAGTTTTTAAAATCTATTTTTATATTAAAGTGAATTTAATATATATTTTTTTCTATTGGTTGAGTCTATTTTTTTCGGTAGTCTTTTCTTTTCTTTTTCTTCAAAAAATAAAGAAAAAATAAAACCAGGTAACAATATGGTTTGATGATATTTGGCTTTTAAGTTTGAAACACATAACAACCCTAACCACACACATTATATATTGTGCACCATTTTGCATTTGTTTTGATGATTTCTATTGGAGTTTGTCGATATTACAGTTCTGTAGCTTGTATATTTTTAAGTAATTTAGTAACAAGGGAAGTAGCAAAAGAGAAGGAATAATAGAAGCTGGTAGAACATGTTTCCAAATACCATCAACCACAAGAAGTTGTAGGCATTCAATGAACGAGTGACATGATAAGAGGTACAAGATTTTAATGAGCTATTTTTTAGACATTACTATCCTTTGTTTGACCATGAAAGGGTGCAAAGTCAAATTAATGTTCGTGTAATCTCACAAAACTATATATGATTGGCCCTAATCTTTCTCTTACAATTGTTTTTCTTTGCAAAGCATTAAAATGTAAAATTTTATTTTTTCCCTATAAGTATTTTTAGCATTTCCCTAAAGAGTTCTATAGATTGAGAGATTCATAAATAATGGAAAGGTGACCTTAGGCTGGATTAAGTGAAAATGTCAATGCAAATGTATTTTTAGTTTTAAAATAAAATAAATAGTAATGACTTCAATTTTGTATCCTACAATTTGTCCATTAGGGTTTTCATGAACATTCTTTCAATCTTAGTGCTATTTATTTTTCAGGTTTGTTAGACATTTTTTCTCAATTGAAACAATGATATAGGTGGTGCCTTGAATTAAAATTGCATGGTTCAACCTTTATTTAACAATATTTTCCTTTGTATAATTTTAATAAGGTTGAATGTCAAAAGATGGTAGAAGTTCTTTAGATTGCATGATTTAATTAGTTTTGTAAAAGTCCCAACTTAGATAAGTCAAGATATTATTTTAAGGTCTGATGTGTCAAAAACTTAAGTTTACACCATAGTCAACATGGAGTAAGGGGAGTTCACATATTATGTAAATTGTTGTTTGATGTAGTAAACTCTAATTTCTTCTCACTATAGATCTTTCCATCAACATTGTTTTGGTTTTTGAATTTGTTTCATATAAATATGGATTATAAGTTGTATTTTCTATTCACTGAGAAGAGCTGCGATAAAGATAGTTAATTTTCTACCTCAAAACAGAGCTTTCTTTGTTTAGTAATAGATTTTGTTTGTTTTTTCCTATTTTCTATATATTGTTTCCCTTTTTTGTGTGTTGTTGTTCGCCTCTACAAGAATGCTGTATTTTTTTTGTCATATGATGGGCTATCATCTTTCAACACCAACCTCAAGATATCATCATTTAATTTTTTTATCAATAGGGAAGGCTTATCCAAATGATAAATCTTATTTTGTGCGACCAATCAAGTGGCTAACATAATTTACATCAACTGTGTTTCTAATCTTTAGAAGATACAAGTAGTTATTTTTTACTCTTCTTTTAGATGAGAATAACTTTGACAAGTTTTTATCGGTACTCTAATGGGTTACAGAGTTCTCCAAAGTTATGTATGCTAGATAATGTACGACAATCATAAAACTTCTCTGAGCTTTGGAAAATCTAAATTTAAAAACAACAAATGGAAAGAAGACATGATTGTTGGCTCTAGAAATAGGAAGTCCATGCCAAATGGCAGTTAGATTTATTATGTGTATGATTTCATGAATTCCTTTGAGGTGTTTGTAGTTGGATTCTCATAAAAAAGTAAACATGTAGAATGACATATAGCCTTCACATTTTTTTGGGTGGTAGGAACATGATTGCATGGATATATAAATGTAAACTATCCTAGTACCTTTTGAAATGTGTCAAATTCTTCATACAGATTGAGTGTGATCCATCTGTTTTTCACCAATACATTTTTCTGTTGCTTTTCTTCTTAGGCGTATACAAATAAGTCTGGTTGGTAAAGCATTAGATTTTTATTATTTGTGTTTGAATATTGTCAAACCTAATAATCTAGTTGTGACATTTTTAGGAAGAAATTCAGCTACATCTATCTCCTAGCTTAACATAGTGGCTACTGATTTTGAGGCATTTTGAGATAGAAATAACTGAATCCTCTTCAACAGCTTTTTAGAACCTGTCCACACATCCCAACTCTTTGTTTCATCAACATTTCCATTAACAATTTTTTTTTTTTTTTTTGCCAAAACCATTGTATTAACATCATTTCCCACATGATTATAATTAAGCTCACATGAATTTTCATTCCTGTAAAACTCGTGGTAGCTATTCAATTTCCCAATTAAAAAAAGAAGAAGATATAGTCGTTTACCTGTCCAGAGCTCTAGTGTCCAAATTAGAAGTGTTTCCAAGAAGTCTCTTTTGAATAATCAGACAGATATTAGATTAAGAAAAGGGTTATAATATTGTTGTGTACATGTGTAGGATAATGGTGTGCCAACAAGTGGTGATGTGAAAAATATGTAGTTTTGAAACATCTAAAAGCATTTCAAAATCTGCTTTGAATTTTTTCCCACCCATCTTGATACAAAACCAAAAATTTAATACCTTACCTTATTAGGTACCCGATTTGAGAACAAGTATTCGATTGGAGAATGCGTATTTGATTTGAAAATGGGAACCCAATTTCATAATGGGTACTTGATCTATGCGTACGAATTGTTTTGCCAAATTCAAATGTAAAGGGAGTAGGGACCTATTTTTAAGTTAAATATTGATTTTTATTTACCAAACTCAAAGGTGAGGACCAATTTTTAAGTTATATTTTCCTAGTATAATATAGTTATAGCATAATTTGGAGGGGGGGGGGGAGCAATTATTATATATAGTTACTATAATTTATTATATACTATTAAATAATTATAATAATTATTTATTATATAATTATTTTATATATAGTTAGTGCTTATTATATATAATTATATAATTATATATCATATATATTATAATTATATATTATATATATTAGTAACCTAAGTTAATAGACTATATGACAATGTATGTTCCTAAGGGTCCCCCTAAGGACATACATCTTGTGTTCCAATGAGTCCAAAGGGGTCATGGGATACCCTATGATCCCTTTTGACCCATTATGCAACAACATATGTTCCTAGGGGTCATAGGATGCCTAGGGACATACATCTTGTGTTTTAATGGGTAGAAAGGGGTTATAGAGTATCATATGACATTTTTTGACCCATTATACGACAACATATGTTCCTAAGAGTCATAGGATTCCTAAGGACATACATCTTGTATTTTAATGGGCAGAAAGGGGTTATATAGTATCTTATGACCCCCTTCAACATATTACAAGATAACATATGTTCTTAGGGGTCATAGGATGCCTATAGACATACATGTTGTGTTTTAGTGGGTCAAAAGGGGTCATGGAGTATCCTAAGATCATTTTGACCAATTACATGACAACATATGTTCCTAAGGGTCATAAGACCCCTAAGAAACTATGTTGTCACGTAATGTGCTGAAAGGGGTTATAGGGTATCTGATGACCCCTTCTAACCCATTGGAACGCAACATGTATGGCCTTGGGGTCTTAGGACCCCTAGGAACATATGTTATCATGTAATGGGTCAAAAGGGGTGATAAGATTTTGACCCATTGGAACACAACACATGATGATAAGGGTCCTAAGACCCTTAGGAACATATGTTACTGTGTTATGAGTTGAAAGGGGTCATAAGATACCCTATGACCCCTTTCTACCCATTGGAATATAAGAGGTATGTCCCTAGGGGTCTTAGGAATCCTAGGAACATATGTTTTCATGTAATGGGTCCAAAGGGGTCATAAGATACCCTATGACTCCTTTCTACTCATTGGAACACATGTATGTCTCTAGGGGCCTTAAGACCCCTAAGAACTTACGTTGTCATGTATTTGATTAACTTAGAACAGAGGTTATCCTATGACCCCTTTCAACCCATTCGAACACAACATGTTTGTCCCTAGGGGTCTTAGGACCCACAAGAACATATTTTGTCATGTAATTGGTCAATAGAGGTCATCATCGAATATTCTTTAACCCCATTCAACCTATTGGAACACAAAATGTATGTCCATAGTGGTCTAGAAACCATATGAACATATTTTATCATGTAATGGGTTGAAATGTGTCATGACATGCCCTTTGACCCCTTTAACACAACATGTATGTCCCATGTTACCATTTAATGAGTCAAAAGGGGTCATAGAGTATCATATGACCCCTTTTGACCCATAACAACACATCATGTATGAACCTAGGGGTCCTAGGACCCCTAGGGACATACATCATGTATTTGAATGAGTTGAAAGGGGTCACAGGGTTCCCTATGACCCCTTTTGACCCATTAAATGATAACATATGTTCATATGGGTCCTAGGACCCATAGGAAAATATATCATGTGTTTAAATGAGTTGAAAGGGATCACAGAGTACCCCATGACCCCTTTCAACACATTATATGACAACATATGTTCCTAAATCATGTGTTTGAATGGGTTGAAATGGGTCGTAGAGTACCCTATGACCCCTTTCAACACATTTTAAGATAACATATGTCTTTAGGAGTCCTAGGACCCTTAAGGACCTATTTTATTTGTTTGAATGGGTCAAAAGGGGTCATAAGATAACCTATGACCCCTTTCAATGCATTTCATGACAACGTATATCCTTAGGGGTCTTAAAACCCTTAGAGACCTATTTCATTTGTTTGAATGGGTTGAAAGGGGTCATGGGATAACCTATGAACCCTTTTGACTCATTTCATTACAATATATGTCCCTAGGGGTCCTAGATCCACTAGGAACCTATTTCATTTATTCAAAAGGGTTGAAAGGGGTCATAAGATAACCTATGACTACTTTTGATACATTTCATAACAACATAAGTCCCTAGGGACCTAATTCATTTGTTTGAATGGGTCAAAAAGGGTCATAGGATAACCTATAATCCTTTTGACACATTTCATGACAACATATGTCTTTAAGAGTCCTAGGACCCTAGGGACATATTATAATTGTTTATATGGGTTGAAAGGGGTCGTACTAACCTATGACCTATATCATATGACCCTTTTTGATGTATTTCATTACAACATATATCCATAGGGGTCGTGATACTGCTAGGGACCTATTTCATTTGTTTAAATGGGTCAAAAGGGGTAATAGGATAACCTGTGACCCCTTTCAACACATTTCATTAGAACTTATGTCCTTAGGGGTCCTAGGACCACTAAAGACATATTGTAATTGTTCATATGGATCAAAAGGGGTCATAGGATAACCTATGACCACTTTTGACACATGATGATAAAATATGGACTGGTAGGGACCTATTTTATTTGTTTTGATGGATCAAAATGGGTCATAGGATAACCTACGACCCCTTTCAATAAATTTCATGATAACCTAGGACCCTATGACCCCTAGGGACATCTTATAATTGTTCATATGGGTTGAAAGGGGTTATTGGATAATCTATGACCCCTTTCGATACATTTCATGACAACATATGTCCTAGGGCTCCTACGACTGCTAGGAATGTATTTCATTTATTCAAATAGGTTAGAAGGGTTCATAGGTTATCCTATGATCCCTTCTGACATTTTTCATGACAACATATGTCCCTAGGGGTCTTAGGACCCCTTAAGACCTAATTCATTTGTTCAAATGGGTTGAAAAGGGTGATAAGATAACCTATGACCCCTTTTAACACATTTTATGACAACATGTGTCTTAGGACCTATAAGGACCTATTTTATTTGTTCTAATGGGTCAAAAGAGGTCATATGATAACCTATAACCCCTTTTGACACATTTCATGATAACATATGACTCTAGGGGTCCTAGGGCCCCTAGTGATATATTATAATTGTTCATATGAGTCAAAATGGGTCATAGAGTACTCTAGGACCCCTTTTGACCCATTAAATGAGAATATATCTTTCTAGGGGTCCTAGCATCCCTATGAACATATATAATGTGTTCAAATGAGTCAAAAGGGGTCATAGAGTACTCTAGGACCCCTTTCGATGCATTATATGATAAGATATGTTCCTAGGGGTACTATGACCCCTATGGACATACATGATGTGTTTGAATGGATCAAAAGGGGTCACAGGGTACATTGCAACCCCTCTCAACCCATTATATGACAACATATGTTCTTAAGGGTCCTAAGATCCCTAGGGACATACATCATGTGTTTGAATTAGTTGAATGAGGTCATAGGGTGTCCTATGACCCCTTTTAGCCCATTAAATGAGAACATATATTCCTAAGGGTCTTAAGACCCCTTGTAACATAGATCATGTGTTCGAATGAGTCGAAAGGGGTCAAACAGTACCCTATAACCTGTTTCGATCGATTATATGACAAGATATGTTCCTAGGGATCCTAGGACCCCTAGGGATATACTTCATGTGTTTGAATGGGTTGAATTAGGTTATAGGGTTCCCTATGACCCCTTTTGACCTATTAAATGAGAACATATGTTCTTAGGAACATATATTAGGTATTTAAATGAGTCAAAAAGGGTCGTAGAGTACTCTAGGACCCCTTTTGACCCATTATATGAAAACATATCTTCCTAGAGGTCATAGAACTCCTAGGGACATATATCATATGTTTGAATGAGTCAAATGGGGTAATAAGATGCCCTATGACCCCTTTTGACTCATTAAATGAGAACATATGTTCCTAGGAAGATGTTTTATGTGTTTGAACGAGTCGAAAGGGGTCATAGAGTACTCTATAACTGATTTCAACCAATTATATGATAACATATGTTCTTAGGGCTCCTAGGACCCCTAGGGACATACATTATGTGTTTCACTAGGTCAAAAGTTTGTAGGGGTCCTAAGACACCGAGGAACATACCTCATGTGCTCGAATGAGTCAAAAGGGGTTAAAGAGTATGATATGGCCCCTTTCAACCCATTATATAACAAAATATGTTCATAGGTGTACTGGGATCCCTAGGGACATACATCATCCATTTGAATGGATTCAAAGGGGCCACGAGGTACCTTATGATCCCTTTTGACCCATTATATAACAACGTATGTTCCTATGGGTACTAGGACCCCTAGGGACATACATCATGTGTTTTAATGGATCAAACTAAGTCATAGGGTACATTGTGACCCCTCTTGACCCATTATATGACAACGTATGCTAGGGAGATACATCATCTGTTAAAATGGGTTGAATGTGGTCATAGGGTACCCTATGACCCCTTTTGACCCATTGAATGATATCATATGTGGAACATATATCATGTGATCGAATGAGTTGAAAGGGGACATAGAATACCCTATCACCCCTTTCAATACATTTTGTGTCAACATATATTCCTAGGGGTACTAGGATTCCTAGTGACATATATCATGTGTCTGAATTGGTGTAATGGGGTCAAAGGGTTCTCTATCACCCATTTTGACCCATTAAATGAGAACATATGTTCCTAGGGGCCCTAGGACCCCTCTGAACATTTATCATGTGTTTGAATGAGTTGAAAGGGGCATGACCATAGAGTACCCTATGACCCCTTTCGACACATTATACCCCTAGGAACATATATTATGTGTTTGAATGGGTTGAATGAGGTCATAAAGTTCCCAATGACCCCTTTTGACCCATTAAATAAGAAAATACATTCCTAGGGGTTCTAGGAGTATATTTTATGGGTTTGAATGAGTCGAAAGGGGTAATAGAGCACCCTATGACCCCTAAGCACTCTTAACACCATCGAATGAGTCAAAAGGGGTCATACGGTATTCTTGGACCCCTTTTGAGCCATTAGATTACATCATTTGTGTGGTTAGGGGTCCTAGGACCCACAAGCACACATATTGTGATTGAATGGGTCAAAAAGTGTCAAAGGGTATTTGATGACCCATTTTGATCTTTTGGAACCATTATATGTATGGTTAAGGGTCATTTTAAAAAAAAACATACTAAGGATCCTAAAAAGAGATCATACTATTATATAAAAAATTGAAATTTTTTTTATTTAATAATTTAAAAAAAAAATACAATTTAAATTCTTTTTTTGGGGGAAATTGGGTATCCAATTTGAGAACGAGTATCTGATTTGAGAATGGGTATCCAATTTGAGAATGAGTATCTGATTTGGGAACAGGTACCTAATATTATCAGGTACTCGATTAGGCTTGGTTTTTCTTCAGATACCAACCCTCTATGGTCACCACCAAAATTGTCCTAAAAATATATTTTTGGACTATTATTATGTGTTTCTGACGTTGACCATGTAGCTAACGACCTTTTTTTCATCCAAATTTGATGAAACGAAAAGGGTTTCTTGCAAAACTTATCTAATTTCCATTGATATAATGTCTATTAAATTATGAGTTTAGTAACTAATTATTACTTATTTTCTAATGGAGTTAGCTATAAAGTGTTGAATGACATACTAATTGAAAAATAACTATCACTTTCAAACGGTATAATATTTTTGAAATCCAAAATATGTGCCACATTCTATGCTTCAACTACTATAAGGAAAATAATAATAATAAATAATTTTGAAGTTTTTTGAATTAGTTAAGGTGGTTAGACACAGGACTTTTTTTATTCTAAAAATGATATAGTAGAAAACTCATAATTAATTATTATTTGGAATAAAAATACCCAAAAATATGTGTCAAATCCAAGCATGAGTGTACTTCTTATATCTAGAATGTTACTAAAAATAGTTATTATTTTATTTTAATTAAGGTGGTTAGGCATACACCTACTTATTTTTGTCCTCAAACTTTTGTACTACTGCATTAAAATCCAAAATTTTGACCAATCAATTTATTTTTCTTTAGATGAGGCATAGTAGTTTAG
Source organism: Cupressus sempervirens (assembly GCA_028749045.1). Classification (NCBI taxonomy): domain Eukaryota; kingdom Viridiplantae; phylum Streptophyta; class Pinopsida; order Cupressales; family Cupressaceae; genus Cupressus; species Cupressus sempervirens. The sequence continues at coordinate 55,475,252 of CM053791.1, forward strand.
AAACTATATTCAATTTACTATAGATTCTTTTCTTACAAATCTTTGATATAAAGTCCACAACTACTTTAAAATTACATGTCAAGTTGACATAACCCCGATTTGCTAGTTTTTCATTACCACTTAAGGGCATAGTTTGGTTGACCATGATCTTGCACATACCCTATTGCTTAAATTTCCCTATATATATTGTGTGTTTGTTTTCATTGTAGAATGTCATCAAAATAGAAACCACTTAGTGATCGATTATGGAGAAATAGAATATAGTAAAGATGGTCATGGTTTTAAGGCATATGCTTTAGTTTTTATTAAATTTGTTTTGTTCGACACTGAATTCTTCATCTTGAACTAATCAAGTCTTTTCTATTTTCTCAATGAAGAAAGATCTTTTCCATATCAACTTTAATGATCTTTTCACTCTATTTATTGAAAAGCAAACATCAAATCAACAAACATATGCAAAATTGTGTTAATTAATTTGATAGTCTCTTGAAATTTATTGTGGTTCAAGATTTGGGATTTTTAAAATTCAGCTACAAGGAGTGATAACTCTTTCCTTAGATATTTTAAGGCTACTCTCTTTCTAGGACCCTTGCATTTTATGAGATAATATGAAGATAAAAACCATTGGAGGAAAAGTAGTACTTATCCATACCGTTTAACATTCTTTTGTGGGTCTGCTTGTAATACATTTGTGAGTTTGTGCTAGAGGTGATTTAAGTCTTTCACATGGTTATTTCGATCATAGTTACACCCTTTGCAATAATTGAAAAGAAATGGGACTTTTTAGCTGCTAGTTCACTTTTTAAAGATATATATCCTTTGGATCGAAAGATATGGCTACGAAGAACACACAAGCAGCATCTCCAAGCTCCAAATTGGTATACACTAAGGGGACTATATAAATAAGGTAGACTCACCAAACGATGTGGCTTATGCTATGTTCATACTATTCAAGTGTACGCTTTTAATTTTCTGTACTAGAATGCTTTATATTTTTAATTTACAAATTGTGATGTCAACATAGTGATTCCAAGCTGAAATAGACATATATAAAATTTATAGTAGTAGGTCACAAAATGCTTTCGATCTTAACATTTGGGTTTATGGTTCTAGCAATGTCTTCCTGCAGCACAAAACCATAAACTCCTTCAAACATTAGGAAAATTGACATGTGAAATTTCTATTAAAGTTGCTACTTCCAACAATTTTAAAATGTTTTCCATGGACTGAATTTTATTTCATAGAGCCATTGTTTGTCAAACATTTCGGTCTAAGATACTGAAATGTCTTCAACTATTAGATAGTTCTATTGATAAATTCTCTTTTTAATTTTTAAAATTTTTTATTATAATATTTTCTAGTCCCTTAGCTACGAAACTTAGATTAACTAGATTCAATTTGCTTTATTCTTTTTTAAAAAGGTTTCATATAGGAAGCTATTAGCATTTTTTGGGACCTTTACTTGTTCATTGTAACAAAAAAATAGGATTTTATTGGTATTCTAAAAATCAATCATTTATAATTTTTCTTCTCAAAATTTGTTAGTTTAATTATAACTTTTACCCAAATTAATTGCAACAAAAAAAAGCATTTTATTGGTATTGCTCTAAAGTAATCAATTACCATGTGATATTTCTTTTAAAGAGAAGGAGTGGTCCAAGTCTATCTAATAAGATCAATAAGCACCTTATGTAGAACATTCATGTATTTAGTATTACATTTTATCTTTTAATCATTTGAATTGTCTATAGTAGTTACATATCTTCACCCAGTTGGTTGTCTTTTGACATAAATATTCTTTGGTTGCATGCTTTCTTGATTCAACCTTTATCGTCATTCTCATTCAATTCTCAATTTTACTTTAAAAAATAAATTTTAAAGGATTTGTGAAAAAATAGCTTCACTAGAATAATGACATTGGAGAAGAGAGAAGATTGAAGAGAGCTTCTGTTCAATGAACATAAAAGACTTTTGGTATCCTTGCATTTTGCGTTTAGAAATTACTACTGGTACAGGAGCACAAATAGATTTACCTTACTATATAAAAAGATATAACAATTAAGTTTAAATTGAATTAAATTTTTTTAGAGCTAATATTTCAAGTCTATGCTTTCTAAAAGTAATTTGTTTTCAGCTTTGTATATGTCTACTAAGCTTGTGTTGCATTCTCGTTATGCTACTACTACATTTGGCAGTGTTAGATAGCCAAATTTTGCCTTACTTTTGGAGTTTGACATACATAAGAACAAATTTATCATCATTTGATTATTGGCAAATTGAAATTAGTTCATGGCATTAAGTTCACATTTGAATTTAGTTTGTGCTAAATTCTAGTAATCTTGCTACTTTACCAAATTTTGGCCTTTTGAAGTTTCACTAACATATTGATTTTAGGGAAGTGTTGGTGTTGACCAAAGCTTCTAAAAATTTCTGACAAAAATAGCTTAATTCATTTTTTTACAATAAAAATCATAATGTTAGTTATATTTCTCTATCCACACTAGATAACCATTGTTTCTGAAACAACATATGAGATAGGGTGATCCCATAATAGTGGGTGCCACTTTTTGACCTAATTTGACATTGAAATCAATATTTTTGAAACAAACCTCACATTTGAGTGACTATATCTCTAAAACTCTGAATAATTTAAAGATGACGTAAAATAGTGATTTCTAGTACTTTGTAACTATATTTTTAAATTTTAAAAAAAAAATATTTAAATCAAAATTTTCTTCTCCCCCAAAAAGTGGTACATATGAAAAATCAATATTTTAAAAGAGTGATAGTCATTTTGACAAGCATAACCTTTTTTTCTTTTCTAGAAATGATAATAATGTAATCCTTTTAATGTTGGATTTGTAACATTAATATGTAGAAGTTGCATTTGGTTTGATTCAATTTGGTTGAATATTGTATAGTTTATGAAGTTTTGAAGTGACATCAATCGTAATTTAGACATACATTCATTTTGACACGGATAACTTGAACTCAATTTATCATAAATCTAATTTTCCTTTTTTAATAGAAAGTTATCTCAACAACCTATTTCCTAGATTTTTAAAAAAAAAAAAATTGACCTAATTTGCACATTCTTCCAAATTGTCGAAGTTAGTTGATGTTCAATTATTAATGAACCTATAATGAGTTAAACTCATATTTGAAAGTCTTAATGAATATAAAATGTATTACAATTATAGTCATTGGAAAGCTTGCTCTTAGCAGCACAAATTGACATTTTTTATTTTACAGTAGGAGATCATTCGATCTCAATTTTGGAGATCAAAACAACCAATTTCAATTATTTTTTAAGAAAACAACACCAAAATTTTGTAATTTAATGTGTTCACATGAATACTATGTTCGGGCGAACATATTAAGCATGTTCGTGTGAACACATGTTTATGCAAATGCACAAGACTAAACATTCTAGTGGTTAGAAATTTAATTTAATGAGTTCACTCGAACATGTACAAAAATTTGTGTTCGCGTGAATATGCCAAAAAATAAATGTTGACGTCACCTGGGCAGTGGAGACAAAAGTTTGGAAGTGAAGCCAAATTTTATAAAGTTACTGCGAAAATTTTATAAAGTTACTATGAATTTTTTAAGGCAACGATTTTTTTTTGATTTTTATGATTTTTTGATGGGAAACAAGAAAGGAAGACAAAACAAAATTGCAAGGAAGAGATCTCATGAAGCAGAACAAAGAAATCTTTAAAAAACTTTGACACGTTATCATCTATTTGAAATATTATGACAGGCTAAGTTACAAAGAGGGGGGGGGAGTGAATCAGTAACTTATAAAACTTTAAATCCTTAATTAGTAATTAATCCTTCTTGTGGATTTTGATCTACTTGCATGCATGAGAAACTGGAAACATTAAAGCATACAACACACTTTTGACACACAATTTGGTGACCCAGAAACCTTCCAAATAGAAAGTAAGACTAGTGTGGGGATGATACCCACAAGCTTTAGTACTGTAGTATAAAGTTAGCATGTTAAGGCTTACAATGATCACTTTTGATGATATGCCCTATTAGGAGCAATAAGGACTGCTAGGTCCACCTTGCAAAAAGATTTACAAACATACAATGAAGTGTGCACTCGGTAAAGAGATTTACATAAGACTGTTAGGTCGACCTTGTTAAAAGATTTGACTGATCCACCTATTAGGATGAAATAGTAGTTGATCTTTGATTTGTAACTTGGTTTGCTAAATGAGATTCTTCTAAGTGTACAAATCACCTTGCTATAATAGATAAATCTTTGCTAGTCCTTATACTATTGTACCCTTTTTAATTTGCTCTTCTGATCTTCTCTGATGATTACATCACTTCTCTTCGACGATTTGGATGTGATACAATACATTACATATATACCAATCCAATTACAAAATTACAAAGTCAACCATAATACAAATTTACACAAATATTACAAAGTTGACCAAAGTGTAGAAACTCGAGTTCTAAAGATTGACTCGATGAGGTTCTAATACTCAGCATCCACTGTCAATGCTTGGCATCATCATGCACTCGATAGATGTAGAAGTTTGGTCCACATTGATTACTTCTAAGTAGTTTTGAATTCGGTCAACACTGGTGACTCGACAAATATTGTGAAACTTGACATATAAACTGAATCACTTGATTCACAGTGCATAGCTTGATCAATGCTATTATTATGAGCTCGGTATAAACTGAGTCACTTGGTTAACACTAAGTAGCTCGATTAACACTAACTCACATCACATCAACTGCGAACTCAATAAGCACTGCACAACTCAGTTTGCACTAGTAAACTCGACATACATTGAGATGCTTGGTTTACACTAATGATCATCAACTTTGTAGTAATTGCTCAGTACAAATTGAAATCTATCCAAAGGACTCGATAGCAACTATAGAACTCAGTAGCAACTGAAGTGCTTGGTTAACACTGTTAACTGTACAATATGCTTGGTATGAACTTACAATTTGAATAAGTGTATATCACTAATAAAAAATATGATTGGAATGCCAAAAATCTCCCCCTTTGGCATTAGTGACAAAAACACTTATCAGTCAAAACTAAATTCAAGAATGTTCAACAACATCTTTATCCATCACATTATGTCTCCAACTTAGTAGAGTATACTGTTTTTGAGATTTTTCAAAATTTGTTTTGTAAGAGATATATTTTTGTACATGGTAATGCTCCCCCATACATAATATACAGTATACTATACATCTGATATGTACATTTATCTCCTCCTTTATACAATATGTCAACAATCTCCCCCTTTCTCCTTACATCTTCTCCCCCTTTTTGACATTAATGCTAAAGATTTATGCAATATGTATTTACACAGTAATGCCAAAATGTGATAAGAATTTTGAATGTACCTTCAGGCTGTGTGCCAAAGTCTTGTCCCAATTCTCTTGCAAGACCTTGCATGTGTGCAATGCAATCTACACTTCTAATGCCAATTCTATCATGTGGTCTACAATGGAGAAGTTGTTTTCATGGATGAGCATTTTTGAATGTGCAATGTGCTTCTATAGTGCATCCATGTTCGAGAGAATCATATTTTGAATATCTATCAATGTAGATCTGATTTTTGCTTCTTCTTTGAGCAATTCTGCCTACATGTCTGTCAAAAATTTGATCTTATTGAAGTGGGAAAAGCTAGAACTGGAGTCAAGCTACAATTGTTGTGCACTTGCCTTCAGATCCTCATTATTTTTTGTCAATTTATCTCTTATTTCTTTTGTGAAAATTGATGTATCATATAATTTTTCAAAAAGTAAAGATACATTGATACAAGAGGTCTCTAAAGAGCCTAATATAGTAGATAACTCTACTTGATGAATGACAATTTGTTGATCAATAAGTTGTAAAACTTTATTCTCAAACTTTTTCTCAGCTTTCTACAATAATTCGTCCTATCCATCCAAATCTTCATTATATTTCTAGATTGCCTCTGCCAACTGGTACAAAATTGGTTGAGAAGTATCAACCTCTATGCCTAGAGACTTTGCTAGAATGTTCTTAGCATCCTCAATAATTTTGAACTCTTTGTTTCTTTTCTCTCTAAGCCTTTGCTGCTTGGCTTTCTTTTGAAGTAGTTCACCAAAAATTTGCATCTGATCAGGATTTAGATTTGAGATATCCCATTTCGGAATGACAATCTCCTCATCAAGATCTATATCCTCTTCCTTCTCTTTGCCTTTTCCCAAAATTTTTATGCTCAATTGACGATTGGTCTCAACTGTCCTTGCACTTATTGCTTGCATAATAGGAATGGAAACAATTAAAATACTTGTAGTAGGAATACCTAATGTAGCCAAAATTGATGTAGAGGGAAGATTTTGCAACTCAGTAGATGAAGTGCTCAGCACTACTATCAATGAAGTACTAAGTTGGACTGGTGCAGAGATTGATTGAGTGCTTGTGCTTTCAGTGCTGGTCACAATCAATCTTGCTAAAGTTATCTTTGGGCTTGACATTATCAATGTTTTGCTAGGAGAATGAGGAAGTGAGGCTATGACCGTTGCAACAATCTTAACTAAGTTAGTCTCCTCAACATCTTGCACATCTTCCTTGGTAGCTTCCTACCCCTGTTCCTCTATAGAAGTTGTGAAAGCTAGCTTCACAAATCGCCAAGAACACCTCCATGCAAATAACCTGTATTGAAGAGGAACCATAAAAGGAAAAAGAAAAGCTTAGAAATCTCAATGGTGTGAGAGAAAAATAGTATTCCAAGTTATGAAAACAAAAACTATAAAAGTTCAACCTTAAAGGTGAACAAAACCCTAAAGGAAAGAAAATTAGATTTGCACATTATAATTAATATAAAATATTAATTATATGCACCTAAGAGTAAGCTTAAGTAGACTAGAGTAATACATGACTTAATTAATTAAATCAAAATGATCTAATTAATAAGCATAAATAAATAGTTACTCTAACACCCCCCCTTAAGCGAAGCTCAAGAGGTAAGCTAACCTAGCAAAGCTATGAAAGCAGGAAAAATGGGTCCCGACAACAAGGCCTGATCAAGTACCCAAAACAAGGAAATCTCTATAAACCGGAGAAAAAGGAGAAAACCTAGTGGGAAAAAACCCTCTCCAAAAAGAGATAGAAAAAACATGAAGGAAGGAAGGCCTTAACAAGACCCCCCAAGGACAACTTCTGTAACCCCAAGCATAGACCACAACTAAAGATAGTGAGGCAATGCAAATGACTTGGTGAAGATGTTAGCAACTTGGGCATCAGTGGAAATGTACTCCAAAGAGAGAACACCATCCTGGATTAGCTAATGGATGAAATGCATATGAATCTCAATGTGTTTAGTGTGTTGATGTTCCACTGGGTTGTGGGAAATGTGAATAACACTTTTATTATTGCACCACAAAATAGTGGGACAATTAGGAGAAAAACCAAACTCAGTCATCAACTGTCGAAGCCATAAAATCTCCTAACTAAACTAGCAAGCACTGCTTCTCTATACTCAACCTTTGTAGATGAAAGTGCGTAAGCAAGCTAACCATGTTATATGACAAGGCAAAAAACAAAGCCAGAAGTAGACTTCCAATCATCAACATCACCAGCCCAATCTGAGTTAGTGTAGCCAATAATGTGAGGTCACTAATGTGTTATGAATGCCATACATAAGGGTCCCCTAAATGTATCTCAAAATATGCTTGGCAGCTTTCCAATGGCTCTCATGAGGTGCATGTGAAAATTAAGAGACAAGACCAACTGCAAAGCAGAGATTAGGATGAGTCTAAGTCAGGTACAATAAGCTGCCAACCAACTACCGGTACAATGTGGGATCCACTAAAGGTGAAGTGCAAGAGGTAGAAAAAGTAACACCTGACTGGAAAGGTGCAGGAGTAGGCTTGCAATCAAGCATGTCAAAGCGTCGAAGCATGTCAAGAGCATACTTCTACTGGTAAAAAAAGATTTCAGTAGAGGACTGAACAATCTGTAGACCAAGAAAATAGTATAAGAGACCAAGATCAGTCATCTCAAACTATTCCATCAATGCTCGCTGAACATCTTGAATCATAGAGGATGAGTTACTTGTGAGAAGAAGGTCATCAACATATAGCACAAGGATCAAAACCTCAGCCTCAAGATGCTAAATGTAGACTGTAGGATTAGAATGGTAGCAGGTGAAGCTTGTAGAAAGCAAAAAGGAGTCCATCTTCTCATACCAAGCCCAAGGGGCCTATTTGAGACCATACAATCAGCACCGAAGTCTACAAACCAAGGAGGAATCTTGCACAAATCCCTGAGGGTGCTCCATGTAAATCTCCTCAATAAGATCACTGTGCAAGAATGCACTCTTCACATCCATCTGAAAAATGGGCCATCTCTGTTGGATACAATTATCTAATTGTGTGTTTTCTTTGATGTTATAAAACTGTCATATCAGTTGGCAAACAATGCTTATCGAGCTCAGTTGGTTAGCAAGACAATTTTCTGTGTCTCTCGAGCATTCCTAGAAATTACTCTATGAAAGCAGTGTTAATCGAGTTCTCATGGTTAACGAAAGAAATTTAGTCAGAGTTAGTGTTTACCAAGTTCACTCGATTTTCAAAAGATTTTGCAAGTTCATAGTGTTAATCAAGCTTTTGTTGGTTAACACAGGAAATCATTTCAGGATCAATGTTTACCGAGCAGGGTCGGCTAATGAAGGATTCTGTTAACTTGGGAATATAAAGTTTAATTATTTCAAGTATTGATTCTAGCCAACTAAGGTAATGATTATTGGTAATTGTAAGTTATAATTGGGCCAACTTGATAATCTGATTGGTATATATGAAAGTTCAAGTTGAGATTCTAAAATGTATGAGTGAGTATGCAAGTGTATTGATTGTTTGAGAAGAAAAGTTTGAGCGAATTTGAAGGATGGTCACATATCTTTAAGGAGCAGCAAAGTTATATTTGATTAGGAAGGATCTAGCGTGAAGTAGAATAGAGATCTGTATTCAACAAATTTAGTTGCATCTCATTCAGGTCATTTCATTGTTACTTTCTTACCATTGTAGCAGTGATTCCAAAATCTCTTAGTAGAGTTGGTTTAACAGCTAGTTGTAAATCTTCTAACAAGGTGACAGTTCCATTGAATTGTTCTAAAGACCTTTTGCAAGGCCACTCCTAACAGGGTGATTAAATCCTCTAACAAGTTCACACCTAATAGTGTGTTTTGTAACCTTTAACTAGGTTGGCTCCTAATAGGGCTCACTTCAGAAGAATAAAAATCAGTAGCTAGTTACTTGGTGGTTTTTTCCATATTGGGTTTCCACGTTAAATCTGGTGTCTCATGCGTTCATGTTATTTCTTTTATGCTTGCATGTTAATCACTATGAATGTTTAAGATTTGTTAAAGTTAACATACACTGCATTTACCGAGTTACAACATTTTAAGTATGTTTATTGAGTGACAATAGTAAATAGTTTTATCAGACATCTAAGTGATCTATGGATTTGTTTTGTGGTAACTAATTCACCCCCCCTCTCAGTTACTCTATCTATATTTCCAACAATCTCTGTGAAGTTGTGAGGGATAAGACAAGGCGAATAGAGTTCATCTTGGCACTGTCCCAAGTATGATTCTTCATCAAAGAAGAATACTCCTCCTCCATTGCACTATCCCACTCAGAATGTCCTGTCGCTGCTAAAAATATCTGAGGATCATCAGTAATAGCATGACTGAGAATACTAGAACCCGCAGTATGAGATCAGGTGTGACGAGAAGTGGAAGGGTCACTAGCTAGAGATCCTACAGCCTCTACTGTAGCTCAAGCCCATTTAGGAATTTGGGGAGGATCCTATGGCAGAGGTAAATGGGGATCACTAAGATCATCATCCTCATCATCTAAAATAGAGATTGGAAATGATGAGGGAGCAGTGATAAGTGAAGTAGACTCTAGAGATAGGGTAACTACTGTAGGAACACACTTATCAAACTGGACATCCCATCAAAATAGGACCTCTCTGGAATGAAGACTAAACAACCTGTAAGCCTTAACATCCTCATAGTAGCTAACAAAAATGAGGTGTTAGCTCTTCCGCTCCATTGCTCTTCTCTAAGCATCGGCTACAAATGCCTTGCTTCACTACCAAAAACTCAGAATGAAGATACATTAGGCTTGACATGAGACCAAGCCTCCTCAGGAGTCATATGTCAAACAGCCTTGTGAGGCATTCAATTTTGAATATAGTTGGCACAATTAATTGCTTCTACCCAAAAAGATGAATCCATGGACCTAGATTGTATCATACAATTAGCCATCTCCCGAAGTGTTTTATTCTTTCTCTCTGCCACATCATTCTACTGAGGGGTGTAGGGCACTAAAAATTGATACTAAAGACCATGTTCAGAGCAAAAATCTCTGAAAGCTTGGTTTACATACTCCTCCCCATTATTTGTGCATATCTACCAAATAGATAGATCAGACTACTCTACAAATGTCTTGAAGACTCAAAATGAATCAAAGACATTAGAATTGTACTTCAAAAAGTACATCCATGTACATTTGGAGAAGTCATCAATGAAAGTAAGCACATATTTGACACTAGAAAAAGGAGTGGGAAATGACATGAGGTCATTATGACTCAACTCCAATGGTGCCAAAGCATGAGTGGCTCACCCATGTGGAAAAGAGTCCCTATGTTGTTTGCCAATAGCATGACCTTGACAAACACCATCTATGTAGGAAATCTAGGGAAGCCTAAGAACAAGTGACTATGTGCTCATCTCCTGAAGATATCTGTAATTAACATGGCCCAAACACTCATGCCAAAGTCTGCTTACTAAATTTGTATGTGCTACAAGATAGGAACCTGTGTCATTAGAAGACTCAAATCCATCAAATCTGTAAAGGTGAGATGTAGAGTCAACACTCCCAATAGCCACAATCAACTCAGAAACAAGTAAGTCCCGAATAACCATAGCATGTGGTGAGAACTCAACTATCTTACCAGAGCCAAAGTGGCAAATCTGATAAATAGACAATAGGTTCATCGAGATGTCAAGGACAAAAAGAACATCTTGAAAAGAACCTGCAACTAATGCAATAGAACTAGAACGCATGACTGAAATATGTGATGAGTTCCCAACAACAATCTATAAAGTAGCACAAGGAGCAAGTGAGGTGACCAATTATTGAGTGTTTTTCATAAGGTGAGAGGCACTGAAATCAAGAATCCAAGTAGGCCCAAAAGTTATAGTTCGTGCAATAAGAGCCTGACCTTTCCCTACAGGGGGAATGAAGACTTAGGAGCCAAAATGTGATGCTCTTGCATGGCTTCCTCTAAAACCTCCAAATGTTTCCAACACCTAGAAACAAGATGTGCATCCTTCCACAAAAATTGTAGGTCTCAGCTAATTTTTTCTTAGTCTTGGAGGTAGACTCAGTAGACTTCGAAGTAGATTTACCCTTGGAAGGGTTAGCTGGAGGTTTAGAATTGATTTTTGGTGTATCTTTCTTCTTGAATTTTTGTTTTGGTTTCCCCTGAGAAGTTTGAGCAACCAATGCTTGGCTGGAAGAGCTAGAGGGATCCACTTGTTAGATCTTAGCCTATTCCCATGTCAACTGATCAAAAAATGTCTCAAAAGAAGGTGTCTGATGTCTATTACCCAAGGCACCCATAGTGGAGTAGAAAGTGGAAGAAAAGATTTGATACTATCCTTGCAACTTTGAGAGTATCAAAAAAATACACTCATCATTTATTTTATTTTTTTCACATCCCTACAAAACTGTATGTAGAGATTTGAAATTCATCAAGAAGTCCTCAATGGTGGGGAAACTGGTAGGTGTCAAAGAAGTCAACTCTGCATCAAGTTGTAGTGTGTAGAACTCATTCACTATGCCAGACAAGTTATGAAACTTGGTCCAAATAGCTCGAGGAGTGGTCAAACCATCTAGGTTAAATAGAAGACTATCTAAGATATTTAGTGCAATCAATCCCATGGCTTTATCCATTTTTTTCTTGTGCTAAAGAACTTCAAAGGGGCATTGTAGGATAGGTTGATTCTCATCTAGATATGACCATTAGCCACATGAAATAAGAAGTCGAGTCATGTGTGCTTTCCAATTTTGATAGTTGTGAGGTGTTAGCCGGACCACAGAGGGGTCCAACATTGAGAGAAGAAGACGAAGCAAAAGGGTCAATTCTGAAGTAAATTAGAAAAAATAAAATTCTCACCCCCACCCACAACATATAAAAATATCCCTCAAAAACCAAAGAAACAACTACTAGAAGCACAGAAGTTGAGAAAAAACTTGGACACCAGATGTAGAGAGGGAGGAAATTGAAGCCTCTACTTCAACACCAAAAATGGGAGCTCAAATAGACTCAAAATGAAATGAAACTAGCATCATTGTCTCTATCTCAAAACCAACTTTTTGGCACTTCTTTTGCATCAAAAAAAGACCTTTGTATGCTCAAGTTATGACCAAAAAATTGACTGCTACTCCCAAATCAAGCTCTCTAGAAAATTACAATCACTGCAAAAAATTTGACGGCCATATGACCATCAATTGCTCATCGCTAGAAAAAATTTGGCTATCCAAAAATGATGTTAGTAGCCAGAATATGACATCATCTTGCCAGAAAGTGATGTCAGCAAGAGTGGCCAAAATGATGATGTCAAGAAGTCAATTTTTTGCATCAACGACCATGAAGATTATATTAGCGGTTGTGAAGATGATGTTAGTGACCAAGAATAGGCTGGGTAGAGCTATGTAATGGTGATGGTGGGATGTGGTAGCTCCACCAGTGGTGGCAGCAGCCAAGCTAGGTAGAGGTGGCTAGTTGGCGACTTGCCAATGGTGGCTGGGTGCACGCTGTGTCGCAGCTGTGTGGCCAGTGGTGGTTGAGCCCAAGTGGGAAATAGGTGGTGCTCCAATGGGGTGGGGTGGGTGGAGGGTGGCCACTGGGCGGAGCATCCCAGATGGCTAAAAAATTGATTTTTTTTTCATCCGTACAACCCTCTGGGAGGCCAAAATATTTTTCTAGAAGCTACAATGGCCAAAAATTAAAAGTTTTATATGATTTTTGACTATATAGAGCCTTTTGAGTGCGATGGTGGTGTTTGTTTTTGGCCAAAGAACCCCAAAAAAATGCACCTCCTCTCGATTGAAGAAAAAACTTCAAAAAGTTGGAGTTTTTGTCTCCGAATTGCAGCTTCAAAATCTCCAAACTAGGAAGCAACAAGGATGCTCTGATACCATGTAGAAGTTGTGAAAACCAACTTTATAGATCGCCAAGAACACCTGCATGCAAATAACCTATAGTGAAGAGAAACCACAAAAGGAAAAATAAGACCTTTGAAAATCTCAACAGTGTGAGAGGAAAATTTTATTCCAAGTTATGAAAACAAAAGTACAAAAGTTCAACCTTAAAGGTAAACAAAATCCTGAAGGAAAGAAAACTAGGTTTGAACATTATAATTAATATAAAATATTAATTATATGCACCTAAGAGTAAGCTTAAGTAGACTAGACTAATACATGAGTTAATTAATTAAATCAAAATGATCTATTTAATAAGCGTAAATGAATAGTTACTCTAACATCCTCTTCATCATCTATATTATCAAAATGAGTCACCTCTTCATCATGTTTCTCTTCATCTTTCTCCTCTTGATCATCATCATCATCATCCTTATCACTTACACTTACTACAAAATCAAACGATTTGTGAAGAAGATAGACATTCTTCCATGTGTTTGTGGCATCATTTGCAACATGCTCAATTTCTTTCAATAGTATAAGATAGGTGTTGAATCTTAAAGTTAACTCTTCTTTATTTTAATTTAAAGATTCTTTCACCTCCTTGTCATCCAAACTTGGCATAAGCTACCTTAGGGTCTACTCATATATATCTTTTGCAGTTTGCATGGCATGCTCCCATAATGGCTTAATCTTGTCCATCAAAGCACTAGGAATTTGCTGAGTAAGCTGATCAGGTGAGTACTTCCACTTACCCATCTTGGATATCAACATATCTTCTATTTGCTTTTTCTTATAAGCAATCCTGGTCTCATATTTTAGTACCTTGTAATTTGTAATGCCGGAACCTAATTCTAACTCTTTCATTCTTTCGTCAAATGTGGGTGGATACCTCTTGAAAATTATGTCTCCTCCTTCTTTATCTACTTTCTTCCTAGAGGATCTCCTTGTAAATATGATAGTGGATGTTTTGGCAAGCTTGGTAATGATAACCTTACCCTTCTTCTTCAATGGCTCTTCTTCTTCTTTTGATTATTCTTTTATCCTTTGCTTCTCCATCCTCTCCTTTTCCTTCAGTTAACAAAAGAGTAGAAATAGTTTTCAGTTTGGCAATCCTCTTCTTGCCCTTGTTAACTGCTTGAGGAAGCTTTATTTGTAGTTCTATCTTGGCCTTTGCCTCATCACAAGCACCAAAGTAAGCAGCCTTGGGATAATCTGGCTCATTTATTAATGCCTCAATTATGTCTTTGGTTTCATCAATATTCATCTCATATCCTATAGGTTTTACCCATCCAATTCTTGGCGTAATTGCCTGAATATATACCTTGTCACTATCACCCATGAAACAAACATAATCTTTATAATCCTCAACTAATTTCTTTGGAATCTAGAATCTGTTATTCATTTTCTACTTAAATGCATCAAAATAGTTTTCCATAATGCTTGCATAATTCTCTCCCTTTTCAACAATGTACTCATTAATTTGATAAAGGACAGGTATATCTTTTCTCCAACCAATAGTACCTTTTGATGGAACAAATTTATGAACATAGAAAAATAAACATGTGAAAAGTGAACTAAACTTACATGGATTGTTTTTGGAAGTCTTGATGCTCTCCATGTTTTTGTTTAACTAGTTCAACAATAACTCGACAAGGTCAAGAGAAAGGTTATTCTTGACTACCTTATATGCCAAATCAATAGATTTGCAGGATACACTGTTCATTCTTCTCAAACTATAGATTTTGTGGGAAATGACATGAATGCCAAACTTCAATTCCATGTTAGTGACACCACTTATCTTCATTCGCCTTCCATCCGACTCGGCTAGGGTTTTCTTCTCCAGTTCAACCTGACCTAGAGTTTTAGTCATTTTAGCTTTTGCCAACATTGGGAGACCAGTGATCCTATGGATCATCTTCTTCGTTATTAGAACTAGCTGCTCCAACCACAACTAACCATTGTGCACATGACTAAGGATAAATCTTATCCATTTTACTTGGAAAACCTGTGGCATATGAGGAATGTGAGTTAAACCTTTTGTCTCGAGATGTTGATGCTCGAGTTTTAACACACCATCAACACATAACTCCTTCAAACATTCATCCATCTCTAGTGTACCAATATCTTGAATTGCACATTTGAAATACAAATGAATATCATTAACTAACTGTACCTTGGGAGGGATTTGAGACTATGCTCCATTCAAAATCTAGGGTTTTCATAACTATAGGAGTCAACTTGAAATCTGGTGCCTTCCATTCCACACCACGAACCAACATGTCTAAACCTCTTTTCACTTTGTTGCTGGTGGACACAATCTTCACTTGGTAGGGTTTGAGAGAATATGAAAACTTTCAGTAATAATTCGCTCAAATTGTTTGATTGCTTGAAAGATCATTCTTCACAAATAGCTCTTGAAAATTCATGGTGAAAAATGACTTTGATTTCATTCTTTTTATCAAAATTTTCCATAAATTCCTAGTACAGTTGTCTTCTGAAATGACAGATTGTCATCCATTTCACTTGCATTGAATACTCGATAGAGTCTTCCATGATTCAGTAACCACATAAAATTTAGTTACTCCTGACCTCACTCAGTAGATTTTGTAACCCAACCTCGCTCGATAAGAATAATAACTTGGTAGTAACTGTCATCTTTTATTGGGTGATCCCTTTGCATCTTGAATGCTGATATGGATCTTTTGTCCTATCAACTTGAACTGATGTTAGATGTTTTCTTCAATATCCTTGTTCTAGTTCTCCTTTGAGAAATTAAGTGGAAATGGTGGAGTCACCCAATTCTTGAGTGATTTGATCATCATTGCTAGAACTTGTATTCTTGGTAGACTTTGGAACCTATTGTTGTCTCATCTGCATTCTGATGTTATCAGCTTTTGCCTTCTTTTTATCTTCAATTCTTCCAATATTCATACAGTTCTTGGCAAGATGAGCAAGTTCTATACAAATGAAACATCTTTTGGTAGTATCTCTTGTCCTCATGTGATGTTTTTCACAGCTCATTCCAATGTATCCAAATTCTCCACAGTAATGACATCTGCACCAAGTGTTGTAGTCCCAACCAAATATAGCTTTTATAATTTGTTTTGATGGATTCAATATCTTAGTTTTGCATTCTGATGACTTCTGTCCATGCTTCTTACATTTGCAACATTTTCCTTCAAATCTTCATTTTTCTTTGCATTCATTTTCCCTATGACCATGTTGATTACAATTGTAGCATTTTCTATTGAATTTTTCTTTCCTATTGCTCCAACATTTGTTTGATGTATGACCTATCTTACCACAGTGATTGCAAGTAGATTTATTCTTTTGAGTTCCTTGCTTGGATGATTTAGCTTCTTTTATATATCCAATTCCTGCTTTTCTTTTTTGTTTGTAATGACTTTGTCATTCAAATGATTCATGTTTGCTTGAGATTTCATCATTCTTTTATTGGTTTGCCTTGCAATGTTTAGATCATTTTGCAATCTTTCATTCTTTTATCTCAGATTCATGATTTCTTCATTTGTATTGTTGAGCTGATCAATGAAGTTTTCTTGCTAAAGGGATAGGTGTTGAATTTCATTGTTCTTTCCTTCTATCTCTTCTCTTATCTTGTTTTTCTCTTCCATGACTTCACACAATCTTACTGACTAAATTTCTTGCTCTCTTCTTAGTTTTCTTCTTCTTGAAGAGTACTATTCTTTTCCAATAGTTCTTTGATTGCTTCATCAACTTCATATGAATTGCTTGAATGTATGTCTTCAATTTTTTCTTTAATATAGAGCGGATCATTCATTTGGATTGCAAGATCTTTTCTTCTTTTCAGGGATCGAAAGAGTTGCTCTTTTGCTTTCTTGAGTTGTCCAATAGCCAATTCCAAATCTAGTTTCTCATTGTCAATAGCCTTGTCAAGTTTGAATACCTCCATTGCCTTTGATCTTTTCTCAAGCTGTTAAACTTTTCTCTAAGAATCACAAAGCTCTGATATCAATTGTTGGCAATATTATTACAGGCTAAGATATTGAGAGGGGAGGGGTAAATTAGTAACTTATAAAACTTTAAATCCTTAATTAGCAATTAATCCTTCAAGTGAATTCTGATCTAATTGCATGCATAAGAAACTAAAAACATTAAAGCATATATAACAATTTTGACACACAATTTGGTGACCCAAAAACCTTCCAAATAGAAATTAAAACTAGGGTGAGAATGATACCCACAAGCTTTAGTACTGCAATATAAAGTTGGCCTATTAAGGCTTATAATGATCACTCTTGATGATCTACCCTGTTAGGAGCAATAAGGATTGCTAGGTCCACCTTGAAAAAGGATTTACAAACATACAATGAAGTATGCACTCGGTAAAGAGATTTACATAAGATTGTTAGGTCTACCTTGTTAAAGGATTTGTCTAATCCACCTGCTAGGATGAAGTAGTAGTTGATCTCTGATCTGTAACTTGGTTTGCTAAATGAGATTCTTCTAAGTGTAAAAATAACCTTGCTGTGATAGATAAATATTTGTTTCTCCTTATACTGTTGTAGCATTTTTTATTTTCTCTTTTTCTATTTTCTGATGATTACATTACTACTTTTCGATGATTTGGATCTGATACAATGCATTACATATATACCAATCTAGTTAGAAAATTACAAAGTCGGCCATAATATAAGTTTATACAAATATTGCAAAGTTAGCCAAAGTGTAGAAACTTGGGTTCTAAAGATTGACTTGGTGAGGTTCTGATACTTGGCATCCACTATCAATGCTCAACATCATCATGCACTTGGTAGACGTAGAAGCTCAGTTCATACTAATCACTTCCAAGTAGTCTTGAACTCGATCTGCACTAGTGACTCAACAAATATTGTGAAACTCAACATATAAATTGAATCACTTGATTCACATTGCATATCTCAGTCAATGCTATCACTAAAAGCTTGGTATAAACTAAGTTACTTGGTTAACACTGAGTAGCTCGATTAACACTAGATTCACATCACATCAACTGCGAACTCAATAAGTATTGCACAACTTAGTTTTTATTAGTAAACTCAGCACACTAAGATGCTTGGTTTACACTACTAATCATTAACTTTGTAGTAACTCCTCGGTGCAACTTAAAATCTGTCTAAAGGATTTGATAGCAACTATATAA